>CM023488.1:57218968-57382608 GCA_013339685.2 Hyalomma asiaticum
AAAGGTGCTGTGTTCTTCAGCAGCCACGTGCCACGCAGCCATTGTAGGGATAACCGCGTCGACCGAAACTGATCGTCATCCTCACGAAATCGTGAAAAAACACTTGTGGCGATTGACTATCAATGCAGAATAGGTACTTGCGACAAAAAACAGAGAGAGAACCAAGGATTTCCGAACAAGCACAACGTAGCCTACATCTAGTGATAATTAAATGGAGTACCTACCTTTCCGGTTCATCCTGTTACACCTTCTCATCTCACCTTTATTCGTGCTTTTAAAGAGGGTCGCATATATCCTGTCCCGTAGCGGATTGCACCGAAAACAGGATCCTGCAAAAATGATGTCGGTGATTCCCACTGGATTGTCATGTGTGCACTCTTGTCAGTGCTATATTCAATACAGATGCATAGTACAGCCATAAACAATGTATAATACAATGGTTTAGGAATGATTTGCTTCGTATTGATATAGCATCATATATTTGTTAATAAAACTACAACCGAGTACACCAGGACCAATTGAGCCCAGGCTAAAATAAATATTCTGCATCTGAAACATGTGGTAACATAAGTATTGACAGAACCATGGGCTATTCATTCACGCCGAATTATGACTGTAATGGCAAGCTAACCCAAGAATGTAAAACGTATTAAATGAGCACTGAGAACTAACATTGAAAAAGGGTCTGTTCAATGGTAAATCTTCACTAAGAGCTCCGTGACAATGTCATTGTATAGGTTCTTGAGTAAAACATGAGAAGCAGTATGGCTTCAGACTATCAAGAAATCTTTTGGTTAAGCGAGGATAAAATTGTATCATCATTTAGCCACATGCAGTATTTTTTTCTCATGTTCTTGACATTTCTATAAAGTTATATAACTAAACAGCCACAAATGCTTCCTCCAATACTCACGGAATATGTTCCCCAATAACGAAGTGTGTCCCATGGAGTTGACAGATGGTGACTCAAATGCTGCCCATGGCAAGTCTTCTGACTTTTCGCAATCAGGACCTGTGTAGGCAAAGAGAAAAATACATTTCAATTCGCAAAAAACGTCAGCGATAAATGTACCTGCAAAGATACTACCTGCGAAGGCTCACTTATCCTGCATTTCAGTAAGCATTGCAAGTGTGTCCTAACTAGCAAAAGTCCTTGTTGCCAATAAAATCTCTGACACAAAGTTAGCACAGATGTGATGTCCTTGTTGGGCAGACGAAGTACCTACATTCCTTATGTACTTAAGCCTCCTCTCCACAAGATAGTATCACTGTAACATTACAGCAGAGTACTGCTACTCTGGAAGCAGGTGAAAATTTGCTTTTACCTGCTGCATACAGCATTGGACAACATCCACTCCAGCAAAGACTCACTACTCACCCTAATTACCGAAAGAGCTCTTAATATTTAATTGAAAATAATATTCAAAGCATGAACCCTCTCACTCAAAGCTTTCATTTGATACAGAGACCAATATGCACTTCACTCATTATATTATGCGTTACTAGTACACACCACTAAATGACGTAGCCTTTATTTAGTAATTAAAAACAAGGCTCCATGCACCAGATCACTCAGTGCTCTCATTTATATAAGAAATGTATACCCCACTTATTTTGACTCACTACTCATGTCAATTATCACAAGAGCTCTTAACTGGTAGATATTCAAAGCATGAACCCTCAATGATTGATTTCATACAGAGATCATTATGCACATGGTTCATTAAATTAGGCATTACTACATGTCACTAATTAACTGGGCCCTCCAGGAATAGAAGACGGCTTGATAACACCAGACCAATCAACGTTCTTACTTACACAAAATTATATGTGCCACTTATTTCAACTTGCTACTCATCCTATTTATTGCAAGAGCCTTAATTGGAAATAATATTCAAAGCACAAACCCTCTCCCTCAAAGCTTTTATTTGATAGAGACCAAATATATGCACTTTGCTCACTAAAATTTACATCACTACATACCACTAATGTACCCCTAATTAGGAATTCAAAACAAGGCTCGATGCACCAGATCGCTCAGTCCACACTTTCATTTGAAAAAATATATGTGCTACTTATTTTGCCTCACTACTCACCCTAATTATCGCATGAGCTCTTAATTATTGATTGAAAATAAGATTCATTGGACAAATCCCCTCGCTCATGGCTTTCAATTGATACAGAGACCAATATGCACTTCACTCATTAAGTTTTACGTCAGTACATGCCGCTACTTAACATACGCCTAATTAGGAATTGAAAAAAAGGCTCGATGCACCAGATCTCTCAATCAGTGCTTTCATTTAGAATATACATGTGCCGCTTATTTCACCTCACTGCTTGTCCTCCTATTAACGAAAGAGCTGTTAATATATAAGTAAACATATGATCCAAAGCACAAACCCCCTCACCAGAATCTTTGACTTGATATAGAGACGAATATGCACTTTGCTCATTAAATTATGCATTACAGACTGCTAATTAACGTAGCCCTTATTTAGGAATAGAAAACATGTCTCTATGCATCAGATTATCAACACCCTGATTTACACAACAAATATATGTGCTACCTATTTTGACTCACTACTCATCCTAATTATTGCAAGAGCTCTTAATTGGTAATTGAAAATAATACCGAAAACATGAAACATATCACTCAAAGCTTTCATTTGATACAGATACCGAAATGCACACTGTAGCTAGAAAGAAAGCAGTATCCGATTTCAGGTACACTATTAATGACACACCTCTTACCCGCGTATTTGAACATAAATATTTAGGCGTCACTTTAACGCATGACCTTCGATGGGAAACCCATGTGAACAATATAACTTCAAATGCACTAAAGCGGCTTTTCTTTTTGAGAAGGCGCCTACATCTGGCACCCCCAAATACAAAGCTGCTGGCATACAAGATGCTTGTCAGACCAGTGTTAGAGTACACCAATATTGCTTGGTTTCCGTACACAAAGGAACTAATCGCAAGAATCGAAGGGGTGCAGAGGAAGGCAGTAAGGTTCATTTATAATAAATATAGGCAAACGGATTCTCCTACACAATTATTACACAAGGCTGGTCTGTCAACACTACAAAGTCGGGCAAAAATAGCAAGACTAAAGTTTTTGTTTCAGTTAATTCACGGAGACATAAACATCGATGCGTCAAAACTAATCTCTTTCAGTCGTTCTAGGTTAACACGTTGCCGGCACTCTCAAACACTTAATGAATACACTTTTCATTCAAACTGCTTTAAATATTCATATTTCCCGCAAACCATAAGAGATTGGAACCAACTTAGTCCTTCTGTTACCAACACTTCGTCTTTGAATGTGGTTTTTGAAATGGTAGAAACAAACATACACGCTGAGCAGTTTTTGTGAACCCTGTTGTCCTTTTTCTTTTCTTTTGTCATGTTGTATTTTGTATCCAGGCTCTGTATATCGATAACGTGATTTCATCATTGTACACCTTGTAATTATAGTTGTTGTAATTCGTAGTTTTGCAGTGATTTGTACCCTCACCTTGCTCATTGCTACTACTGATTCTCATGTATTGATTACCTGTTGTTTTGCATGCTAGAAATGATTTCTTCCTGTTTCTTTTCTGTTTCATATGTATGCCCTCCCTGCAATGATCTCCTTGTGAGATCGGCAGTATTGTTAAATAAATAAAATAAATAAATAAATAAATTACATTACTATACACCAGTAATTAACGTGGCCCTTATTTAGGAGCAGAAAACAAGGCTCGGTGCACCAGGTCACTCAATGCTCTCATATATACAAAAAATATGTCTGCCACTTACTTAAACTCACTACTCAACCTAATCATTCAAGAGCTCTTAATTGGTAATTGAAATATTCAGAGCACAGACCCTCTCAAAGCTCTCGCTTGATACAGAGACCAATATGCACTTTGCTTATTAATTATTTGTTACTATACAAGATAATTAACATAGCCCTTAAGGGGCCCCTAAAACACCCAGAGGTGAAAATTTAGTTGTGTTGCTATTGTGCCAGTGTCCGCAACGAACACGTAGTCGTAAGAACTTTTCAGAACGGCACTGAAATAGCAGAGTTGCACACATTCGATCATTAAAATGTGACACTTCCTTATTTCACCCTCTTTTGCACCACGCACCGGCCGCTTGCAGTTGCCAGTGTCACAGTTGTTACAGTTTCTAGTCCTTCACAGGTCCACGGAAATGACTCACCACGCAAACGACAAATGACGAGACATAACATCACTGAAAGCTACGTTGCTCTCCCTTGCGGTCATCGCGGCTCGGGAATGCTAGGGTAGGCGCACGGGATTGTTTTTGAAGTTTGTGGCGTGGCCACAGCGCGTAGCACTGCCGCATTTGGCATCGTTCATCGTGACGGCATTCTCAACTTGATGCACATGTTAACTTGAAATGTTCAAAAAACATGCCAGTGTGCTTTATGGGCCCTTTAATTTAGGTACTGAAGATAAGCCTCGGTGCACCAGATCACTCAACACTCTAATTTATGCAGAATATTGATGTGCCACTTATTTTGACTTGCTACTCATCCTAATTAACACAGGAGCCCTTAATTGCTCATTGGAAATAATATTCGAAGCACGAAGCCTCTCACTCAAAGCTCTTATTTGATAGAGACCAATATGCACTTTGCTGATTAAACTACGCGTCACGGCACACCAGAAATTAACGTAGCCCTCAATTAGGGATTGAAGGTAAGGCTCGGTGCACCAGATCACTCAACACTCTAATTTATGCAGAATATTGATGTGCCACTTATTTTGACTTGCTACTCATCCTAATTAACGCAAGAGCCCTTAATTGCTCATTGGAAATAATATTCGAAGCACGAAGCCTCTCACTCAAAGCTCTTATTTGATAGAGACCAATATGCACTTTGCTGATTAAACTACGCGTCACGGCACACCAGAAATTAACGTAGCCCTCAATTAGGGATTGAAGGTAAGGCTCGGTGCACCAGATCACTCAACACTCTAATTTATGCAGAATATTGATGTGCCACTTATTTTGACTTGCTACTCATCCTAATTAACGCAAGAGCCCTTAATTGCTCATTGGAAATAATATTCGAAGCACGAAGCCTCTCACTCAAAGCTCTTATTTGATAGAGACCAATATGCACTTTGCTGATTAAACTACGCGTCACGGCACACCAGAAATTAACGTAGCCCTCAATTAGGGATTGAAGGTAAGGCTCGGTGCACCAGATCACTCAACACTCTAATTTATGCAGAATATTGATGTGCCACTTATTTTGACTTGCTACTCATCCTAATTAACGCAAGAGCCCTTAATTGCTCATTGGAAATAATATTCGAAGCACGAAGCCTCTCACTCAAAGCTCTTATTTGATAGAGACCAATATGCACTTTGCTGATTAAACTACGCGTCACGGCACACCAGAAATTAACGTAGCCCTCAATTAGGGATTGAAGGTAAGGCTCGGTGCACCAGATCACTCAACACTCTAATTTATGCAGAATATTGATGTGCCACTTATTTTGACTTGCTACTCATCCTAATTAACGCAAGAGCCCTTAATTGCTCATTGGAAATAATATTCGAAGCACGAAGCCTCTCACTCAAAGCTCTTATTTGATAGAGACCAATATGCACTTTGCTGATTAAACTACGCGTCACGGCACACCAGAAATTAACGTAGCCCTCAATTAGGGATTGAAGGTAAGGCTCGGTGCACCAGATCACTCAACACTCTAATTTATGCAGAATATTGATGTGCCACTTATTTTGACTTGCTACTCATCCTAATTAACGCAAGAGCCCTTAATTGCTCATTGGAAATAATATTCGAAGCACGAAGCCTCTCACTCAAAGCTCTTATTTGATAGAGACCAATATGCACTTTGCTGATTAAACTACGCGTCACGGCACACCAGAAATTAACGTAGCCCTCAATTAGGGATTGAAGATAAGGCTCGGTGCACCAGATCACTCAACACTCTAATTTATGCAGAATATTGATGTGCCACTTATTTTGACTTGCTACTCATCCTAATTAACGCAAGAGCCCTTAATTGCTCATTGGAAATAATATTCGAAGCACGAAGCCTCTCACTCAAAGCTCTTATTTGATAGAGACCAATATGCACTTTGCTGATTAAACTACGCGTCACGGCACACCAGAAATTAACGTAGCCCTCAATTAGGGATTGAAGATAAGGCTCGGTGCACCAGATCACTCAACACTCTAATTTATGCAGAATATTGATGTGCCACTTATTTTGACTTGCTACTCATCCTAATTAACGCAAGAGCCCTTAATTGCTCATTGAAAATAATATTCAAAGCACGAAACCTCTCAAAGCCTTCATTTATTACAGACCGAAATGCACATTGCTGATTAAATTACACATTACTACATACCAGTAATTAACGTAGCCCTTAATTAGGTATTGAAAACAAAGGCTCGATGCACCAGATCACGCAGCACTCTCAATTATACAAAAATTTATGTTCCACCTCTTTCGACTCGCTACTCACGCTAATTAACGCGAGAGCTCTTAATCGGTCATTGAAAATAACATTCAAAGCACGAACCCTCTCACTCCAATGTTTCGTTTGATTAAGTGCCCAATCAGCACTCACTATATTTCTTGTCACCCCTCATCCCAGTTAACATAGCTATTAGTAATTGAAAACAAGGTTCAAAGCACCAGGATTGGACGTACGGACGCAAGACGAGTCGCGCTTAATTACGTGAGCTCTGTAACTATGCGCCTACAGGGTCTCACCTCCTTAACACCCCCTTTAAACCTTTTACCAATGTAGGCTAAGCACTGGCTCTTCTCGCAACTTTACCAACAGGGCTCAATAAACGTATTGCATTGACCCTACGCCAGGTGTGGGAAACCGAAAAATTAGCTGTGCAAATTTGATAAGCGATGAATTGTTTGCGGTGCGCTCCGCTTCTTCTGTTAGCTCGAGATCAATTTATTACTTTGTTTTTCTTGTGGGGTTTTACAATGGCACCCTCAGTAACAATCACGAAGAACGCACCTAAGAACAGAATCCGGTCGTCAGAGGACTCTTTTTAAAGCACGAAAAAAAAAAAACGGTGTGGGGAGGGGGAATGTGAAAAGAGGCGTTAAGGTAGAGTCTGGAGCGCAGCGAAATTAAAGTAACATGAAACAAGCAAAACTTTCATGCCCTCGGAAACACTTCCGGATACTGCAGCCGTCTTTTTGGCGATGCGAAAGTAAAATGAGGCAAGCAAAACCATCATCGACTAGTAACACCGAAGCCGCTTACGCGAAATATACAGGAATCTTCGGTACGAAGCGCCCAACAGAAAACCTGCAAAGTCTAACACCTCCGAAAAAAAAATAAAACGCAAGAAAGAACTACCGTCTAAGCTGACCAGCGAGAGAGAGAGAGAGAGAGAGAGAGAAAACATTTATTTGAATGAAACCATTTATTTGAATGAAAGAAAACATTTATTTGAATGAATGACCAGCGAAGGCGAACGGAATACGAAACAGTGCGAGCACTACAACATGTCCACTAAGAGTTAACTAACTTGTAATAAAACTCGCTTAAACCTGCTGGCGTCCATATTGTAATATGCGTTAAACGCTTAGTAACGCTCAAATAAATTCAAAATAATTAAAAAAAACAACCTGGTAACGCGACGTAATTCATGGTGAAAATTATTATACAGAGCGAAAATGGAACGCGGACGGAAGAAACTAAATACATTAAACCCTCGTGTTAAGTTTTCGATCTGTCTTTCTTTTTTTTTTTTTAAGGATGAATTAAAGTTATTTGACTTGCCATCTTTCATCCTCTAAGAAAAATAGCCATGGCCGCGAGATTTAAAATCGTCGACTCACCTTGGTCGCGTTGAACATCCCAGCCTGGGGCACATGTCGGCACAGGATAGCGAGTCCCAAGTCTGTCCACAAAATGCACCGGCCGTCTGGACAGTTCCACAGTACCGCGCAGAATCTCAAATGTCCGTTACTCAACGCTATCTTTTTCTCTTCCTCCAACAAAAGTCTCCCTCAGCCTTGCGTGCAACTCCGACTGCCAGTTGTCCACTCGTCGCGCACGTCAAGCCTCCCGAGAACTCGACGTCCCGTCAACGAAGACGACCGGTCGTGCTCGTCGTGAGGCAGCCGCCGACCTCGACCACGAACCCGGATCAGACGACCGAAAATAGCCGGACCGGACCCCGACCACGACCGCCCGACTGAGGCCTCCGCCGAGGACCGTCCTACGCATGGTCAGCCTGCGATACCGCGCGTAGTCTTGAGAACAAAGAGCGCCTCGCGCCGTCTGCTTACCTCCTGCTCGACGTCCTCACCCGACGCAGTCCAGGAGTCGTCTGAATCTGGCGCCCTGACGCCCGCGGCCTGGGTCGCCCTTTTATACCAGTTCCGAAATGTCTCCATATTCCCTGACACGTTATTGTTCTAGGTACCAGAGTGTTTGCACTGCGAAAGCCAGTCGAAGGAGAAGGAGAGGGACGGTCTTTCCCCGAACGGGCGTCGTGGGCACCTTACGCGACTAGAAAAATGGCGCTAACTCCGCCAGCTCCCCATGGAACGCCGCGGGGTTGTCTAGCCAACGGTGGGCGCAATATATATTCTCGCATCAGTCCGTGCGTTCAAAGTGTTTCCCAATTGAACGAAATGCAGCACGATGCAACTCTCTGTCGAATAGGTATCGCATTCCGCGCGCGCTTTAGTACGACAAGTGTAAGAAATAGCGGGGCTCGCGCGCAGAGTTTCTTATACTATTAATAATGAAACTTCGTGCGCGATGGCCTCGCCATAAAAATGCAGATTTGGCGGTCGCTTAGATATCGAACGCGGTAAAATGTGTCGTCGATGATGAATAAACGCCAAGTGACTCGTGACACGTACGGTCGCGAAGTTTTTGTGCGTATACTTCGCATACTTCGTCATGGCGAAACACGATGATCAAGCCCCGCGTACAATTAAATATCTCGTCAGTTACCGTGCTAATTTCATCAGTACAGGGCAGAGGACACCACGGGAAACGTCTTTACACGTGTATAACAGCCAGAAACGACACGCAACACACATATCGTGCTCATCTCAAGAGTCAAAACCCACAGCTCGGTCCCGCCGGCTTGCTTTGCTGACGTTACGCAGGAGTGTTCGAAGCTAGTTGCTCGCGATTACGTTCTTTCCATTGGTTATCAAGCACGAGTCAATACAGGGCAGCAGTATATAACTGATAAGTATTGGCGCGATCTGAAATTATGCAACATATAGTCGCTTGCTCGACGGTGGTAGCTTTATACTTGCCCGAAAAGCTCGTTCAACCGTCTTTCTTTGTGTACCGAACGCACTTGCGATCGAATAACGTCTCGCTTTCGCCGTCTCGATGTAGCGTTGTAACTCGAGTATATAGTCATTGCTCTTTTTGTTTTGTGGGGTTTAACGTTCCAAAACCAGCTCCGATTATGAGAGACGCCGTAGTGGAGGTCTCCGGAAATTTCGACCACCTGGGGTTCTTTAACGTGCATCGCACAGCACACGGGCCTCAACATTTCGCCTCCATCGAAAATGCAGCCGCCGCGGCCGGGATTCAATCCCGCGACCTTCGGATATCAGCCGAGTACCATAGCCACTAGACCACCGTGGCGGGGCTTTTCTCTTTTTATTCGTCGGTGTTCGCCTTAATTTTGACCAGAGACGTGGACATTGCGAGCTCAATATCGACTACCCGCGACCTCGTTGTTATAGGTGTCGACGTTTTATTCGTAATGTGTTCTACCGCAAGTAGGGATATTCACCGCCCCGACGTCGTCCACCGAAACAACTCAGTTCTTGAGCGACAGACTCGTGAGCAAACGCTCGCCACGCAACGTTTTCGCGCCACAGGAGCACAACCAGCACAACACTCTCATTCAAACAAACATGGCTGTCCCAGTTGCGAACCGTAGCCAACGGGCTTCTTCCTGGCAGCGGAACTTGCCTAGGTACAAGGTTTGAACCGTTACAGCCGTTATGACGAAGTGCGGGGACGGCTGACTCCGTAATTTCCCGGAATCCTTCAACTTCCGTTGAAGTTTGAATTGTGTGCGCACAGCGGGTGGCCAGTATGTATCTCTTGATGCCCGTAGGTCCCCAGGTTTGCTCTCCGCCGTCTCCCATGCCACGAATTTTCGTATTTTTTTTTTTTTCGTTTCTGCTAGATGGTGATCGCGTCGTGAATAGAGTTGTGGAAGAGAAACAAAACGCGCGATGAGACAGTAAAGACGGTTATGCGTTAATTTTGTGCGATGGGAAGCGTTTGCTGCAGGGTCGGGCCGTTGTATTTGAGTACAGTACGCGTTCAGCTGTAATTGCAGCCGCTGCCCTTCGTGTGTGATAGTTCTTCTTTTATTCCTCCTTTCTTATTTGTGGGCTTCATGTTCGACTCTAAAGTTCAGTACTTTCTTCCTCTGCGGGAAAGTTTCCAGAAGTAGAGATTGCTTGTGGGCGAGGCGGGATGCATGAGAGGACATATACCATAAGTACGAGGAATTCTCGTTACCGCTTTTGGTGGAAAGCACCTGCACATTGTTGAATCAAATTAGGCAAATGCCAGGCATTTAAATGTCCAAGATTTATTCTGTGCGTGCGGTTATAGCGAATGGGATGGTGGATTTCCTGTGTGCTTTATGCTGTATGTCCGGTAAAGTGAAATAAGGAGCGCCGGTATAGAGTGATATATTGCCCTAGCTGTTAGCGGTCACGTATAATTAACCAACAATATTACGCATATATATGAGAAGTATATTTTGTGTGGGCAGCACCTACGCGAGAATGTTTCACCGCCTGTGTATACACCGCCGTAGCCACGGCGCTTCTTATCGGTCAGTTTGCTGGCTTTTCTTTTTTTAGGGGCGAAGCTCCTCTTACTCTAACCTTGTCAGGCGTCAGGCGTAACCGGCGTGCCGGGAGGCACGCGCTCGCCCTCGGCGCGTACCTCCCGGCGCGTGCCTCTCTCTCTCTCCCGGCGCGTGCCTCTCTGTCTCTCTCATCTTCCATCTGCTGTCTTGTGTGAGAGAGAGAGAGCGAAAGGCGCGCGTTGACTATGGAAACGCTCTTTCTTAGATGGTCCGCCGCGGTGGTGTAGTGGTTACGGTACTCGGCTGCCACCCAAAAAACGCGGGTTCGATCCCGGCCGCGGCGGTCGCATTTTCGATGGAGGCGAAAATGCCAGAGGCCCGTGTACTGTGCCTTGTCAGTGCACGTTAAAGAACCCCAGGTGGTCTAAATTTCCGGAGCCCTCCACTACGGCCTTTCTCTCCTCTATCTCTTTCACTCCCTTTCTCCCACCCCCACGGACGCTTAGCCGTGCTCCCTACATGGGCTGCAGAAATTAGCGTCCTTTCCTAACCGAACCACAATCAATCAATCAATCAATCAATCTTAGATGAAAGCTCTACCAGCTCGCAAAGGAGAACGCGCCCTCACCCACGAGAGACAACGTTGGCGCAGGCAGCGTCTCCTAGCGAGTTTCTTGATTGAGAAATGGAGAACCGTTCACCGGCCACCAAGATATATATATATATATATATATATATATATATATATATATATATATATATATATATATATATGGAAGAGGTCGGGCTCCGACCGAAACGTTGATGTAATAAACCGTCGTTCCCTAAGAGGCGCATCGTCAATTCTGTTATATATATATATATATATATATATATATATATATATATATATATATATATATATATATATAGGCACTGGATCTTGACTTGCAATGAAGTGCCGGTGGGAGATTTCACTTGTGCATAGTTGAACCATGCGGATTCGTAGCGTGCGCGTTAACTAAATTAATCCGGAACTCGGCACGATCTACGATGAACCTCCCGAGCTTTGCCCACTCATCATCATTCACTCCGTGGATATGCTGTAATTTTTTGTCTTAAATAGCGCCGGCACTGCAGCTGGCGCGCTCTAATATCGTCCCGGGTTCCCCGTTACTGTTTTGCTAATGACAAAATAAAGTCCTGTGCAAAATAAAGTCCTGGCAGAATAAAGTCCAGTGAAGACGTGGACTGAGGGCCCTACCCATATCTGCTGTTAAATTGCCTATTTAATGAAGTTTTTCCTTCTCTTCATCACAGAGGGGAACCACCTTGAGATTGAGCGCATATGTGCTCGCGACTGCACAGTGCGTTGTGATTTATTGTCACAGTACCGACCCCGTAAAGTGGTTGGTAGGATGTCCTACCTGAGCCGGGTGACAGAGGGAATAATTTTTTTTTGTTGCTTACTCTAAAGGATGGGCGCCTTTATTATTCCAGTTTGCCGTGTTCCTGAGCTGATATAGTGTCAGTCTGTTTGCTATACTGGAAGTCGACTTGATGCCATCTGGACCATAATGCAAAAAATAAGCAGTATGCAGTCTGTTTGTAGCTATATAGAGGCAGGGACTGTGCAGCCCTGTTGCAAGCTACCGGACGACGTGGTAGAATGAATGAATGAATGAATGAATGAATGAATGAATGAATGAATGAATGAATAGACGTTTATCCAGCAGACGAGAGTTATGTTGAATTCCAATGGCAGATCCAGGTCAAGTTTTTCTGCTCTGTACGGGGCAGTTGCATTCCAATGGCAGATTGGGAGCATGAATTTTGTATTCCAATGGTAGATCGGGAGCAGCCGCGGATTCCGGATCGCTCCGTGGAGCAACAATTCTTGCTCCGTCTAAATCGGCGGATTTGGCCGGAAGTCCGCGTGACATCATTTGTGCGCTCGCTTCTGCTCGGCTCTTCCCGTCACGGCCGGCTGTTTTAACAATCGTGGGCAGCCATGGACGACAGGAAAGCATTTCCCGCCGTGCGCTCATGCTATTTCTGCTAGAGAGTTTGGAGTCGGAATCCGGGTCCCCTCTACGCTAGCGCCCTCTCGCTAGATTTCCGCGTACTAAGTGCTCCCGCGGGAGCGAATGCACCCCAATGGCAGATTTGACGAGAGCGATCTTGCTCGGAGCGGCGCGCTCCGTTCGCGATCCGGCTGAGAGCTCGCGATCTGCCATTGGAATTCAACATTAGTCGTCCACTGGTACGTGGTCTCGCACCACAGGAAGCCATGCGCGCCGTAGCAGGTGAAATATATTTAACAAAGGCACAACCCACCCCCACTGACCTAAGGGCACTCAAGCATGTGTATGAGCGCTACAGCATGCCCAAAGACAGAAATAAATAAAGAGGATCTAGTGCTGTTTCAGAATGAAGTCCAGGAGCGCGACCGGCGCAAAGGACCGCAATTCTGAACTCATGAAAATATATTGCACACGCGTAGGAACACATGCGCTAAATACCTCCACCAGAAGTATTACCCTAGATGTACGTTTTTAGTTTTAGTGTTGTCTCTCATATGAGGCCCGTTCGCGTAGAAGTCGTCGGACTGGCCGCAGGCAGCAGTGACCGTGATACACCACCCAGAACTGCAACTTTATATTCATATCGTAGCCACGGCATGCATTTACGCCACCAATTACCGGACGACGTCCTTTCTTGGTGGCTCAGATCTTGGCACAGTCCTGCCAACATTGCGGTATACGTAGCTTGCACGTGACGTCACGACTGCCCCGCTGTCGGCGCGACGGGCATGCTGGAGGACCATGGGGACCACTTCTTGGCTCGTTCCCTGCAGCGCCGTTCATACATTCGTTGATTCGACCGCGTTTTGGTTCGTTTTCTCTAACTTTCTAGGCGCAAGGTCGCCGCCGTCCCTTGCGGAAAGATTATCCGCCTGAGTTAATCGTATGGGCACCATGTTTATGTGAGCAAATGCGCGAACGTGCGACGATGTCGATCCCTACACGAAGCTGCCGGACGCCGACGGGCACCAACGCTGTGTACTTGAACTAACGCGCGGGGACATCGTCAACTACTTCGTTTTTCTCCGTACGGCTCTCATCTTTATCTTCCGGCAACGACTGGCACGCACGCAGTGCCGATCGACTCCGCGACTGCCGCTGCACCAGCCTCGCTTTTCAGGAGCCGCCCTTTCAGTGCGCTGTTTATGATCTGCGCTGCATCAGTGTAGAGACGTCGGTGTCCCAGCATTATTTGTGTTCTCTAAGATCTTACATGGAATGCCTACGAATGCAGTTTGTGCTGTTCTTTTCGCCGTGTCCCTAAATTTCAGTCATAAAAAAAAATTGGCAGATCCCACGTGCAGTGGGACTCAAGGAAATGTCAAGCGCGCATAAGGAACGTAAAATGTACTTGCATTGACGACTCGTTATGCCGAGTTTGGTACATATGAAGTTAACGAAACGGCCACAAGAGCACCAAGACTGTGGCATGTAAACCATGCCGTTCATACACGCATGTCATGATTCTAACGTTATGACTTGTCATTTACGTTCGTCATGCAGTCGTGTGCTGCCTTACCAATTTTCGCATACATCCCATTAGCGAAACGGCCAGGAGAGCACTAAGACCGTGGCATGTAAATCATGCTGCTCATGACATGCATATCATGATTTTCATGTTATGACCAACAGGCACGTGATCACAGCAAGCATGCTTCGCTCCATAGAGAGTGAACAACAATGCCATGCGTGCGATAGGAACTGCGGCGCCTGTTGCCTGAAAGATATGCGCAGATATTTCTCTCCTGTACGCTTTGCACGCTCTCCTCCGTCTACAGAAGCTGAGGAGGAGAAGGGCGGCACGCGCAAACAACAACAAAAAGTAAAATAATAAAATAAATAAAAATGGGGGTGGGGGCGGGGGAAGTTGGGTGACTGTCCTTTATGTTCCTCATGTAGTCATGATGTGGCATCCCAGGTGAAAATATTGCAACTGGAAACAACTGGGACCAGTTCAAGTGGTTTATGGTCAAATTCCCAGTGGGGACCCGTTGCAATGGGTCCCAGATGGGACCCACTGGCAACTGGTCCCCACTGGGAATTCGACCATAAACCACTTGGACTGGTCCCAACTGGTCCCCATTGCTACTGGTCCCCACTGGGAATTTGACCATAAACCACTTGAACTGGTCCCAACTGGTCCCCATTGCTACTGGTTCCAATTGGCCCCGCTGCTACTCACCTAGCCTATGCGAGGCCAGTAGCAGCGGCGTGAAACTTTTGCCCCTGTTACACATGCGTAACAGAGATTGTGAACTATACTCAGCTGGAACCATACATAAGATCGCTCGTTGCCATCGCATATGTGACCGAGCTGATAACTGCTGGCCGCGAAATCTGTAGATCAAGTCGATCATACAGCAGAAGAGCTCGGTGCTGAAACGAGACATTTATTAGAAATATTGCAGCTTGTGGTCTGGCTGCGAATCTTCTTGAATGCTTTCTTGGAGACGCGGCAAACCCTTGGATGTTTCATGGGCCGTGAACGTATTTTATCACCTGAAAGCAATCATATTTCCGCGCTGTTAGCAAAGTTAAAAGAAAATCACTGCTATTGTAAAGAAGAAGCGCGCTGTGCACAGCCCCGCACCAGTGAATCGTAAGTGGGGCTTGGGCTGGATGTTACGATCTCGGCCGCGAGGCCTACGCTGTGTCGTCTTACGTTAGCGCCATACGATGCGTCCACGACTACGTCGGACTTCTTTATTATAATTGGTGGAATCGTAACAACATCCAGCCCAAGCCCAACTTGCGATTCACTGGCGCGGGGCTGTGCACAGCGCGTTTCTTCGTTACACTATCAACATGCAACCCTACCAAAAAGGCCAAACATCAAACAGCCGCTGGCTGATACTAAGAGTTCAACTCAATGCAGTAACTTCGAAGCACTTTTCAATGTAAAAATTCATACATGGAGGCATCTCTCACCTTCAAATGCTAGCATCGGCACCAAGGAAAGCAGCGCCAAGTCGTTTGCACACAATCGATCCACAAGCGTGTTCTCACGGGCGAAAACAGTTGTCATGCGCTCGTCCGAAGTGTCATCTTTTCCACACGTGCCACGTCCAACAATAACTGAGCACAAATTAAGTACACAAGCAACGAACATCCACACGTTCCTCGGCGCAAAACATCACATGTGCCTCAGCACAGCGGCCCGCACCGCACCTATGCCTCGCCGTGGCTCATCCACATGTGCTCTACGAAACTTGCGCACAGGCGCTTCTGAATTTTCTGTTATGCAGCTTCTTGTTGTCAATAAATATTGCGGTATTTGCGGAAATTAGTTTTATTTTTTTAATATCTTTCGCGCATGCATTTCTTAATTGTTTACTCTATTTTCTTCGAACAAATGAGATACGAAACTAATAATGACCGTCAAGGCAACTGGTTCCAGTAGAACTGGTTATGGTTCCTGTTGGTGTCCAGATGGGCGCAGCGGAAACCAGTTGGCCCTCACTTCGTTTCTAACTGGTACCATTTGGCCGGCAACTGGGACCACTTGGAGTTGTCCCCAGTTGAAGTGGTCCCAACTGGGGCCAGCTGCTCCCCAGTTCACCTGTAACTGGGACCACTTGCTTCCCATTTAGCTTCCAAATGGGACCAGTTGGCTTTGAACTGGGACCAGTTGATTCCAGTTACTTCCTGTTGAAACCAGTTAGATTCCCAGCTGCACATTTTCACCTGGGATACCACTTTTCGTAAACATCCGATTAGTGAAACGGCCAGGAGAGCAGAAAATCGTAGGCGGCTAGATAGATAGATAGATAGATACCCTCAAACTCGCCAAAGTTCGCTAAGAAATGCTTCGCATTTAAAAAATTCCTGACGAATGTCATACTTCTTAATGCGAGATGTGAGCCGTGCGCGCGTGTGTTAATGATGCGATATGCTGAGCAAAAGAATTAGATATCTGCGATCTCTACCAGCAAATATAGCTTGCTGCGCCGACGAAGCACTTCCACCGAGTACGTCACCCACTGTTAACAGAAGCTCGATCCCGCTTTGAAGTACGATGAGCTTCCGTTTCGGCGGCGCGAACAGCTGGGTTCCCCTGACTCGTCGAAGGTCGTTTTTAGAATACTTCCACAGTAGCCCAGCCGGCCCAACACCACCGGCCTTGGCAAAAGTGCATCGCGCGTGGCTTGAGGCGCGCGAGCCAGGACATCTTTCGCTACGCTCGTTCGCGATCGGTTACGGCGGGAGCCGACGGACGATGCTCAAGGCAGGAACAGGCGCATAACTCTGCTCGCAAAACATTTGTGGGCCCTCGTGCATACTTGGATGTACCAGCGTGTTCGGTGTCGCGATCGGCGCGCTTGGTAGGCGTCAGCCACAAACTACGCTACCTCGGGCTTTTAGCTTCTTCGTGCGGCCGCATTGGCCGTGTACGTCTTTTGGCCCGTGAAAAAGGTTTGTGTTCTTTCACACTCGTCTCTTCATTGCTTTCCTGCGATTCGGGAACTCAAATAGAGCGATCGAGTACAGAAACGCGTACGCGCCCGCAATTTCACTGCCGCGGCTGGTCCTCCACGATGGCGAAACGGTATCCCGCAGCGCCTGGTCGTGACGTAGGTGCAAGGCATGTATATGTTAATTGGCAGAAGAAGGAGAAGAAAATGGAGGGTGGATGAAAGGATGAACGAACTTTAACGAGGTCCTGTGGTGGGCTCCTGTCGGGACTGTCAGACATGCCTGTCGGCCGCTCCGCGGGCCTACTGGACGGCCCAAAGTTGGTCGGCCAGTAGGCTGCGGAGAGCCTCCTCCCATCTGGCCGAGGTAGTATCGGAGTTGCCCTGCACTCCTGCAGAGCTTGTGCTCTAGCGTGACTGCGTCTTCACAGCTGTACGCTGCGTATATTTGTTTCTCGAGCACTCCCTAAACTGTCTTACAGCTGGCACCTTCACCAACAAACATTCACCACGCTAGAAACTAAAACCGAAACCATCACTGAGATCAGACTGAGATACGCCTTTCTGCAAGCTACAACGGTCGATAACATTTTCGAACATGGTGGACTGCAGCAAGCGGGAAGCAACCGAGGTGGGTTATTTAATCCTCGCGTTTCTGTTGTTAACCTCGACAGCGGACCCGAGACAAAGACGCAGGAGATGCGGTTGCTTAACGATCCCGACCTGAACCGCTGAGATGTTTACGAGCTTTGCGATACCATCGCGATAGCAGTTGCAAAGAAAGCTGCGTCTTAAACGGAAAGGCTCTACGCTCTTTAGAAAAACGACACACTTGTTTTTCCGTTAGGCCGCTAGTTTGTCTTGTTGGCATCGCTGGAGAGTTGACGTTGCGCCCTAAAGGCACTGTCTACAGACGTTTACTAGATTTAGACTGTGCAGTGTTAGGTGCTGATTGCTGTTAAGTATTTGGTTTGACGCATCAGTCGCTACCGCGCTTATGAATGGTCAGTTTGTTACTTCTGTAGCAGTCGCCGTCCTGCAGTACGGCGCTATTTCCTGTATTGTTGCGGTCGCCGTCGTGAGGAGGCCAATGCCACCATGCTATCGCACCGTATTCTCTTGTGGACTAAAATGTTGTGGACTGCTGTTTTTTTTTAGATGCGAGAGCATGTTATGCTCGAGGCAGTGTCCGTTCTGCGGCGTCCGCACCCATATTGCACATGCACACCTCTCCCTCATTCTCCTCTCCTACACAGGTGTGCGCTCTCCTCCTCCCCTCTTTCCCTCTCTGCCACAGGTTGGCGCAGCAAATCATCGCATATAACTCTCTCTCTCTCTGTCACTCTCTCCCTCTCTAAGGGTACGCCGGTCGGTGGCGCAAGTGTCTCGGCAACATATAAAGTGCGCGTTCGCTGTGCTTCCATCATTCTCTCTGTGCAACGCTGCGCGAAACGCCATGAACGTCATTCTCTCACTCTAACTTTCATTGGGTTGTATTGCCAAGTGCAACGAAACGGAAACTCGATGCGCACCCCCCGCGATGCTTCAGCATCCCACCATAGTTGCCCATAGGGGGAGATGATGTGCGTTTTTTTCTTTTCCACTGGGCAACGTGACAAGGGCAAAAAAGCTCCCACAACAAGGGTAAAAAGCTCCCACAACATGAGGAAACGATCTATGTCTTCGGAGTACCAAAAAACTGTCCTGCATGATGTCCGTGGTTACCGCATCAAATTGTGTGGGAATTACACAAACACATGATTCCACTTTCTACTTTTAGATTTCCTGCTAAGCAGCGGCGCGCTTGAAATTTTTCAAAAATCACCTTGCACGATGTACGCAGTGACAAATTAGCACCTAAGCGAACTGCGTGCCATATAAAAATTTGAACATTAAACTAACTACCCAGGTGCTCTGCATGTAGTAGAAACACGGGTTACATGCTCACACATTTCGTTGCATTTCTGTTGTGCCCGATAATTGTGTTGATCAAATACGTGTTGGGGCGTGTATGCACGGAAAGAGATGCTCACAGTGTAAGCCCCCAAACAACCACTGATTTGATTCATTCCTCCCCGGCGTGGTGGTATGTCACGGCCACTTCCTGTTCCCCCGGTCGGCGACGATAATGGTGAACGCTTCTGGCGCCATCCTGGAGCTTGGGCCCATTTTGCAGCCTGAGGACTTGGCGGAGGTCATGGGTCTCTTTGTGGAGGCGCCACAGTATCACCATTGTCTATGTGTGCTGGCTTGATGCGGTCAAGTGACACAACCTCTTAGCAGCCGCAGTTGTTGATGGTGGCACACTTGTTGCCATGATGGAGGACTTTAAATGGCCTATCGTATGGCGGCTGAAGAGGTCGCCAAACAGCATCGTGTCACAGTAGCACATACTGACACGATGCGAGTCGCGGGTTGACATTTACAGACCACGTTCCCGGCTGCTGCGGGGGCGTAGCATGAAGTTTGCTCATTATGTCTCGCAGACAGAGCGCGTAATGACTGTTGGCGAGTGGCTCTTCTACTGAACCATGAGAGCTCCCATGGCAGCCGGAGTGTCGTGCCATATACCAATTCAGTGGCACTGCAGTCGATGTGCTCTTTCAGAGTGAACCGTGTGTGCAAGAAGATGACCAAGAATGCCTCCACCCAGTTGTGCTCTTTGATTACTGTGAGCGCTGCCTTGAGCTGATGACGGAAGCGCTGCATCATGCCATTGCTCATGGGATGGTATGCCGTTGTCCGTATGCAAGAGCCACCGATGAGCTGAGTGATGGCAGTGAAGAGGGTGGACTCGAGCTGCTGGCCTGGGTCCATTGTGCTTGTGGATGGCTGTATTGATGTGTAGGCGTAATGTTTGACTGTATCAGGACTGTAAAGCTCTTTGCTCGATTAAGTTGCTCACTCAAAAAAACGAGTTCTTTCAGTGATTTGCCAAGGGCGCCTCTTAACAAATTGCATAATTCACGATCTTTATGTGTCTGTATTGTTTGTTTACGCTGCTTTTGACTGCTTCTTCATCTTGATTTGTGGTTTCTCAAGCACCTGCATTGACGAAGTCATATGACACTGGCTGCTGAAGGTTGTCAGTGGTGCTATAGCAAGAAATGATGGTTTACAATTTTATTTACTTTAGAGGCCGCAAAGCCACTTTATGCTGCAGACCTCACTATGCATTGTGAACTGGCCAATGGTGTGACCATGTGAGCACAGGCTCATTGTGAAATGTAATAACATCAGAACACACACAAAAAAGAACTTGATGTCAGGGGCTAGAAAGGCACAGTATTTTAAGGAGGTAAACTTAAAGATGTCGTAAAAAGAACATAGAGCTACCTGGTTGTATTTTCATTGCCTCAACAAGCACTGCACAGCCAGATTCCAAAATGTTTCAGTGTGATATTCAATGTATATTTAGCAACATCTGTTTCAAATCCTAGTGTTCTTGTTCTCCCAAAATGACCATACAATACTATGCGCTGGCATAGGCCCTGTTCAGTAATGTTAACTGTAGACACTTAGAAACGTAAGCATATTGTTAACTTTCATTTATTCTAAAATAACAGATTTATATGAAATCCAGAAAGTAAGGAAATAGTTGAACACCATGTGGGGTTGCCATAATGAAGCAAGGCTGTCATGTAGATTGGCATGCTTTGATGCTGTAGTGGCGATTAAGGTGACATTAGATGCAGTTTAGGGGAACTAGATCCGGGAAATCGAAACTTTGTTTTTATCACTCTAATTCAACCCGCACGATGCAATCTAACAATGTATATTATAGATTGGACGGCCAGGATTCCAAATACATGCATTGTATACAAGTTTCTGGGAATGTTTCATGACCACTTTCAAGGAGAGGTCATGCGGGTGGTGAGGTCGTCGATGATTTCAGTGCAACATTATCACCAAAGCACAAGACTTTTGATGTGAGCACAGGCTTACGTGTGCAATAGCTTACGTGATATATCTTCAGGCAAGGTGCAATGGCCAGCAGCATTCTCCTGCTGTCTGCAAGGCTGCAGGTTCGATGCCCTGATGCACGTTGATGGCAGTGATGTGGAATAGCTTTTGTTCTCCTAAGTTTTGTGCACGTTAAAGGAATACTGACACGAATTTCAGACATTTATGTGTTTTTGCTTTTACTAAAAGCACTGGTGCTAAGAACCCTGAAACGAGTATCATGGGACCTTAGGATGCAACGGATATGTGTTTAATATGGCTACCTCAAAGCCACACTTCGAGCTTCGACTTCGAAGGGGCAGTTTCATAGTTATGTGCCAACAGAGCCAGATGTCTAAGCCACCTGGAGACAGCAACTCGTGGAAGTCACAGCACCTTGGTTGGCAGCTGTTAGTTGCTTGTGGTGCCCATAAACAATGATGATTTCATTGCCACCCAGCGAATCCGACAGCGATTACTGTGATTCTTGGGAGACTGTGTTCACGCATCATTGTAATCTCCACTGATATTGGGCTGACTTGCCGAGGCTTGGTTACGAAAACTGTAAGATCGAGTTAAAATACCTTGTACATGTTTCCTGGCTCTGGTGTGTGGAGCATGTTAACAATTCATGTCAAGAAAACGAAAAATTATCCTCTAGCGCTGCCTCAAAATCGTGTTGCGAGTGCTACTTTGAAGGAATTCTAGGTAATCATAATGTATCCATACCCACTACTTGTGAGAGCCTGCTGAAAGGTAAACGGTATTGCAAAATTGATCAATCAATCAGCCAGCCCATCAATTAATCAATCATACAGTGTTGCTAGGATAGCACTGAAACTATCAGATGTTCATACATACCCTGCACAAATATTTCTTGTCTTCACATGACCTTACACCAAGATGGGTAATGTGATGTCATGGTGTGCATTTTGCTAAGCCAGGTTACGGCCACCATGAACTGGATGAGCTACGAGTTGGAGAGCAACATCATCACTATTGTGCAGATCATGGAGTCACCTGGTCACCCACTGTGGTCGGTGTCCTAATTAGGAGTTTTGGCTTTATGGTAGAGGTACCATATACACTCAATAATTCAAACTCTGATAATTCAAACTTTTGGTTAATTCACACAAATTTCAAATTTTTTTGTTGGCCTGCAGTGTTTTCAGTGGAGTTTAAAGATGCTTAATTCACACTTCATCGTTTGGTTCATTCTGTTAATTCACACTTTTTTCTTATCCTTATCTCACGTCTGAGACAACAGAATGCAACAATATCTAGACCATTACCTGGCCTGATACACACCTCAACAGATGTGCTTATTTATTACCAATTTCACTGTTCCCAAAAATCGCTGAAGTAGTGAGACCAAGCTTAGCGAGCTTCCATTTGGCTTTCCTGACAGAGTTGATCCACCTAGTGCTATGTGGCATTAAAGTTTATTCCTCCTCCTGACATTGACGACTTGAACCAAGAGATGTTATGAAAGAAAGGTTTCCTTCTTTCATACTTGCGAATGCTCTAGTAATGTAAGAAAATGAGGTTGCACATTGCTAATATCGCTCTCTTCAGGACTCGAAGTAAAACTGGTGAGCTTGGGCACACGTGCACCCATGTGTGTGCATGTGTGTGCACATATAGTCGCCATGAGCTCACGCTCATGGTGAGCTTGCGCTGCAGTCGAGCCTTTATAAAATGAATGCAGATGTAACAAATTATTTGAAGAAATAAATGAAAAATATTGCCCTTCAAACAGCATTACTAGTATACATTTGTTGCGAATTATTGGATAGGAGGAAGGCGTTTCTGTGTCACATCGAATTTATTATAAAGAGTATTGATTGTATCGCTCTTCCTAGGGAGTACTCAGTGGCAACATATGCTACTGTGTTTGCAGGTGGCATAGGAAATTCCGGGCTCTAAGCCCCCCCACCAAATGACCTAAGGACAGTGAAGTTCAGTTCCGGGACTATGCAATATGCATTACCCCAGTCCCTGGACTTGATCACCAAGGACATCATGGCCTTCATTGCTCCTGGAGAGAAGGTGCCTATCTGTTATTTCAGATATTTTCTGATCATTTAATGTGCTCACAAGTAAGATATGCTCTCTTGCATGTTCATGCCCACTCCTGTGCTTCTGTCATGTCTCCTTATGAGCAAAGAATAGGAGTGTACACTAGTGCCAGGAATCAGTAGCACAAAATAGATGTTAACAAAGAATTTATGCTTCTCGATTTGTGTTCTCGGTGGGGTTTTTTGGTGCCGTTCAGTTACAGGCTGCCACACTGAAGATGTGTACCTCGAAGGGGCTCTGACATAAAAGTTTGTTCCTGATGTTCTTTTCCTATTATATTTAGCCGTGGGCTTCTTAGTCACGGCACGGCACATCATTTTCTCCCAGCATGTAACAGATAATTATTTACGGCCTGCTCAGTGCTCACTAGTTTTAGTTTTGGTTATGGAGAGATCCGAAAACAAGCTGCTGCGTGCAACTGGTGGCATCTAGCTTTTGCATTGGTAAACAAGTTGGACTGCATGAGCACACAGAACTGTGATGCATTTCTATACAGCCTGCAACACATGGTCATGTTCTTGAGTGCCTTTAGTGAGCTGTCCTTTAGTGCTCACTTTCGTCACCTAAACTAGTATAAAAATGCATTGTATTCACGTATGCATTCTCTGTAAAATATTAAAAAGGCGAGTTACAACAAAATAAACGCATTTTTAAAAAGAGCAGCTCAAGGTCTGTAACAGTGAGTTTGATTGAGCTGTCACAAATATATAAGAAAAAGATTTTCCGAGTAGCGTCTTCTCACGAGGGGAAACACTGCTCTTTAAAGCTTTTTCCTAATTTTAGATCAAGTTTGATTAAACTTGCCAATTCTATTGATATTTATGTGTTGATTTCAGATCTGCATTTATTTTTCCAATGCAACATATAGTTTTTCAAATAGCAACATGTCATGTGTTTTATTTATTTTTCTTTTTTTGAGCAAGATTTTTCTCCTATGCTGACAAATTTGCAATCGAATCACTGTATCGCTACAATCTGGAATGAGAGCTGTGTGCAGCAGTGCTAGCATTAATGCTTTAAATCTGCTTCAACAAAAGATACAATATATCGAACATTCATGGTGGAATTGGTGTGGTTTCTGTCAGAAAAATGGAACATATCATAACTTTTGTTCAAATGGGTTTAGAGCATTCGTGATTGTACTGTTTTGCACAGCTCTCATTCCAGATTATTAAGGCTTGCCGAGTCAAGGCAAAACTCCATGCACTGGACTAAAAAGTAAATAAAAATGCTTATTTTTCTTTCTGGCATGTGTCTCACTGGCATCCAAAAATGGCTTTGCAGACCGTAACTAATGAGCATTGATCTGCACCATGCCTTCTTCAGAATGTCTTTTACAGTTAAAATTCTTAATGAACTTCTTGATCGATGGCTTATGCATTCTTGCTTGTGTGGGCATGAGGTGAATATGTCCTGCATTGTAATATGCATTTCAGGTACGAAATTCCTCATTGTAGTAGGGTGCCATATAGTGGTAAAGTTTGAGCTGGTGCATTACATTTTCCTGGGACTTTTTTTTTTCTTTCATTGCCACAGGATCTCTGGCACCATGGGCACCAACCTGGACCTGTTCAAAGCCAACAGCGACAAGGCCATCTGGGCAGTCTTGGAGCTGTCGCACCTGAAGACGTTTGTCTCGAGCCTCGACAAGGGACTCGATCACGAGGTACAGGACGGTGGGGAGAACCCAGGGACCAGTTCTTCATGCTCAAGCCTGCTATAGCCTGCCTTGCAAAGCGGTTTTGAGTGTAAAGCATTTGTTTAGTGAAGTGTTTCACTGTCATGCGTCTGTCTCTCTGCTAGCCAAAAAGCATACAGCATTTAAGAAAAGCCGTAATCGCCAAACTGCACAGAGCCATGATTTATGCAAGTCATCATCTGAGCTACCTTAACAAATGGTTGGTTACCATTCACTGAACTACTGCTACGTCAAGTTCAGTTCAAGTTCAAGTTTATTAAAAGAATCGCAGAGCACAATACATATATGAAGATGCAACATTTTCAGAAGGAGGCCCGGAAGTAAAACTGTGGGAGGACCTCCTATCAGAATTTGACAAATGAAAAAAAAAATAAGTAGCACAGGGAAAAGATTGCATGCACATTCACAAATATCATAAAAAGCTCAATATTTACAACACAAAAACCAGTTGATAGACAATTTAATGCAATGAAAGCAGGTATGTTCAAAAACAACATAGAAACACACGGCAAGACATCACTAAAAGCAATGCAAAAACGGAGCGGTGTACTAATATAGTGATGAGAGCAGGTATGTTTTCAAAGATGATTGAAACTGGTTTAGTGCTTAGTGTGTGTTAGATATATACAGTCAAACCCCTTTATGAGAGATACGCATCATGATTCTGCAAATGGGAGAATCGGAAGTGGATGTGGAGAAGCCCGAATGGCAAGCATAAAAATGAAGTAGACTTCATACTATGCGATGACGCTGGCATCATGCAGGATGTGGAAGTGCTGGGAAGGGTGAGGTGTTGCGACCAAGGGATGGTAACACCTGAAATTAGATAGGCTAGGTTTGAGGAGGGGCCGTAACGTGCTAGTATGAAAGAAGCTGATCAATGAGCTAACAGTAAGATGTGAAGTTTGAGAATTCAGGATCGTGCTGCAGAACTGACATTCGACTCTAACCGAGAAAGCATAGTTAATGGCTCAGGAAGCCAGCAATAATCTTACATGCATTGTCACAGGGTGTGCGATAGAAGTAGGAGATAAGATCGCTAGGCAAAATAGTAGTAAACTTTCCCAGGAGATGAAAGATTTAATTAGGAAACAGCGAAGCACGACAGCCTCCATCCTAGCTGACAGAATAGAACTAGCGCAGCTTTCGAAGTTAATCGATAAGCTTAAGACAGCTGAAACGAAATATGGAGAGGACTGAGCATGCTGCAAAGAATGGAAGCAACCTGAAAGCAGTGAACCGGTGTTTAGGCATGGGGAGAAATCACATGCCTTGCTTGTCTTTAAGTGTGTACAAGTCACCACAAATAAGGATAGAATAGTTAAAGTAGCTGAGAAGTTCTATAGAGATCTGTACAGTAGCCGCGACATTCAGGAATGAGGAAGTATTTCAGAAAAGGTAGACATCCCTCCAGTAATGACAGAAGTAAGGAAGGCTTTGGGCGAACCACTAGGTGAGGATCTGATAACAGCAGATCTTTTGAAGGATGGTGGGCAAATTATACTAGAAAAACTGGCAAACCTGCATGCACGATGCCTAATGACCGCGAGTGTACTGGAATCTTGGAAGAATGCGATCATCATCCAAATTCATAAGAAACACAACACAAAGCACTTGAAAAATTACAGGCCAATCAGCTTACTGTCAGCTGTCTACGAGGTATTTAGCAAGGTAATCACTGACAGAATTTCTGCCACATTAGATTTCTGTCAACCTAAACAATAAGCAGAGTTTCTTAAGGGTTATTCAACGATAGACCATATTCACATGATCAATCAGGTCATAGAGAAATGTGCGGATATACCCGCCCCCTATATATGGCCTTCGTAGATTACGAGAATGTATTTGACTCATTAAAAACCTCAGCAGTCATGCAGGCATTGCAGAATCAAGGTGCAGATGAGTGTTGCGTAAGAATACTGAATATCTAGATTGAGTCCACAGCCACCATGGTCCTCCCCAAGGAGAACAGTAAAATACCTTTAAGGAAAAGCACGAGACATGATCTCTCCACTGTTACTAACAGCATGTTTACAAGAGGTATTCAGAACACTGGTTTGGGAACAGGTGGGTGTAAGGGTTAATAAAGAATACCTCAGTAACCTCAGATTTGCTGATGACGTTGCCTTGCTAAGTAACTTGGGGGACAAAGTGCAAAGCATGATTACTGAACTGGACAAGCAGAGTAGAATCATGGGTCTGAAAATTAATATGCAGAAAACTAAAGCAATGCTCAACAGCCTTGGGAGAACACAGCGGTTTGAGATAGCTGGCGAGGCACTGGAAATGGTAAGCGAATATGTCTGCTTAGGCCAAGCAGTGAACCCTGATTCCGACCATGAGGCTGAGATAATTAGGAGGATAAGAATGGGGTGGAGTACATTCGGCAAGCATTGTCAGATAATGAATGGCAGCTTACCACTGTCCTTCAAGAGGAAAGTATATAACAGCTGCATCTTACAGGTACTCACCCACGGGGCAGAAACTTGGAGGCTAACTTAGAGGGTTCAGCTTAAATTGAGGATGACTCAGTGTGCACGGGAACGGAAGATGATAGGTGTAACCTTAAGGGACAAGAAGAGAGTGGAGCGGGTCAGAAACAAATGCATATTAGGGACATATTGGTAGAAATTAAAAAGAAGAAATGGGCACGGGCAGGGCGTGTGATGTGGAGTCAAGATAACCGTTGGCCATTAAGGGTAACAGAGTGAATCCCTAGAGAAGGCAAGCCTGGCAGGGGGTGGCCGAAAGTTGCTTGGGCATATGAGATCAAGAAGTTTGGGGCGAAAATTTGGTCACAGTCAGCGCAGGACCGGGATAATTGGAGATCTATGGAAAAGGCCTCTGCCCTGCAGTAGGCGTAGACAGGCTGATGATCTCATTGACTGTGGTGCTGGCTCTTGCAACCAGCAATTACCAACACCAAAAGTTCATCAAAAGCTTCTATAGTAGTTATTTTTTTAAGTGTATTTTTGTTGAAAGATGCTCAGTGGGGGTGGAAGAACTGTTGTGACACGTGCCTGTTTTGGTTTGTTTGCCATGGCGTCATTGTCAGAGGGACTTCCACGGGTACGGTGCTGGCACACTGAAGTAAACTCAAAGCATTGTTGAAATTTGTGCAGTATGGGCCAGCATCCGCTGCTGTGCCTGGCACGAGTACTGCTGCAAATCTTGAAGGTGCTCATGCTGGACGAGGCGACAGCCGGCATAGACCTGAAGACAGGTGCGCTCATCCAGCGGATGGTCCTGCACGAATTTAGCAATTCCACCATACTCATCATTGCCCACCGGCTCAGCACCGTCCTGGACTACGACAGGTGGGGGTCGTGTTGTATCACTCAGTCAACATCAATGAACAAATTGCAAGGTACGATTTAAAACAGGGAATGTCACGGGAGCCAACGTTTCGACAAGCGGACTTGTCTTCGTCAGGGCGGCAACTGCCTTCTCCAGCGTGCGTTTATGTACGCCTTTGCACACTCTCCCCCGTCCTCAGAAAGGGAGGAGGAGAAGAGCAGCACGTGCGAACACACACACAAAAAAAAAGGAAAAAAAGAAAAAAAAAAGGAAAAAATAAAAAGGGGGGGGGGGTTGGGTGCAGGGGTATTTGGGTGACAGGTGTTAGCGTGACTAATATAAATGGCAAGAGCGAAAGCTTCCAGAGAATCCGCTCTTTGTACATATCTTGCAAATGCATTGTGTGCACAGGGCTAGACAGCAGGTTGGAAAAAGGAACACACGCTCGGAACAGAAGTTACTCCTATGTCATGTGTCCCCCCCTCCACCCAGTACCACCTGCCCCGCACCAACAATGCATTTCAGGGAAGGCTTGGGGCTAAAAAAACTACACTGTTTAACGTCCTTGTTCTCCTGGAACTGGATGGGGGCTCAGCACCTGAAAGGAGACTTTCTGGGAGAAACATTGTTAGCTTGTGCATACCTCAACCTTTTGTCGTCTTTGTTAACACTCTACCGTATCTAATGGACTCAAGAGTTCCCTTTGAAAGGTTTATGCCTGTAGGTTGGAGTGTATTAAACCTGTATATGAGATAGGATTCCCTGTATTTTCTGTCCCTCGGCGAGCGGAAGTTTCCTTGGAGTATGTAGAGTTTCAGTTCATCGAAATTATGACCTGTCATATTAAAATGCTGCGCCACTGCCTTCGGCAGGTTATTCGCGGTGTCCGCGCGGTGCCCGTTTAATCTAACATTAATTGGTTGACCAGTTTCGCCGACGTACTGCTTGTGACAAAGTGAACATTCCAACATGTAAATAACGTTCGAACTAGTGCAAGTGAAACTTGATTTTACATGATGGACATAGTCACTTCCCGTGCTTTTAACTTTAAGATCATTTTGAATATGCTTGCAAGTCTTACATCTGGGACGGGAGCAAGTTATTACGCAGGCGGTGCGCTGAGGGTTTACTTTGGCATGTACTAGCAGGTCCTTAAAGTTTCTATTACGGCGGTAGGTGACTCTTGGTATTTCCGGAAACGCTTTTCTAAGGCGATCGTTGCTTGTTAGTATTGGATAGTATTTCCGAAGAATATTATTTATGTTTGGAAGCGCATTGGAGTATTTCGTTATGAATGCTAGCGGCTGGTTGGCCTGCGCTTTAGGGGCTCTTTTTTCTAGTGCTGGTGTCCTATCTAGTTTAAGCGCGTCATTGTATGCCTTGTTGAGAGCGTCGTGCGGGTGATTTCGTTCAGCTAAGGTTGCCTTTAAATTGCTTAAGTGGTGAACGTAATCCGCGTTGTTGCTACAAATCCTTCTTATGCGCCTTGCCTGTCCTATAAATATGCCCTGTTTGCAGTGTCGCGGGTGATGGCTACTATAATCTAGATATTGCTGGCTCTCCGTTGGCTTTCTGTAAAGTGTCGTCTTTAGTTTCCCTTTTTCAATGGATACTGTCGTGTCGAGAAAATCAATTTACTAAAATCAATTTCACCTGTCACCCAAATACCCCTGCACCCAACCCCCCCCCCCCCCTTTTTTATTTTTTCCCTTCTTTTCTTTTTTTTTCTTTTTTTCCTTTTTTTTGTGTGTGTGTTCGCACGTGCTGCTCTTCTCCTCCTCCCTTTCTGAGGACGGGGGAGAGTGTGCAAAGGCGTACATAAACGCACGCTGAAGAAGGCAGTTGCCGCCCTGACGAAGACAAGTCCGCTTGTCGAAACGTTGGCTCCCGTGACATTCCCTGTTTTAAATCGTACCTTGCGATTTGTTCATCGATTCAAGCATCCATCTTCCCCTGAGCTTCTCTTCTAGTTTGGATTTCAGTCAACATCAGTGGCTTAAAGGGTTCCTGAAACGTTTTTTTGACATTGCGTCACTGATTAGGCAACACAATTGCGAAATCATTCACACCATAAATAAAGCGAAGCACAATGCGCTAAGGCAGCTATGGGCTTATTTCTGTCGCCTTCCTCCTTACCACTGCTGTTCCTCCTCAACTCGATCTGCTGCGGAGTGCGCGCTAGCGACGACAGCGCCTCCCGCGTCAGCCGCTCTGCCGAGCCTCCCGTAGTGACATAGCGCCCCGATATCCTCACTGAGGTCGCCCGCCTCGGCAGTGCTAGCCTCTGTAATAGAGCGCCGGCGACTCGTGTGACGCCGCCAGATGCCGCGATGATACCGTTGGCTGAAATGAAGGAGTACGTTGTAGAAGCACGTTGTTCGCAGCTAGGTTTTGAAAAATTACGTGCACGTCACTTGGGTCGGGGCCATCAGCGACCTCTCATTCGATCGCGCGATGACGGGGGCGTTTGAAAACGCTTTTTGGCGAGCCGCTGCGACCTTTTGCGATACACGTGTTCAAAACCTTATTGTAAATTACACACTTTACGCACAGCGCTAAAATCTGTCCTGTAATGGTTCTAGTGACCCGCTCTACCGGATCACCATGTTTGCACAAAATCGTCAAAACCGTTTCAGGGTCCCTTTAACAGCTGTGGTGTAGTGCCACTGGCGCATGATGTAGCAGGTTCAGTTGCCAGCCACAGTGGCTGCATTTGAATGGATGTGAAGTGCTGATGAACCCCAGGCAGCATAGACTAAACCTCAACTAATAATATTAATTGCTGAGGTTTTGGTCATTCCAAATCCACAATATAGTAATCATTAGGGACGCCCTCTAGTGGAGAGCTGTGGAATAATTATGACTGCCAAGAGTTAATTTTCATGCATATAAAGCAGAGTATGTGGTTGTTTCTTGCATTTTGCACCGATCAAAATGCGGCTGCCATGGCCAGGATTCGATCCTGAAACCTTGAGCTTCACAAGCCAACAGCCTATAGTCACTAAACTACCATGATGGGTGAGAATTAAGAGCCCCTCACTGTGGTGTGCCCCATAATCATGTGATAACTTTGGCATGTGAAACCAGAGAATTCGATTTTTTTTGGTACCACCCTTTGAACATTACCTGATATTCAGTTGCCCGTTTACAGATAATGACAATGATATAGCAAATGATCAGACATAACAGTTATAATGAATACCACATTTGCTTTAAATGTGTGAGTGAGAAAATTCTGTGTAATTACAGTAGTGCAACAATGGAACGTTTTTCATGGGAGCATTAGAGAACATAAGAGCTGGCATACACAAGAGCTAAGGAACAGGAAATATGTAATTGGGCAGTGGTGAACCGCACACAATTTCATGCCTGCACTTTAAAAGATTCTGCAGTGCTGATTGATTCGTGATTGATTTGTGGGGTTTAACGTCCCAAAACCAGCTCTGATTATGAGAGATGCCGTAGTGGAAGTCTCCGGAAATTTCAACCACCTGTGGTTCTTGAACCGACATCACACAGCACATAAGCTTCAATATTTCGCCTCCATCGAAACGCAGCTGTCGCGGCCGGGGTTTGATCCCGCAACCTTCGGATCAGCTGAGTGCCATAACCACTAGGCCACCATGGCGGGGCAAGATTGTGCAACGTTACCTTTTATATTTCTCAAACAAATTAGCACAAAGAGGTTTTATTAGCAGTTGCATCGTTTTATCCTTTTAGTAAATTTGAATGCCTATGGGGACATAGACTCCCACACATGGTTGGCGATCCCTTCAGGCATTCCTTTAGGGAGATTATCACTGCACGGGCCAGCATCCTCGAGATGTAGCATTCCCCACGTGCTATTTCACCATGGTTGGCATGGTTCAAACCGACAATGGCTGTAGATGGCTGAACACATCGAAAAAGTGAGAGAATCTCTGAAAGTGATTTTCCAAAAATGCAGCCTGTGCTTAACCTCCTGCCAAACTTGTCACAGGTGCATGCATCAGCACACTCAAGCACAGCCTCATCAAAAAAAAAACAAACTGTCGTGGTGAGAGTGGTTTCATCTGCTGAAACATGATCACTGTACAACTCCATTGACACAGGTAGTCGGAGGAGTTAAAGAGCTAAGCACAAGCAGCGCGTTTCCACAACTAGTGGGGTGACTCGCAAACAAAAATTCAAAGGCGGTGCAGTACAGCTGCAACAGATGTCGCGTAGTTTCTACGAAGTGCCACATGCAGCTTAGCTTCGTCCAACAGAAAGTGTGCTTAGAACGCGCGTGCGAAGCTCGAATGAAATTAACTTATGATCTGGTCGGAAGAGCCCGCATCTTTTTTTTGTTGTCTGGCTACAAGACTGAGAAGCTTAGCAGTGCCTCAGACGGTAATGATGATGGGAATCCCACACCAACACTACAACCTCTGGCCAATGAAAACGGATCTTGGGTGCCCTACTTTGGCTAAGTGCATGTTTTAAAAGTAATTTCAGAGCTTAAATATACAGTAGATGGCATCTTCGGGTAGGACATACAAATCTCAAAGGCCATGCTTTTACTTGCAGAGATTGCAAACACGTCATAGGTATTGCTCGAGCTACTTGTGCAGTTAATCTCATGGCCATGTCAGGCCAGGCAATGTAAAAAGTTAATATGGCCACCAGCTTTGGTGGATGCTCAGCCCTCTCGAAGTGCACTTTGCAAGGTATCATAAGTGGAATGATCCTACACTTGTGGGATTACATTGAAGCTTCCAGTGCATTGGATCCTGTGAGAGCTATGCCAGGACTGGTTAAAAATGTCACAGCCAGGAAAAATGCTGTACCAGTGGACATAATTTCAGGTTTCTACTGTAATGACTCCAGTTTCCTCATTGCAGATATGACATAACATGCAGTCTGGGATGGCACAGCTGTAACAGAAAAAGGTTAGCCCAGGTGGTCGATGAATGGAGCAGGGAATTCGCTACATGCGGCACCCTTGTTCACGAGCAGTGTGACTATGAGTGCACAATGCACCATCAATGTGTGGAAGTAAGGGCTGCTAGTTCACTAAAGCTGCACGTCCTAGAACTCGCAAAGTTTAAGATATATTCTACCTTACACATCTTGTGGCACTAAAGTCCTCAGCCACATTAGTGCATGTGACTAGTCTCTTCACTAAAGAGTAACAGCTACAACAGCATTCGAAATGCTGTTTTGGATTGGGCACATTGTGCCAGTCCTTAGGTATATCACACTTTACAGTTATCAGAGTACCTGAGAACAATAGCATAAGATGTCCAAACTTCGCCACTCTGGTGAATTTGTCGCTAGAGTTAATCTTTTGCCATTGTGCCTGTACTGCAGCAGTGCTGGCCAGTATTTTCTTCATTACATGTCAAACAATATAATTAATCAGTCAATTTAAGATTGTGACACAGTGGTGCACTACTGCATGTTTCTTTGGAGATGGCTAAAGCAGTGTGAAAGGAGAAGCGCATCCTGAAAGAAGCACATTGTGGTTCTGTGTTGTGTGTGTTCCTTCTTGTTGTCTTTATCCTTTGTGACAGTATTAAATCTATGGACCACCTAGCCTGCAAGAAGATCCTACTCAAGGAATTTCTGTTGAACATGCTTTTTCTTTCTTCTTAATTAAGCACATCAATGCTTTATCTTGTTGGCCACTTTCTCATCGTTCCTGTGTGCGTGCCTAAGGTCCCCAAGCTTTTGCTCCCTTGTGAAATCGATCAATCAATCGACTGACGTTGACTGATGATTTACATGCAGGATCCTGGTGCTGGAGCAAGGGTGGGTGGCCAAGTCTTACATGCCCGTCAACCTGCAGGCCACTGAGAACTCCATCCTTCATGGCATGGCCAGAGGTGCACGGACAACCTGATGTACTTGTACAATTACTCCTATGTTATAAATCATTATTGTTACTAGTACTATTCTTACAATTAACATCGATCACCAGCACCACTGCCCTTTATAGGACCGTACCTTTGTCCTTCCACACTCTCAGCATGCCCTTTCCCATTCCCTCATGTCACCAACCTAAGTGTCGGCACATCGATTGCGCCTTAGATGGCAGCAGCTACCCCGTAAGGGAGTACCAGCTTACCTTATCAGCTTTTTAAAAGCCTATTTAAATGCGAGTTCCGCTAGCTCCTTGTGCATTTCATTCCTTTGAAGCACCTTATTTCTCGCATCATCAGAGCAGCAAGCTTTTCGTGTCAACATCGTTGAGCTTGAAATAGTTCATCTTTCTAGTCCATCCGCTACTCTGTTTTAAAGCATCGGATATCAAGAGCATCTTCAGAAATTGGAAAAGGCAGGGTTTGAGTCATCTCATGCATTGGCACCCATGCAATGCAGTCTAGCCTCATTGAAGCAGAGTCCGTCTGATGCAGAAATAGTGTTGCCAAATCATACAAATCATTAAAAATATATACTGTTTACATTTTAACTTGAATGAATTTTTTCCAGTAATTTGTGTGTTCAAAACATGCCTCACATCCTATTCGGGTTAGTACACAAATATAGCGCGAGGTTTCTTTCTTGCCTTTTTTTCTTCAAGTACCTTTGACCTTAGAACGCACCTCAAACTACATTGCTGTTTTATGGCATGAAATAGAGCATTTTATTTGAGTCTGCACTAAGAGTGATCGTAGGTAGAAAATCACTGCAGTGCCGATGCCCGTCTGGCCTGTCTTTATCTCAGTGCATGACTCACTCCTGGCGGCCACTCCATCGTGTGCACCGCTGTCGGTGGAGTGGCCGCTGAAAGCAGTGAAGAGGAGTTTAGGCATAGGGAAAAATGAAATGCCTTGTTTATCTTTAAGTGCACAGAGGTCACCACAAATAAGGATAGAACAGTTAAAAGTAGCTGAGGAGTTCTACAGAGATCTGTACAGTAGCCGCAACATTCAGGAACGAGGAAGTATTTCAGAAGAGGTAGACATCCCACCAGTAATGACAGAAGTAAAGAAGGCTTTGGGCAAAGCACTAGGTGAGGATCTGATAACAGCAGATCTCTTGAAGGATGGTGGGCAAATTATACTAGAAAAACTGGCAAACCTGTATACACAATGCCTAACGACCACGAGTGTACTGGAATCTTGTAAGAATGTGATCATCATCCTAATCCATAAGAAACACAACCCAAAGGACTTAAAAAAATTACAGGCTAATCAGCTTATTGTAAGTTGTCTACGAGGTATTTAACAAGGTAATCACTGACAGAATTTCTGCCACGTTAGATTTCAGTCAGCCTAAAGAACAAGCAGAGTTTCTTAAAGGCTATTCAACGATAGACTGTATTCACATGATCAGTTGGATCATCCAGAAATGGGCGGAATATACCCACCCCCTATATATGGTCTTCATAGATTGCATCAAAAACACCAAAAGTTGATCAAAAGCTTCTAGTAGTTATTTTTTAAATGTATCTTTGGTGAAAGATGCTCAGTTGGGGTGGGAAAACCCTGCATTCCCAACTGTTGCGACATGTGCCTGTTTTGGTTTGTTTGTCATGGCGTTATTGCTAGAGAAACCTCCACAGTTGCGGTGCTGGCACACTAAGGTCCACTCAAAGCATTGTTGATATTTGTGCAGTGTGGGCCGGCATCGGCTGCTGTGCCTGGCACGAGCACTGCTGCAAATGTTGTAGGTGCTCATACTGGATGAGGCGACAGCCGGCATGGACCTGAAGACAGATGCGCTCATCCAGCAGATGGTTCGGCACGAATTTAGCATTTCCACCATACTCACCATTGCCCACCAGCTCAGAACCATCCTGGAGTACAACAGGTAGGTGTTGTGTTATACCACTCACTCGAGATCAGTGGCTTAGCAACTACGGTGTATTGCCACCGGAGCATGATGTAGCAGGTTTGATCACCAGCCACAGTGGCTGCATTTGGATGGGGGTGAAGTGCTGAAGAACCCCAGCCAGTATAATATTAACTGCTGACGTTTTGCTCATTACAAAATCACAATACAGTAAAACCTCATTATAATGAAGTTGAGGGGGGAGCCATAATTGCATCATTATAACCATTAGTTCGTTATAGCCAACATCAATTTCATCTATGGGAATTTCAAGGGGAATTGCAATTGCTTTGTTATATGCAATAGTTCGTTATATCCGGGTTTGTTATAACATGGTTATACTGTATAATTATTAGAAACGCCCGCTATGGAGGGCTGTAGAGTAATTATGACTGCCTAGAGTTAATTACCGTGCATATAAAGCAGAGCACGCAGGTGTTTTTTTGCATTTCGCACCCATCAAAATGTGGCCGCCGTGGCCGGGATACCATCCTGAAGCCTCGAGCTTCACAAGCCAACATCCTGTAGCCACTAAGCTGGCATGGTGGGTCTGAAATTGAACCCCTCGCTGTGGTGTGCCCCATAATCATGTCTCTGGCATGCAAAACCAGAGAATTAAATTTTTTTGGTACCATCCATCCATTTGGTAATTCTTGATATTCATTTGCATGTTTACAGATAATACTGACATAACAGATGATTAGTCATAACAGTTATAATGAATCATTAGTTGTAGTTGTCTCTTATACCACACTTGCTTTAAATTGTTAGAAAATTCTGTGTCATTACAGTAGTACACCAACGGCATGTTTTTCATGGGAGCATTAGAGAATGTGGGAGCTGGCACACACAATAGCCAAGGGACAGGAAAAATAGAATTGAGCCGTGAACTGCACACAATTTCATGCCTGCACTTTAAAAGATTGTGCAACATTGCATGTTACATTTCTTGAATCTAATTAGCACAAAGAGCTTCTTTTAACAGTTGCATCATTTTATTCTTTTAGGTAATTTGAGTGCCTTTGGGGACATGGTTAGCAATCCCTTCAGGCTATCCTTTAGGGAGGTTATCACTGCACTAGCCGGCATCACCAAGAGATAGCATTCCCCACGTGCTATCTTACCATGGTTGGCATGGTTCAAAGCTGCAATGGCTGTAGATGGCTGAACACCTTGCAGAAGTGTGAAAATCTCTGAAGGTGACTGTCCAAAAATACAGCCTCTGCTCAAACTCCTCCCAAACTTGTCACAGGTACGTGTGTCAGGACGCTCATCTCAAGCACAATCTCACCAAAAAAAGAAACTGTCGTGGTAAGAGTGGTTTCATCCACTGAAGCATAGTCACTGTACAACTCTATTGACACAGGTAGCCTGAGATGTTAAAGAGGTAAGCACAAGCAGCGTGTTTGCACGACTAGTGAGATGACTCGTACAAAAAAATGCAAAGGCAATGTAGTAAGACTGAGAAGCTTAGAAGTGCCTCAGATAGTAATGATGACGAGGATCCTACACCAACACTACTACTCTCTGGTCAGTGAAAACGGATCTTGGGTGCCCTAGTTTGGCTAAGTGCATGTTTTAAAAGTAATTTCAGAGCTGAAGTTCCCCGTAGGTAGCATCTTTGGATAGCACACATAAATCTTGAAGGCCATGCTTTTACTCGCAGAGATTGCAAACACGTCCTAGGTATTGCCCGAGCTACTCTTGCAGTTAATCTCATAGCCATGTCAGGATGGGCAATACAAAAAGTTGATATGGCCACCAGCTTTGGTGGCTGCTCAGCCCTCTCGTAGTGCACTTCGTGAGCTGCCGTGAGGGGAAGGTCCTACGATTGTAGGATTACGTTGGGGTATTTGGTGCATTCGACCTCATGGGAGCTGTGCCAGCACTTGCTAAAAATGTCACAGCCAGGAAAAATGCTGCACCAATGGACATAATTTTAGGTTTCTACTGTAATGACTCCAGTTTACTCGTTTCAGATATGACATAACATGCAGTCTGAGGTGGTGCAGCTGCAACAGAAAAAGGTTAGCCCAGGTGATCAATGAATGGAGTGGGGAATTTGTTAGATGCGGCACCCTTTTTTCATGAGCAGTGGGACTGTGAGTGCACAATGCACTATCAATGTGTGGAAGTAGGGGCTGCTAGTTCACTAAAGCTGCACGTCCTGGAACTCACAAAATTTAGGATATATTCTACCTTACACTTCTTGTGGCATTTAAGTCCGCAGCCACATTAGTGCATGTGACTAGTCTCTTCACGAAAGAGTGACAGCTACAACAGCATTCAAAATGCTTTTTAGGATTGGGCGCATTATGCCAGTCATTAGGTACATCGCACTTTACAGTCCAGTTATCAGAGTACCTGGGAACAATAACATAGGATGTCCTAATTTCGCCACTCTGGTGAATTTGTCACTAGAGTTAATCTTTTGCCATTGTGGCTGCACTGCGGCAGCACTGGCCATATTTTTCTTCATTACATGTCAAACAATATAATTAATCAGTCAATTTAACATTGTGACGCAGTGGTGCACTACTGCAACGTGTTGCAACGCTGCAACGTAGGTACCTCGAAGCCCTCGAGGTACCTACGAAAGTGGCTCTACAAGCAAAAGTTGTTCCGTGTCCGTCGTGTTTGCCGCAGGTAAGCTTGTGTGTCTTGCGGAAGCAACGGTTTTAATTATGTTTTTTGTTTGGACTATCAGGGAAGCATGACAGTACTAGCAGACAATGTGTGCAGTGCTCGCGGAATAAAACGCGGCCTGTAAAGATTCAAAAACAACAAATGGTATGTGCAATTTGACGTGATAAGAACGTCATATCGCTGCAAATCTGACCGCTAATGTTAACGTGGTCTCTGGTGTAGTGTAAGAGGCAGCCCTAAGCCATCGTAGCACAAATCTGAACGCTGCAAGTGGAAGTACGTTAATACATAGCTTTAAATTGTCGCTTTTAATTCCTTGAGCATTGTACACTGAATTATTTACATGAACGTTTATTGTTCTAACAGCGTTCTGATCGTTAAGGTTCAGTGCCACTGAATGAAGCGACCGTTTGTTTACTATTCTACGGGTCCACGTGTGAGTTGCTAGCGCCGTCACAACCTATATTGTTTGCTACTCTAAGAACCGTGATCGCATCGGCGTCGAGTACAAGCAACATAATGGCAGCAGAAGAGAGTAATTGCTTGTCAACGCTGCTGCAACAGAAAAACACAAAGGTGCAAACCAGCAAGGAATTCCCTGCAGATGCACGTAGAGAGCTCATAGAGCGGCTAAACCGAGATAAGCCTCTACTTCCCACTCCAGATGTGGCCGCATTGGCTATGGTCGGTGGCTACCTCGCAAGAGCCGTACGAGAAAACATCGAATGTGAGGAGTGCTTCGCGCTCTTAACAAAGCCAAACGCCTCGACCCCATCGGACTCGCTCATTAAACACCTAGACCATGGTGGACTTCTTTACCCGTCCGTACAACTTCTAGATGTTCTGTACGCACCACAGAAGTTCGTCGAAGTTCTTCTAGCGACAAGAAGGCGTATGCATCACCCTCTAAAGGAGGCTGTGAACAATGCTGCTGAAATCATCCGCGAGCACAAAGCTTTGATGTGTTCGAAGCCAGGGCACCAGGAGAATTTGCTCAAACTGTTGCTGACAAAGTTCTTCCGCCCAATATTCACCAACTTCGCTCTGAAAGCGACGGACAAACATGACGTCGCCAAAGTGTTCGAAATAAAGCCGCTTTCACGAAAAGACCCTGAAACTGTGAGCTTGATCTCACAGCTGGGGGCCTAAGTGAAAGGTCCAGTTTTCACAATATGTCTCGTGTGGCTTGCTTTCAATGTACTGTGGGGATGGAAAGAAACGCGAAATGTGCGGCATCTACATTCTCTGCTGTTTCGAATTTCTTTTCCGGTGGTTGTATCCTGCATGATAATCAAAAGCCACTAGAATAAAACTATTCTAGCATATTTTATTTTTATTCCCACCAGGGTCACAGCGGGATGCAAAGATCGCGCCGCACTGTTCGCGTTTTTTTTCCATCACCCCTGTGCATCATGAAGAAACACCAATGCAACATGCGCATTTATTTTACACCTCCATCTCTAATACGAACGCGTTCCTCTCCAAAAGCATGCGCGCAACAGCGTAGTCGCGTCGTCTGCTCTGGGAGTGGGTATGGGGTGACAGCGCCGTGTGGTGGCAAGCGCATGAAATAGAAGGTACGGGCGGAGCGCCTTGCTCCGCTCGCCACTCGGCGGGCATGAAAAAATATAGGAGGCTATGGCTTACCTTATCAACTTTTTAAAAACCTCTTTAAACGTGAGTTCCCCTAGCTCCTTGTGCACTTTGTAGCTTCAAAGCACTTTATTTCTCTCATGGTCAGAGCAGCAAGCTTTTTGTGTCAACATCGTTGAGCTTGAAATAGTTCATCTTTCTAGTCCATCTGCTGCTCTATTTCAAAGCATCAGATTTCAAGAGCTTCTTCAGAAATTGGAAAAGGCAGCGTTTGAGTCATCTCATGCATTGGCACCCATGCAATGCAGTCTAGCCTCATTGAAGCAGAATGTATCTGATGCAGAAATAGCTTTGCCAAATCAGACAAATTAATAAATATGTATACTGTTTACATTTTAACTTGAATTTTTTCCAGTAATTTGTGCATTCAAAACATGCCTCACGTCCTATTCGGGTTCATAAACAAATGTAGCGCGAGGCTTTTTCTTGCATTTTCTTTCTTCAAATACCTTTGACCTTGAACGCACCTCATACTACATTGCTGTTTTCATGGCATGAAATAGCGCATTTTATTTCAGTCTGCACTCAGAATGATCGTAGGTAGAAAAACACTGCAGTGCCGATGGCCGTCTGGCCTGTCCAGATCCTAGCGCATACCTCCATCCTGGTAGCCACTACACCGTGTGCATCACCATCGGCGTATATGCTGCCGAGTATGCTGTGGTCGTTGCACCGTGTCTCTAGTGTGGTAGGAACACATGGTTGGAGATCCATGTGTTCCCACCTACGTGGTTGTTCTAGGGAATGGGCCAATATTCCCATGGGCCAACATTCCCAGTTTTAATAAGATACACACACGGTCGAACATATCCAGTGGCATGCACAAACACACGTGCGTATATATACATATATACCTATGTCATATATTAACGTTTGTTTTCCAAATTGTGTGCATAAATTTGATAAATATAGAAGGGAAGATATTTGTGCACTTTTTGCAGAATTGCTTTGTTGATGGTGGCACACGCTGAAAAAATTGTAGGATTGATATTTTGAACTGCAATTAATAAAGTTAGACTAATTATATTTTCAAGCAGGACAGCTATATCAAACCAAATTGACAAATTAAAGTAATTTACATAGAGAATTCATATCCATCACAATATTTTCAAATGGGCAATGCTGATAATTTCTACAGATCGCTGAAATCTAGCTAATTGCACCTGGGAAGCCGAAACTGAATGACGAAAGAGCACTCTTGGCGCTGCCTCTGGTACTAGTGGCCTGAGTGACAGTACTTCCACAACGACAACGACAAGCAAATGACCTTATCAACAGGCAAGCCTTCGGTTCATTGCCACACCTGATCGTGCTTGCCAGACAGTGACACATGCTCGTGTTCACATGGCAATGTCAAGGGAAAAACTGTGTCGTGCAGGCCACTATCGAAGGTGGCAGCAGCTGCACTCTTTCGCTTTTCAGTTTTGGTTTCCTGGGGATAACTACCTGGATTTCAGCGGTCTGTAGAAATTACCAGCTTTGCCCTTTTGCAAATGTTGCAATGGATATGGATTTCCTGCGTGAATTACTTTAATTCGTCAATTTGGTTTGAGCATCTAGCTGTTTTGGTTTAGAAGTTATTTAGCCTAACTTTGTTAATTACTTTTAAAATACCCTTTCTCCCATTTGTGGAGTGCATGCCACCATGAACAAAGCAATTCCACAAGAAGGACACAAATATAGCTTCTTTTCTGTGTTATGAAACTTATGGGCACATTTCCTGAAACATCCAGTGTAGTATGTAGTATAGATAGACAGACAAAATGCCCTGATGAAGATTGATCTCTTGGTCGAAACCTGTGGCACTACAGCGTAATTACAATGGTGTGTTTGCGTTTTTATTGCAGAGTATGCGTGGTCCATAGTAAACACATTTCTGCACAAACACGCACTTATAAGGAGAACCCCGATATGTTACAATTTATTAGAGTGCTTTTTTCGTTGGGCAGCAGCGGAAATGCTGTCCACTAATCTGGTTTAGTGCCCGCCACTCGAATGGAATCCAAAGATGGTAACTGCGCATGTGAAAAGCCAGCAGGCCAAGATAGATGGCTTTGTGGCCTCAGTGTCCCACTCAAGCGCCCTTTCTTCCTTTCAGGGGCGAAGCTCCTCAAGGTTTGGGTCTGTCCGTCTGTTGTAGTAGCGCGTTACCTATTAGGAACGCGCTACTAGGAGGGCGCATGTGGGAGGCGCGCAAGCTCTCTCACTCTTCCATCTGCTGTCTTGTGAGAGAGAGAGAGACAGAGAGAGCGAAAGGCACGCGTGGACTATGGAAACGCTCTTTCTTATCGATGAACGCTCTACCAGCTCACAAAGAAGGAGAACGCGCCCTCACCCGTGAGAGACAAGCTTGACGCAGGCAGTGTCTTCTAGCGAGTTTCTTGATTGAAAAATACCGACAGCTCGCGCTGGAGAACCGTTCGCCGGCCACCCATATATATATATATATATATATATATATATATATATATATATATATATATATATATAGGCACTGGATCTTCACTTGCAATGAAGTGCCGGTTTTCACTTGTGTGTAGTTGAACCATAAGGATTCGTAGCGTGCGCGTTAACTAAATTAATCCGGAACTCGGCACGATCTACGATGAACCTCTGGAGCTTCGCCCACTCATCATCATTCACTCTGTGGATATGCTGTGATTTCTTTTTTATTTACGAAGATTTTTTTCAGAGTTGATGGTCACGTAGTGATGCGAAGGATGTGTGTCATAACTGCTAGACATTAATAACCAGAAAAGGTGTACATCGTGGATTTGACTGGGGCATTTGGTACAACATTCTTCGAGGCGAAAATTAACTTCTGAAACAACATACCGAACAGCCTACACCCCCCTCATTTTTTAAAAGTCTACCGCTTTAGCGTCCCGAGGAGAACCCTGATATATGTATATATATATCTGTGTGTGTGTGTTATCTGTATGAGTGGCAAATATAGTCGCTTTCTCAGCTCGACCCGTCTTGCAACACGTAGACAGGTGTGTTTTCTATCAAATAGCAGGCGAAGTTACCATTAACAGTTACATACATTCAGAGATCAAGGACACCACCTTTTTAAATCTTGATTTAACTTAGACATTTTTTCGTGTGTAACATTTGCCATTAAAATTTCCTGTAAAACACCGGGCTGAAGTCTACCTCGCAATACCATGTCAACGCTCGCAATCCTGATAGCCTAATACCGATCAATAGGCTCAAGTAAACCTGAAGGTGACTTTGCTATGCTTCACTACTGTGCAGTGGTACTACAATTTTTGTCACTTGGCTGTGCCTTATAATGCAGCTGAAGTGTTGGCATGTTAAACTAGTCTTGTTCATGTTCCGTGGGTCAAAAATAGACACTTGTACCCGTATGGTCTAAGTTTTATGTGGGCTGGGCTTTCTGGTAACAATAATGAGGGTTCGGTTCACATGGAGAAACTGTTGAAGGTGGGCATACATTATAGTTTAAACCCAGGGCACTCAACTGAAGTAGTACATGCAAGCTTGACCTCCAGTCAGAACGACGTTTCCTAGCCCTACCATACAGCCGCGTGTCCTCAATTGACGGTATGCAGCACTATGCATCAGGAGTTTCTATCGTGCTCAGTAGAACACGCATCTTTCGTAAACAAGCTTAACATGAATAAGACCTGGCAAACGTCAGTCATCACCACCTTAATGGCGCGTGACGCCATAGCGGGCTGCAGAATTTGCCCAAGCAGGCTGCAGAGAGTGCAACCGTTCAGGATGTGCAAAGCTTGCCCATGTCCTGCACAGTGTCCATTTTCGTGGTTCTCTGACTTGGTAGTGCTGCCAATTTGAGGAAATATGGCTGACCTCTTTAGACCAGAGATGCAAAAGTACTTTTTAGAAGTAATTAAATTACATGACTAATTATTTGCTAGAATTACATGCAACATAATTAAATTACATTCCAAATAAATGAGGTCAAAAGGCAATGTGGCTACATTACTGTTACTTTCAACAAAGGATAAAATTACTTTGAAATTACCTTAGAAAAGGTTTGTCATTGATACACTGACTTATGCACACATTATTTTCAGTCCATTCACATTTAAGGAGGGACATGGAACCTGGAGCTGTCTTGTTTGCATATAGATTGAATTCAGCTTCGAAGCACCTATATATGTGTATTTTTCTGTGCTGATTCTAAAGGTACATGATTTTTTGATCACTCAAATAGTTATTGAGGTAATTAAATGTTAATTACTACTGTTTGGTGAGGCAATAGATAAGAGTATATTGGCCAGAAAGTAGTATTTATAATGCATGAGTGGAAATAATGTGTAAGGATTGAAATGTGGAAAGTAGTTTTCAAATCGAACAACAATCAGAAATTTAACAGCCAGTTGCAGTTCAGTGGTTGCAGTGTAACTACTAATGAACAAGAACAAAGGTAAATAAGAAGAGCTACTGGGAGAGAAAACAATCTGCTTGCAGCACTTCAAGCTCCGTAGATTCATTTTCACATAGCAAAAAAAGTAAGACCTGGATCTCTACTAGAGCTTGGTAAATTGCTGCACTAAACAAACGGGATGAGTGACAGCATGTTTAGAGAAAAAGCAAGAAAACAAAGGTCATGTTGAACCAAATATAATACAAATCATCCAAATATATTGACAGGTGTTTTGGGGCTATCTGAAATATAACTTGGATGGCTGATGCTGCAACATACGTAGCTCAGCAGCAGTACGGCATGAAAAAAGCCATTTCTTCTTGCTTTTTTGATAAGCAAAACATAGTTTGCCTTGGGGATATAAATCATTATAGTGCCACTTGCTGCTTCTCGAATAGCACCGAGTGTTCTGCAAACCTTGCATGCCCGATGCGTGTATTTGGGTTTCTTCCACATTGCACGCGTGCATTGCAACAATGCACTGTGACATTTCTATAAAAGCCGACGCATCACGCCGCCGCTCACTTATTTTCTGGACGTCTCAAGATCACGCTCAAAGCTCTTTGCAGAAGCGATAGTTCTTTTGTTTCTCAGAGCGCACATTCATCGAAGAAAATTGAAGCCAGTTGCACGCAGTTTCAATAAGAGTCATCAGCAGAGCTGGCAAGCAAGTGCCACCACCTTGTGAAAGCCGATTCAGTTCTTTGCTCATTATTCTTCTTCCTCTTCTGCTTTCTTTCATCTTACTTTCTCTCTATATATCTTCTTGTTTCTTGTCTTCTTCCTCTGCTTATCTCTCTATATATTCGACATTGTCCCTTCCCTCCTCCTGCCCTGTCACGGTGGTCTATTGGCTATGGCACTCGGCTGCTGATCCGATGATTACGGGATCAAATGCCACCTGCGGCAGCTGTACTCTGATGGAGGCGGAGTGTTGAGGGCCCTACACTGTGCGATGTTGGTTGACGATGAAGAACTCCAGGAGGTGGAAACTTCTGGAGCCCTCCACTACGGCGTCTCTCATATGCTTACCGCTGTTTTGGGACTTAAAAGCCTAGAATCAATCAATCCTTTCCCTCCTCCTCACCATCACTTCTCTTTCCTTTGTTATAACATAGTGTTCTTGTTGTTGCGTGTCTGTTGTATTGTGAAGATTTGGCAGCAGGTCTGGCAGCCCGCCCTCAGGGGCAAAGGCGGCGGCCACGTAATCTGACACGGCTCGGCGAATGAGAGCTTGAGCCACAGCGTGGGCTGCCTTGTTGCTCAGGAGCGGCACGTCGGTGTGTGCCGGGGTCCAGATGAAGACCGTGGAAATTTAGTGTTGTGAGGGTGACGTCATATCGCCAGTCATCACAAACTTTGAGTATGTGGGCCGCTTTCGACGAGATGCGGCGGCGTACGATGTCGCGGACCGTCGCCTGCGAATCGCTGATCACAACCTCGGTATTTCGCACCGCGGTGAGTGTTAGAGCTATTGCGGCTTCTTCGGCCTCCTTTGTGTGTCCCATGGTCATCGTGGCGCACGCGAGGCATTTGCCTCAACGGTTAACAACCGTGATCACATGTGCGTTTCTCCATCCTTCATATCGCGCGACGTCTGCGTACACAACCACGTTATTATTTCCCAGCTTTGGTTTAAATTCCCTAGCACGGTTGTTGCGTCGCCCAATGTGGTGCGCTGAATGCATGTTCTTTGGAAATGGCAGGACCATTAGCCGGCCTCGGAGGGAGGCCAGAACCACCGTTTTTTTCTCCATGCTGAGTGGGACACGTAATTCCGAGAGACACGAGGATGTGTCGATCTGACTCGACCTGGATAACCTTTCGTATTGCAGGAATATTGTGCCCCTCGATTAATTCATCGAGTGTATTATTAAGGCCGAGCTCGAGAAACGTGTCAGTACTCACGTTGATTGGGATGCTGACCACCCTCTTGAATGCTTTTAGTATCATGCTTTCGATCCCGTTTTTTTTTCGATCCTAGCCACTTGAGGTGCGGGCCAATGTATGTTATGTGAGTTATCGCGTATGGCGGATAGCGCAGTGTTCGCGCATTGCGTCTATTCATGATGCGACACAAGAGTCGGATTGTGTCATCCATGGAACGATAGAGTCTATGTACTGTCTCCCTGTTATGACCGTTCGATTGTACGTGTAATGCCAGGATTCTAATTTTGTCTACATGGGCTAGGGGGGTACTTCTGCTGATACAATGCACATTTTGGAGTATGCACATTCATCATCGCGTGTAGTTTTTCGGCATACGTGTACAAATATAAATATTTAATAACAGTTTTTTTACGAGCATTCATGCTAGAAAAATAGGAGGGCTGCTCCTGACAGAAGAAGTGTGATGTCTCTTTTCGTGTAAGTTGTACAATACTTTTAGCACTTTTGTAGTTGACTGCATCTATGTTGCAGGCCCTGACGATGTTACATGCTCCACCAAGCAGGTGTAACTATTTGAAGAACCTAGCTCTATCAGCAGGCACAAACCGAAAAGCACGCACAGTTCTGAGACTGGGAGAACATGCATTTCAGGTTACATTCCTTAAGTGTTGGTTTTATTTTATCTTGGCGTGTGCTCCTTATCCGTATTGCCGCGCAGCAACAACTGCACACACTGAAGTGTCGATCCAAGGACAAATGCATGGTTGATTTTAAATTTTGCCTGACATCAGGTACTTTTTCATAAAGTGCGTAGACGGGGATTTCTTGAGTCGTTTTACTGCGTGTCTTGTATACTTGTAGCTGTCCCAATTACAGTGAATGCGAAGTGAATGAAACGGCCAGAGGAGCACTGAGAGGTAGCCGGCTAGACATACAGACAGACAGTGTGTAACTCAACAATTTTTAGTTAGTAGAAAACTTAGCACATTGTTTTGAAATTTCTGGACTATCATTTTTCATGAGCAACAATTTTTGTAGTAGAAACTTACACATTGTTTGAAATTTCTGGACTATCATTTTTCATGAGCAGTGTCATCGTTATGATGACTTATGATGACTTATTTTATTCACGACTATGTATCTTCCCACATACTTGCCATAATGCAAATACAAACACTTAAAATGCCAGTTTTACCATTATGCATAATAATGCTTAGGAATAAGCATAATAGGACCAGTTCTTACCATGCACAATTACTGAATGGAATGCCTTACACTCAGACAGTGCCACATAACACAACTTTATGAAGGTTTAAGTCACTTGCTACCCATTGTTCAAATCTCTGATATTTATTCTTAGACTGTAGCGGTCATTTCCTGATTATCTGTGATGTTCTTTTGTTCTGTCTACTTCCTTGGAAAAAATTTGTACACTAAATACATCTAACACACTATCAGTTGTCCTTCCTTTTTTCTGTTTTCTTTGTGTATACTCGGTGATCAAAGCCTGATATGATCCCCCTGTACCCCTTATACCCGTTTCTTAAGGACCTTTGGAAAGATTTTGTTATGTAATAGATGAAAAGTAAATTTTAAGTACCTTTCACTGATATGATCAGTAACTCAGCTCGCACACCTGAAAATTTCCAGCAGTAGTTTAGCCGTGGTTTATTCCTTGTTTGTAAACATTATTTTCTGGCACATTCCGTTCTTTTATTAACAAATGTGCAAGACATGGACACATTTTATTACTGATTCATTGTAGTTCGTAACTGCAGACGAGCTTTTGCGAGATCTTGCGCTTGCACGTGTGGTGGCTTTGGCCTTGGAGGGATGTCCTGACAAATACCTTTAAGGCAGACCTGCATGACAAGCTTGTATCAATTCTGTGCCTTCAACCACAAAGCGAGCTTTAGCTACTTGTGCAGTATAGCCACAGCGTTTGTTGCATTTGCATTTCCGCAAGACCACGTGCACTGGTTCTTGTCCTTGCATAAGAATTGCAGGCTGTGTTTTAGGCAACACGTCCTTTTAGGGGCGAAGCTCCTTAAAGGGGCCCTCTAACACTATTTTCACACCCGTTTTCATGCGCGTATTGCGTAGACTGGAAGGTGGACAGACAAATGCTACAAGAATGACAGCGATAGGAGCAGGCAGTGCAAAGTTATTAAGGAGACAAAGTTCAGAATACAAGCAAAAAAATGCGGACCCTCAACTTGGATTTCGCGGGGTCAGGTGATCACATTTCACTCTCCATAAACGTCATAGAGCTCGGCCAATGGAATTGGCTTGAGGCGCCTACGTAGCGGAAGTTCGTACGCCATCGTTGTCTGTTCGCTCCAGTGTAGTGATGACGCCGTTGCCATGCCAACAAACAACGCGGAGCGAGAGCGTGACGCACTGTCAGTTATGAGCTTTTCTGGCCGCTCCGACTTGTTAGAGCGGACGCTTGTGCTTCGAACCCAGGCTTTACGTGTCGTTCCGTGTTAAGACACTTCAAGGCAAGTGCCGTCATCTTTAAACTTGCCGTCATGACCACTGACAGGGGCCGGCGAATACGACCATACTCGGCAACGTTTCTTCACGGGTTGTTTAGCTAAACGCGCAGACATGGAAGCATAGAAGTGGGAATACGGAATTTTAGCATGTCAACATAACCCCAATGCGCAAAGCATTTTGCGTAGAGCGGAATACCGGGTGTAAACATTGCATGCGCAAGCACGGCAGACCACCTCGAGCGGTTGCCGTCCGCTTCGAATCTATTGAGTGGTCGTCGCGCGCTATGTAGCCCTCGAGTTGCTGACGGTTTTAGTTGATTTAGATTTGTATGATGAAGCCTCGACGGTAAAGCGCCCGTGAAAATTCGACACCGTTGCTCAGCGCGACACAAATTGTCGAGGCTGTAGGGTAGCGAGTGGCTGCCGGTATCTCGGAGGACATAGATCACGCGGTTTTGCTTGTTCTGTTTACCACCCACAGCTGGCGCCACTTAACTGTGACAAACAACGCTATCCGGTATCCAGTACGTCTTTGCGCCGGCTTAGCGGACACGTTCAAATTCCTTTATAGCGCTGCGCGCAATACAACACACTTTGACAGAACGGCAAGGTCACCCAGTGGTTCAGCGCTTTAGCGAGTCGCGAATGTACACAAGAGAGATGAAACAAAGTGATTCTTTTCGTATGGACATACGACTCGTGTAAGCAAAAGGCAAGAGGCGAAACGGGAGCCAGCGCCTCTATCGTGTTTTATAATTGTGGCGATCTTTCTACTACGACTGCGTCCATGGGCGTTCAATAAAAACCTACGCAAGCGAAAAACAAATCCGAATGTTACTTGCTTACCGATGTAGTGCCGCGAGCACTTATACTGCTACTTTCGTCCAATCACCGACTCGAGCCCTAAGTCGTCATTTCCGCACAAATAGCTCTGACGAGCGCCACTACACGCTGATGCGGTCGGCAGCGATGTGATGATTTCATTGAACGATTAAAATATTAAATCAACTGATATGGGCGCTTTGACACCTGCCATAAATATCCTCAGCCATCTGTCTGCGCGACCGGCAAATAAAAAATGGGTGTGGGGAAAGTGTTAGAGGGCCCCTTTAAGCTGTAGGTCGGTTGTCACGCATATCGTGTAACCTACACCACTCACAATACCATGCAACGCCGGGAGGCTCGCGCTCGCCCTCGGCGCATGCCTCCCAGCGCATGAGCTCTCTCACTCTTCCATCTGCTGTCTTGTGAGAGAGAGGGAGAGAGCGGAAGGCGTGCGTTGAATATGGAAACACTCTTTCTTATCGATGAATGCTCTACCAGCTCGCAAAGAAGGAGAACGCGCCCTCATCCGCGAGAGACAACGTTGGCGCAGGCAGCGTCTTCTAGCGAGTTTCTTGATTGAGAAATACCAACTGCTTGCGCTGGAGAACCGTTCACCGGCCACCCATATATATATATATATATATATATATATATATAGGCACTGGATCTTTACTTGCAATGAAGTGCCGGTGGGAGGTTTCACTTGTGCGTAGTTGAACCATAAGGATTCGTAGCGTGCACGTTAACTAAATTAATCCAGAACTCGGCACAATCTACGATGAACCTCCCGAGCTTCGCCCACTCATCATCATTCACTCCGTGGATATGCTGTCATTTTTTTTACTTGGTAGAATGAGAGTGTTTTAGATGAGAACCCAGTTATGAACACTTGCACGGATAACTAAGAGATTTTTTGAACTTCGGCTACATATAGAGAGAGAGGAGGAGAAAGGAAGAAGAAAGGCTGGGAGGTTAACCTGGGTTGAGCCCGGTAGCCTCCCCTGCACTGGGGAAGGGGAGGGATAGAGAGAGGGAAGCAAGGAAAGGCAGGGAGGTTAACCAGAAATACATTCGGTACGGTACCGTGGACCTTGGAAAGGGAAAAGAGGATAAACAGTAGGAAAGTAGAGAACATGGAGAACGATCTGAGTCCGTTATGGCAGCTCCTAGTTAATCATTATGTTTCTCTACAGTATACCGTTCCAGTATTTAGGTATGTTGAACACTATGATTGAGGCTTCACAGACTTCCTTATGAGAGTTTATCAGGTGAGCTATTGACCAAAATCGCCTTGTAATTCCCAGACATAACCTAGCTGCGCGGGCCTTTTAGCTAAAAGTTACCAAACAGCAGTAAAAAATGTTGCGCAACCTACATACGCTATTGTGCTCTCTGAAATCATTTGTCGTGAGCCATTATTGATACAGTTCCCTCTCTGTGCAGAATTTTACAAAAATTCATCCAAAGTGAGGAGCAAAATCCTTTTTCAGTGAATTCAAAATAATAAAAAAGGAAGGCATATATTCAGAAGAAACATATTTCTCAACCGTGTGCATTGATGCTTCTTAAGAGGGATGTACGAAACTTGCAATCAGGTATTTGTTGTGTCAATGACATGCAAAAATTTTTTATTGAAAAGCATGCGTATCGCTTGAGGGAAAGCAATGGCTGTCTCGCGGAAAACACATGCGTTTCCCATTCATAACCACAGAGAAATAGCGCAGCAGTCTCTACGGGCTTGCAGCGCGGCCCTTTTGGACATACGTTGTAACCACTTTTGAATACAAAAAACGAATAGCTACTAACGGAAACCATGTCACCGTGTTTTCTGGCCTAACGAGTAAAAGGAAACAAGTGCAAATAAGACTGGCGATATGTCATTGCAATTATAAACATCCGAACATGGAGGATTTTAGTGTCTGCAAGATGATCGGGACTAGTCCGTGGACTTTTTTCAGGGTTCCTGTTCGGCAGTGCACACACATTTGTACTCTGTAAAACACTGTAGATAATATATTACCTAATCTTATAAACGGTGCACTATGGAGCATTCGTTTGCATGTTGGAATTGATGATGAGAAAATGCACAGATATCCTAAATTAATGATGATAAAAGATACAACCACATTTGTTAAGGCTAAGGATATTTTTTGAATTTTCCATTTCTTTTATGTTGGCGTGTAAGTAAGGTGAAAATGTTATCGTTTATGTGACAAAAGCAGAGATTGCTTAAAAGGGGCACTGATACCAAAATTTCGCTGCTAAGATAGCCTGCGGGATCGATTTTCGTGGACATACAGATGTCATCTACGAAATCTCAATGGCGAACACAGCTACGAAGGTAATTTAAATGAATATTGAAGTTCGCATGCGCAATCGAGCGCTAGACGCCGTACATCGCGACATCGACAACAGCAAAGGTGACCTGAAGGGGACCCCCAACTTCCGCGACGTCACCACGGCAGCCGAGCTCCGACAGTGCAGCTAGCAATGATGACGTCATAGCCGCCATTACTTATTCGCTGCGGCTGCGTTAGTAGACTGCCGGCGACGCCAGACCTCAAGAAAATAGTAGCCATCCAACAACGATGACAGCAACAGCGACCACAACGCGCAGGACGTGCGACAGGCGAAAGAAGACGAGCCCGCGGCGATTGTCGTGCGGAAGTGCGTCACAGTTATGTGTGTTCACGTTGTCGAACTCGTTTACTCCATTGCGAGCGATAGATGGCGCCAGTTGCACCGGGCGCATTGTCATTTTTTGAGCTCTCCAAAACCAAAACTGAAACTAGTGGGTAATAAACAGGCCGTAAATAATTATCTGACGCGCGCTGCAGCAAATGATGTGCCGTGTTATGGCTAACAGGCCCCAGCTACGTATTTCAGCGAAAAAACAGCAGACGAAAATTTTCATGTCAGAGCCCCTTTAATGTTGTTCACTGAAGGAAGCTTATTTTAGCCACATATTGTTTCTTTTAAATACGTAAAGAGCAATGAGAATTGTTCCAAAATTGTGCAAAAATGTCTTCTTTCGACATACCAGCTTTATCACAGTAAGTGCTTCGCATGTCACAGTAAGTTGCGAAGCGTTCCCTCTGGAGCCTCTCTCTGCAGTGCTGACACTAGTAGGTCATGTTTTCTGGTACTTGTGGCACTTGCTCGCTGTCACTATGATTTAGCAACAGCATGTCTTTCTATTCGAACTCTTATGGTAAACTCAATGTCGCAATTGCAAAACGTTGAGGCGCGGGAAGGAGAGATACCGTAGCGCTAAGGAAGCTCAGCTGAAGGCTATAGTGCTGGTGCCATGTGAGCTAAATGCATAAATCGAATCCTGCAATGAATACCTGGTAGCAGTGATATTCTAGGATTTCGTTTGTTTGATCTATGTGTTCTCATGTGATCGCCTACTGTAGTGGGAACGGTAACAGTAGTAATCCCAATCTTCACATTCTTCTCGTTTCTCCGGCAATAAATGGTCGTCACAAATGAATACCCGTTCGATGGTCACATAATTTATAGTATGTTGTAGCCAAGGAAAATAGCTTTACGACGAAAATAAATGGAAATGCTTGCGCCAGTGTTTGTTATTTTTCTACCGCAAAACGCCAATTAGCAAGAAACAATTAAGTTCGAATAGAACTCTCGAAGCTGGAAGATTAAAGGCCATTGCATATTTTGTGCAAGTTTCAAGTGATTGCCGACTATTTCTTCTCACATTTATTTCAGTTTTGTGCATTTCAACACTTCTTTTTTTCCCCACGGAGACCCAACAAGCAATTGGGGGTGACAGAACCCACAAATATGCTCGTTTTCAAACATTTATGCAATGCTTCCAAATGTTCTCATAATAAAAAAAAACACCATCTCCCGCTAAAGGGGACCATGAGGCGATGTGAAGCAGCACGGGGGGTGCACACCGTGTTTGCATCGGTTTGACACTAGCAGACGCTGCCTGCGTCAGCGTTGTCTCTCGCGGGCGAGGGCATGTTGGCGTTCCTTGCGAGCTGGTAAAGCGTTCACCGATGAGAGAGAACGCGCGCCGTTCGGAGAGGAGAGGAGGAATGCCGAGAGAAGAGGAGGGGAAGGAGGATGCGCATGCGCAATGCAGGTGTGGATGAATAAATGAAGGCAACGGTTGTGGCCGTGTGAAAGGTAGGGAAACGACGGAGATGCCTTAGCCCACAGAACACAGTCGTAATTAAGGGACAACACGGTAGAGGTAAGCAGGCAGATGAAAATGATCAGTGAGAGACCGTCGGAGGATTGGTGGCGGCGAAAAAACAAACACATGGCATGAAATTGAACCTTACAATAGACCAACTTTATTATTGAGCTATATGTGGCGCAAAATCTTTCTCTTTCTCTCTCCCTCCGCCTCCCGCCCGCCCGAAACTCCTCTTCTTATTATAAAGGGAACGCTAGTAACATTTAATGTGGCCTTTGCCTGGTTTGCAAGGTGCGCGAAAGCGGCTGGCGTTACTACGTAGCTACGTGTGTGATATTCTAGTTTCCGGTGTCCATTGAAGAGATAATTGAAGCATTTTAAATTATCACATCGCAGCGAGATGCCACTTAAACAACTCGTCGAACACGGGATACATTTTTGGGCTGTCGACATGGGAATAGTTACGTACCTATAATTGCGGGATTGTGATGAGGGTGGTGATGATGATGATTGTGGTTTGGTTGAGGAAAGGACTCTAGCTTCTGCAGCCCATGCCAGCGGCACTGCTAAGCGGCGTCCGTGGGTGTAGGAGAAAGCGAGTGAAAGAGATGAAAGGATGTAAGGGTTAGGGGGCATTCCTCACAATCGTTTGTGTACGCGGTCAGACGACAAAGGATGGCGAAGACGCGCGAACCAAGGGAGAAAAGACATCTTTATGTGACGGGACGACGGCGATGAGGTACGGCATGGATGAATGCGCGGTAAGCACGTTTACAAAGAATGGTGTTAAAGACAAATAGGTTTAAGGTCATTGAAAGTTATTTATTGAAGACATCCGTAGCACATCCTCTGCAAGAGAACGTTTCTATGAGAGAACAACGTCTTAAATGCACGTGTCTCTGGCTCCTTGCAAAGCAAGGGCTTCTGAGACGGCAGTGCCCAGCATCACTTCACCTTCTTAGTATCTTATTCACCGTACAGCTTTTAGGCTCACTGCAGACACTTCAAGTCGCTCTCATGGTTTTGAACGGTTATATATTTTACTCACTCTGAGTGCGCAGTATTTTAGGCCATTTTACAGCCATCTTGCATATACCCATTGTGACAGAACTCATCATTGTTTGCTGAATTTTCTTTGTCTTGGCGCTCTGGCCGAAAATGGCCCTTGCGCCACAAAACATTATATGGCATCATCATCAGGTTTAAGGTCCAGAACGCAGAACGTTTGAAAGAACAAGCAAATGATGCCTCAGAGCTTGCGATGCAGCCTTTGGTCGATGGTGTGTCGGCTGTGGCGTTCCGGTGACGTGTCGTCGGCGGCGGCGACTTAGCATGGCGGCATCACGTGACTTGTCCGCGGAGGTGGCGAGCCAAGGTACCGTAGCGTGGCCGGCGGCGTCAGAAGTGACAGGCGCCGGCCCACGGATGCTAGCGGTCAGCCGCACTCGTGGCCCACCTCGCGCTGAAGGCGGTCCCACCACAAGGCCTCGAGTTAGGCCTCTCACTTGAAGTGGACAAAAGCCGCTCCAGGAGCCGAACACGAGCAACCCAGGTGAAAATGTGCCGCTGGGAATCTAACTGGTTTTAACAGGAAGTAACTGGAATCAACTGGTCCCAGTTCAAAGCCAACTGGTCCCATTTGGAAGCTAAATGGGAAGCAAGTGGTCCCAGTTACAGGTGAACTGGGGAGCAACTGGCCCCAGTTGGGACCACTTCAACTGGGGACAACTCCAAGTGGTCCCAGTTGCCAGCCAAATGGTACCAGTTAGAAACGAAGTGAGGGTCAACTGGTTTCCGCTGCGCCCATTTGGACACCAACAGGAGCCATAACCAGTTCTACTGGAACCAGTTGCCTTGACGGTCATTATTAGTTTCGTATCTGATTTGTTCGAAGAAAATAGAGTAAACAATTAACAAATGCATGCGCGAAGGATATTAAAAAATATAATTAATTTGCGCAAATACCGCAATATTTATTGACAACAAGAAGCTGCATAACAGAAAATTCAGAAGCGCCTGTGCGCAAGTTTCGTAGAGCACATGTGGATGAGCCAAGGCGAGGCATGGGTGCGGGCCGCTGTGCAGTGGCACATGTGATGTTTTGCGCCGAGGAACGTGTGGATGTTTGTTGCCTGTGTACTTAATTTGTGCTTAGTTATTGTTGGACGTGGCACCTGTGGAAGAGATGACACTTCGGACGAGCGCATGACAACTGTTTTCGCCCGTGACAACACGCTTGTGGATCGATTGTGTGCAAACGACTTGGCGCCGCTTTCCTTGGTGCCGATGCTAGCATTTGAAGGTGAGTGATGCCTCCGTGTATGAATTTTTACATTGAAAAGTGCTTCGAAGTTACTGAATTGAGTTGAACTTTTAGTATCAGCCAGTGGCTGTTTGACTTTTGGCCTTTTTGATATGGTTGCATGTTGATAGTGTAACGAAGAAACGCGCTGTGCACAGCTCTGCACCAGGGAATCGCAAGTGGGGCTTGTGCTGGATGTTGTTACGATTCCACCAATTATAATAAAGAAGTCCGACGTAGTCGTGGACGCAGCGTATGGCGCTAACGTAAGACGACACAGCGTAGGCCTCGCAGCCAAGATCGTAACAACATCCAGCCCGAGCCCCACTTACGATTCACTGGTGCGGGGCTGTGCACAGCGCGCTTCTTCTTTACAATAGCAGTGATTTTCTTTTAACTCTGCTAACAGCGGGGAAATACAATTGCTTTCAGGTGATAAAGTACGTTCACGGCCGGCCCACGAAACATCCAAGAGTTTGCCGCGTCTCCAAGAAAGCATTCAAAAAGATTCCCAGCCAGAGCACAAGCTGCGCAATATTTCTAATAAATGTCATGTTTCAGCACCGAGCTTCTTCTGCTGTATGATCGACTTGATCTACAGAATTCGCGGCCAGCAGTTACCAACTCGGTCACATGCGGTGGTAGCGAGCGATCTTTTCACTCATTAAATAATGATGTATGGTTCCATCACAATTTCTGTTACGCATGTGTAACAGGGGCAAAAGTTTCACGCCGCTGCTACTGGCCTCACATAGGCTAGGTGAGTAGCAGCGGGGCCGATTGGAACCAGTAGCAATGGGGACCAGTTGGGACCAGTTCAAGTGGTTTATGGTCAAATTCCCAGCGGGGACCAGTAGCAATGGGGACCAGATGGGACCAGTTCAAGTGGTTTATGGTCAAATTCCCAGTGGGGACCAGTTGCCAGTGGGTCCCATGTGGGACCCATTGCAACTGGTCCCCACTGGGAATTTGACCATAAACCACTTGAAATGGTCCCAGTTGTTTCCAGTTGCAATATTTTCACCTGGGAAGCGACACCTGCGCCTGCTCAACGCGGCGTCACTGCAGGCGCCAGTTCGCGTCTGCACCAGCAGGCAGGCACATCGTCTTCAGGGCCGCTGAGGAACCGCCGCAGGAGCTCCAAGAACAACGCACTCGTCCGGCGTGTTCTTCCGAGTCGGCTCCGTGCGGTGCGCGAGGCTTCTTGTCTTCGTTGCCGCCGCCAAGCACGCCATCTGTCCCTGGCTCGCCTCTCCTGCTTCGTCTTCTACCTCTATTTATCCTCAAGGCCAAAGGTCCACACACAAATCAACAGATCAATAACTACAGAGAGAAAAGCAGTAACGGAGGCCTCTCGAAATTTTGACCACCTGCGATTCTTTAACGTGCGCTGATCACGCACAGTACACGGGCCTCTGGCATTTCAGCCTCCATCGAAAAACGACAATTGTTCGCACAGCGCTGCTGTTTTAGCCACTCTTTCTGCACGCAGTTGACCTTTAGCGCCGCTGTTTTATTTTAGTGCTTTTTGGCATGCCCACTCACAACGGACGGGAAAACTGAATAGCCTTGATACGTCGCTCGCTGCAACAAAAGTAATAGACCTGCGTATAGTAACCATTTAGCTCACGCTAACGCTATGCTTATCTTGATTTCTCTCATGTCTTCTATATGTGTTTGAAGTGTTTTGTATATATTTCAGGCCCAGCATACGCTCCAAGCTTTCCGTGCACGAGCGCACAGTGCTAACAGGTCGAGTGTAATAGCAGCGGCGCGGTGCGGCAGTTCTCCGCAAACGTGCGCGCGCACACACACACACAAACGAAAGCTCGCGCTTTGGCTACTTTCCCGGTATTTGTACTTGGCCCTAGCTTAGGCTAGAGTTAGTCTACATATACAACCCTAGATTAGGCATGTTAGGCGCGCCACCTGACCAGCGTTGGCTCCCCAGATTTACAATCTGTAATGCAGCAGTGTATGGGAAAATGCATTGGTTAGAAGAATAGTATGTACCTCATTTAAATGTACTTTATGATTTACTTAAAGAGAGAGAGAATGAAGTTGTTACCTTATTTTTTTCCTCGCTGCACTTCATGTAATCTGGTGCGATATTAACCTTGTGTACCTTTTCCCCGGCCGCATCGGTGGTCGCGCAGACCAGGTAGCACTTTGTTATGTCGTATTCTTCACTGTAATACTATAAGGTAATGAATGTTTTAATTATAGAAATATCCGTGCATCATACAGATCCGTAAATCTAAACCTGCCTAATATTCAATGCCAAATTTCCAAAAAGGTATCATAACTGAACTGCCTTTCTCATTTAGACCCTTAAGAGTGCAAATTTCTTTACTACCGCTGAGGGACGACCGCCTTCGTAGCTCAGCGGTAGAGCATGGCACGCGTTATTCGAAGGTCCTGAGTACGGTTCCCACCGAAGGCAGGTTTGTCTTTCCGTCCGCTTTAATTTCTTTCTATTTACTCCCCAATTACAATACTACAATTAACTTCCCCTATGATTTCCTAGTCTTCATTGGCTCTTGGCTCATTAAGTTGTTTCTAACAAATAAACGGGCCCCTGATCCCTTCCCTTTTGTTATTTACTGTGTATACTAATACGAACCAATAAGGCTATTTAAAGAAGCCTTGATTCCCAAGCCTTGCGCTTTAATAGTGTATCTAATGTCCTTGCTAGCTTGCTTTGTAAAATTCCAGATTTTATTGACCTAGTGATTGGCACATCAACACCTCCACATATGACATCTATTGAACCAATACAAACTTCAGCAAGTCTTATAGAGCATACTAATACGAAGTAATAATAGAACGATGCACTAGACTACTACAAGTACCCATTAGACAAGTAAAAATTTCTTTAAAACTGATGCGACACTAATAAAAGTATTATAAATGCTCACTAGGCTAACTAAAATCTATGAGAACTTTTGCTACGGATGCATCGCAATTTGGATGATAAAGTGAATAACGACAATATCTGCAGCATGTGTTTTATTTGTTCTTGTAGAGCTTTCCCTTCCTTAAGTGGACACTAAAATAAAAGACAATTCTACTTATAGTAGTGGGCTGGCTTTTGACAATACCAAAAACATCAATCTTGCGGTGAGAAGAAACTCGGTAAGCTAGAAAAGGCGCAAAAACAAAATACGGGTGGCGACGCTGCTTTGAAGTTCCAACACTAATACGCGTGAAGTCACAGGTATTTGACAGCATATGACAAGGCCTACATGAACATTTATCGGTAAGAAGGACATGCATTGTGTTCCAAGCAAGCCAGACACATAACACGAGGAGTTTCAGAACATACGATGGAGCAAAATTGCCGAAAATATGAAAAAGAATTGGCCTTCTGACGTCACGGGGGCAAAGTTCCGGTGCGACTTTCAAATCTAAAACTTACATTCATTTTCGCTTTTAATATTGCATTTAAATTCTGAAATTAACAAGAACTGAGTTCTTGAAATATAAGTTATCATTCCAAAGCACTTCAAATTTTCACTTTATGTCCGTTTAACAACCATAAAACACAGTCACTATACAATCAGGCGTTTACATGTATAGTAGCTTACAATTAGCTTACCGGGACATACTCTACTGTTACAGCGTCTTTGTGGAGGTAATAACAATATCTGGTCGCATTAATAATAGGCTTTCGCAAGTTTGCTACGTAATGGTATGGCGACCTCCGTAGCTCTCCATTCTTAAGACACGAAGCGTCTTGCGTTCTGGAAAACAAAAACGCAAGTAATTCACAATAAGCTGAGTAATATCCCTCATTTAATAAAACCTGACGACTTTACAAGGAGCCTCGTGCAATGGGCCATGTTGTGGAATACCCATAAGAACGGAACAAAGGAGACACGGCGTTCAATTTCAATACCTTCACAGGCTCTTAGCAGTATCATATGAGCCTCTATGGGTATAAAGAAAGGGAAGGGGTCAAGGGCTCGTTCTTTGTTTGTTAGAAACAACTTAATGAGCAAACAGACAATGAAGCCAAAGAAAGCATAGGGGAAGTTACTTGTGGTATTGTAATTGTGGAGCAAGTAGAAAGGAATTAAAGTGGACGAAAAGACAAGCCTGCCTTCGGTGGGAACCGAACCCACGACCTTCGGATGTCGCGTCCGATGCTCTACGTGGGTTCGGTTCCCACCGAAGGCAGGCTTGTCTTTTCGTCCACTTTAATTCCTTTCTACTTGCTCCACAATTACAATACCACAAGTAACTTCCCCTATGCTTTCTTTGGCTTCATTGTCTGTTTGCTCATTAAGTTGTTTCTATGTGTATAAAGTTGTTGCACAAGGTTGGGAGGTTTGACTTTGCAAACTGTGGGGAAAGGTGTCGCTAGAGAAAGCTTATTTATGTTAACAAGTCGCATGGACCTCATCGCAGAGACATCTGAGAAAGGAAACTTGGCAGGGATATTTGATACAAGGCATCTATTTCGCTTGTTATGTAAGTCCGCCGCAGCTGGTGCTCTTTACTTGCCAAGAAATAATTTGTAAAAAAAAAGAAATTTTGTGAGTCTTCCATGCATTATTCTGAACTTATCACGAAAACGCGAGTGTTTGTGCCGAGGTGCGAGATCAACTTTCGTATTCCTCTAAATTAGTAAATCATTCTGTACGTGTTAAGACCATTGCCTTGCTTAGCTACAACAATGAAACTCTCAAGTGCCACCGACATAACAGCGGAGTGTAGAGAACAAGTTCCGTTGTGCCGTTTCATCCTGTTTGTTTCAGTGGCACAATGTAGATATAGGCCGGTAATCGAACCTTTTCTGCTCCTCGTAAAAGGTTTATCGAAGCTTGCGCTAGTGGCGCAACGCTAGCGTCGAAGCAACTAAGCTGGCGGGCACTTGGCTGGTGCGGGTTGATTGCGTGGTGCACCATTTCGGGAGCACGGCTGTCCGTGGAGGTAGGGGAAATAAGGGAGTGAAAGAGATAGAAAGAGAAGCCATAGTGAAGGACTTCGGAATTTTGACCACCTGGGGCTCCTTAACGTGCACTGACAACGCACAGTACACGGGCTTCTGGCATTTTCGCCTCCATCGAAAATGCATCCGCCGCGGCCGGGATTTAACCCGCGTTTTTTGGCTGGCAGCCGAGCAACTTAAGCACTACACCACCGCAGCGGACTCTTGCGACTCCTGTCTTGTGCGGGTTTGTCCCCGGCACACCCGCATTTCGTCGCTGTTCGAGAGATCGCGAAACACATCGCGAAGCGCTGCGGGGCCTAGCGTTTCGCACCGAGCTCCGCGTAAGGATGTTGGCGTCGAACCAGGGTCGGTGGCACATGCTCCACGCATGGCCTCAGCTTGACGCAGTCCAACCCGTTTGCCATACTACACTATGCATGCCTGTGCTATTCCCGGAGCTGCTTGGACACCACGACAGGACGCATGCTGTAATGTCGCGCAGCTATGCGCAAACACATAGCTTTTCGAGATGCATTGCACCGGACAGGTCGACGCACTGTTTTTACTTCTCGTTCTTCTGCTTGCACGTTGAACAGGTGCACCCGCCAGCCGAAGTTTTGGCAGTGTAGTAGTGGGCTGAGGGCATCAGTGCAAGCGAAGAAAGAAGGCCGCGTTCGAACGCCGCACATTGGGCATCTCTTTTATGATTATATGCCTTCAGTCTTCGCAGAAAACTATTCCTTTAACCTAAATTTGATTATCAAATTTGTACTACAATATTTTTTGTATTTTATTAGGAGTTCTCTCCCAGACAATTTTCTTTTTCGGTTCATGGCCGATCCCCCAGAGTGGGTTGCGCCAAGATACCCAAGGACCAACCAACCAACCAACCAACATTGGACATTGCATGTAGCACTCTTAGAGACAAGAGCCAATGATCATGACCGGATGCCAGATACTTTTCACATTGACCTATAGTGGCCCAGCTATGACAAGGATACACCATATGCCCGATCTCATTTATTGCATGATTACAGAGGCAGTGTTTAAGCGCAAAACAAAAGAATCAGAATTGACGGAGAACATCTCAGTAATTTCGTAATGCAGTGTGTGATTTGGCGCTGACGGCGGCGCCTTCTTAAGCATGCAACTAGGCTGTGACCATGCTTCCAAAGAACTGCTTTCGTAGGTAGACGGGATTGCAAACTGTCCTGTAGATTAAATAAAGTCTATATATCAAGGTCAGAGCAACATCAAAACTTCAGTTGTAGCATCAAACTATTCATAGTATGTTCACTACTCATTGAGTAATGCTTATAGGAAACCAGAGTTAGCTGATCAACAGGTCTCGCGGAATAAATCTGTTCATGTTTGTGCACAAGCTCAAATGCAGAGAAAATGATGCGCCCGATGGTTACGTTATCACCAATTGGAAATCAAGTGGCCGCCCACGAACGGGCATAGGTAGCTTGCTTACGTAAATTAAGTTTGCTCATTTACATGGTGAGCCCGGGAGCAAATTATCCTGACGGGGTCACTCATATGTATGAATACGTGAGCATGATAGGCTAAAGATTCGGATTTGCGACGAGGCCAGTGAATTTCTTACTGGTCTTGTATACCGCGTTATAGAGTGATCTTATCACACATGTGACAGTAGATAGAGAGACAAAATTTTAATAAGCAAATAAGTTCGGCGATTTGGTAGGGTTAGGGCCACAAGCACCCCAGCCTAGGTGACGGCCTCGAGCCCTTGGACAAGGGCGGCTTCCTCGGCGTGCCGGACGGCCCAGAGTTGATCGGCGAGGTTGTAGCTGAGCAGGGACGCCTCCCATCGCGCCGCGGTCAGAGACTGCCATATCTACCACATTTCTATTAAGAGACGCCTCCTGACGTTATACGTGTCAGATGAATAATTGTCTGGGTAGCAGAGGCGAAGGATCATCGGGATTGCATACGTGGATGAACAAAACAAACATACCAAATCCAGTTCTACCAGATGCGAAATATGCTCACTCAGTGGAGCTGCGTTTCTCATGTTCTTGTTCTTGTTCACCTGACAATGAATGGCTCACGCCCACTGTGGGGGATTGGCCAAGAATTGGGTGCTAAAATATTAATATTTGTTTCCTTTGCGAGTTCCTTTTATCTCCTCTGATTTTTAGGGGCGAAGCTCCTCTTAGTCTAACCATGTCACGCGTCAGTCGTCAGGCGTAACCCGCGTGCCGGGAGGCACGCGCTCGCCCTCGGCGCGCTCCCGGCACGTGCCTCTCTCTCTCTCTCCCGACGCGTGCCTCTGCTGTCTTGTGAGAGAGAGAGAGACAGAGAGAGAGCGAAAGGCGCGCATTGGCTATGGAAACGCTCTTTCTTAGAGGAACGCTCTACCAGCTCGCAAAGAAGGAGAACGCGCCCTCACCCGCAAGAGACAACGTTGGCGCAGGCAACGTCTCCTAGCGAGTTTCTTGACTGAGAAATACCGACTGCTCGTATTGGAGAAGCGTTCACCGGCAACCCATATATATATATATAGGCACTGGATCTTGACTTGCAATGAAGTGCCGGTGGAAGATTTCACTTGTGCATAGTTGAACCATGAGGATTCGTAGCGTGCGCGTTAACTAAATTAATCCGGAACTCGGCACGATCTACGATGAACATCCCCAGCTTCGCCCACTCATCATCATTCACTCCGTGGATATGCTGTAATTTTTAGATGCGAAGCAGCTCTTTGACTAGCCTGTGTAACGCTGTCCCTCCGAGCCACAATCATCATCATCATCATCCCCCGCACAAGCGCTTGGCAACACGCTTCCATAATCAAAAGAAGAGGCGTGCAGGACACGGACACAAGGAGAGCAGTGAGCAACACGAACGCCGTTCACTGCTCTCCTTGTGTCCGTGTCCTGCACGCCTCTTCTTTTGATTATGGACTGTTACCAACTCGCTCAACTTTCTGTCCTTTTGAACCAACACCCTCTAGAGGGTGTTGCTCCAACGCCCGCTCGCCTCCCGTGTCTGCGTTTCAAACAAACGTTTACACCAGTAAACTCTACACCGAGTTTCGCTTCAGACTGTTCTTCCAGCACCCGCGTTAGTGCCGTTCAACCCGTGACGCCACCCGTGCGCAACGCTGCTGCTTCGCATCCCATCAGGGTTCCCTTCGGGGAGATGGTTCAAGTTTTTTTTTTCACAACTCCCGTGACACAATAACAACTTTCCATCCTCGTTTCTAAAGAGGTGATTGACCGAGGACACACCTGCTCGTTCGACCTCCCATGTGTCGGATTTCTTCAGCATTTTAACAGAACCGATGAATGGATTATTTGTATCGCGTTATTTCGGAAATTCGGAGAGTGAATGAAAATGTTAAACATAAAAAAAAACACATACAACACACGCTCACTCGCTACTCTTGGCCAGTGAACGCGCGTGGTGTGGATCTTTCTATGTGTCGCGGCTTTATTTAGGCTCCCACTTCCCGAAATTCGTTGCACATATCTTTTGTCCATGCCAGGAAGTCTCTCCCTGGAAGGTAAGCCCATGGAGACATTTAAATCTGCCGTCACCGCATACATTGGCCAGCCATGAGAGAAGCAGTCTTCGAACCGTTCAGCATCTCCGTCCCGGCAGATGCATGCCCCTATAGCTTGCATTTTTTCTGGGATAAAGGCGGTATGCGCAAATGAAGGCAGATTATGAACTTAGGCTCTGTATTAGGAGCCGTACCTTTAGGAAGATATAAGTTATGAATGGCTCTTGCAGCATGCGTATGGGATGCATGCTGGGACGCAAGGTTACTCTTAGTTTCACTGATACCTTGTGAAGCTCGGACGCAAGGTTATACCTTATGCTGCGCGGCAACGCAGACATTAACATACTGCCCACAGCATATTGTTTTGGGTTATAAAGCTAAATAACAAAAACTCACTTCAGGAACGCCAGGACTTGATTGCGGGTACAACTCGACAGCCAAAGCAGATTCTGCGGTGGGGTGGCCGTCATAATGTACTTTCCTTCGTCCGGACATTCTTCAGCACCAGGGCTATTTGGAATGTATTCAACTGCTGGTTGGCCATCGTGCTCAGATCCAACACTTATAGATGGGAAATAAGAGAACTTATTTAGCGCAATCAGTATTATATGGCACCCCGACTTCCTATAAAATTAGTTATTGTTTATGAACAAGAGGCTGTCGCCATCCTCGATACATGCACCTCGATTTACTATAAAATTATTTATTGTCTATGATTAAGAGGCTATCGCCGTCCTTGTCCATCTAGCCAGAAATTTTTCAGCAATAGATATTTTGCAAGCGGGCTGGGTGGTTGGCAGATTAATTTTTCATGTTCCATATTGTGTTACGTTGCAGAGAACAAGCTCCTAAATAAACAGAAAAATAAATTAGATGAGAATTTGCAGCAGCTCTTACGCGCAACCGACGATGTTGGAAGGCGGGTTGTTGTATATACCCCTGGCTCGCCACCCAACTCGCCTCGGTGGGGTGGCGAGGCTCCAGCTGCATGTCAGCGCGTTTATAGCAACGCCGGACCATGGTGAACAACTTCGGCCGCTTCGGCGACACGCGAGTTGCGCTCTCATGCGTGTGCACGCTCCACAAGCAGGCACAGCCTGGAGCTGCGCGTCGGGTACGCTGCACTTCAACGCCGAACAGAATCCCGCAGTTCTCTGGCACAATTGCATGCGTCGCTATGACATTCATTGGTACGCCCTTGTTGAGAAACTTTGTCTTTCTTTCTTTCTTTCTTTCTTTCTTTCTTTCTTTCTTTCTTTCTTTCTTTCTTTCTTTCTTTCTTTCTTTCTTTCTTTCTTTCTTTCTTTCTTTCTTTCTTTATTTCTTTCTTATGTTTGGCCATCGTTTCATCACTACCATGCAGCAGTGGGCTGAGGGCAACGGTGGGTCGAGTGCCGCAGTGAGTAGTACGTAGAAGGCAAATCAACAGTTTACCATGCACTTCATTCTCTTTCTGCCATCCGTATTATAATCAGTAACGTGTAACAATGCGCTGAGGGCTAGAGTGGATAGAGCGTGGCATTGGATAGTTGGTAAAGGGTAAAGCAATACTTCACCATGCACTTCTTTCTTCGTCTTCGCATGGTAACGATCATGTAGCAGTGGCCTGAGGCCAACAACGGGTCGAGCGTGGTAAGGGGTAGTGGCATTGTCAAAATTTACGTGAGTTGGGGATTCATTGTGAACAGCAGCGCTAACCGAGACGGGAACTACAAGATGAGGTCACACTGCGTCATAATGAATGGCGAAGTGTCCATTCGTTTTGGTTTCCGTGTTATTGTGGTGTTCCCATAACCGGATAAATAGGTCTCCACGTTTGGCCTATATGCCTCTTGCTGCAGGTTAGGGGAAGATCATAGACCACACCTTGTAGACAGTCAACGGGGGTATTCCTTTGGTTGTGGGAGGAGCTTTCTCCCTCTTTCCTGACCCGTGGTTAAAGCTGTATAGAGCCGACAACCTCCTTGGGACAGAAACACCACTTTGTTGCCCGCACTCCGAGCTGTCTTTCTCCGGTTGTGCTGAACTATATAGCTATACAGTGATGACCACTCTTTTCCATTGTATTTGTTGTGGGACCTGCGGTTACGAACTCCACAAAAGCCATTTGTTGTGGTGCGTGCCCATGCGAGCCGCAGTTTAGGAATTTCCCGACAATCGGAAAGCGTTCTGGTGTAATCACTCGCGGAGTAATCCAGGTGGTTGCGATTGCCCGCTAGGGCGAGCATTGCGCTAGGCGTCATCCATTGTACTTAATAAGAAGATTACCTTACTAGAGCACGTGTTAACAATGAGAGGTAGTTATTGGTTTCATTTCTTGCACCTTTTTACCTTGTGTTTTCTTGTTTAGCAGTGGTTTAATGCACAAACAAAAAAGAAAATAGCTGCATTTGCAAAACAATGACGTTTCCCTCACGGAATACGGAATACGCGCAAGCGCATGGGTGCCACTCCTTGTGTGGAATGCGCCTGAAATATTTGAAAACGTTTTTGTTGTACGTTAGTGGGGTGTTTTCCTCAGGAGTTCATTTTCACTGCATGTCTGGCGAATGCTTTCATTTTTATAAAGTGTAAAATACCATTAGGAAAGATAGTGCGCTACTTGAAGGAAACGGGCAGACATTTACTATTTCATGCACTGTTCACATTGTTGACTTTGTCCTTCTTTTCCTTCCTTTTGCTTTTGTCTGCCTTGATTTATTTCAAAACTGATAGCGTACAGATAAGCCATACACTACTAACTGTGCACCGCAACATTTTAATATTGATAAACCAGAAGTGTCATGATATAACGTCTCGCTCATGCGTCCATCAGGCTGTGTCCTCGAGCACGCCCAACAGAGGCCCGTGATCTGTAAATTATAGGTGGAAGCATACCAAGCGCCTCTTATTTATCTAGCTTTAAGCATGAGGTCAAGGCAGCTTTTCCGGGAAGTCATTATAGCGTGTAATGGGCTGTCCAGATATACACGCCAATTCTCCATGTCAGTCCAGCTCGCCCACGTTGTCGTTAGCTCGCACATCATAGAGATGTGGCAGCAGGAAGTAAATGACGCTATATTAAGGAGCCCTCGTTCGGAGGGAGCACGGCTCAGGGCAGCGTCATGGAGAGAAGCAGAAGTGATAGAGAGAAGAGTGGAAAGGAGAGGCCCCCCCTTCTCTATGAGCGAGCTTCCCTTCTCCGCGAGCCTGCTCCTGAATACTGGTTCTCGTGCCTCGCACCACTTGCCTCCGCGATGTTTAGTTAACTTACTCGATTCGCTGAACTTCGGACCCGTCGCCGTCTTAGCTCATCATCTTCTCCAATTGACGATCGGCCATCTACGCTTGTGCGTAGGAGAAGGTTAGGAGGACTGACTACGAGGATCAAGAAAGCACTGAGTGAGCAGACAACGACAAGGCGACGATGAAACACAACAGAAAAAAAAAACGATAAGGAGGGGAGGATGACGGCTAAGAAGAAGAGCAGGAATGCGACGACAAGGAAGAAAAAGAGGAACAAGACGATGGCGACGAAATGAGAGAGGAGGATGAAGAATAGGAAGACGACAAAAGCGGAAGAGGAGACTGACTCATAAGTTTCACATGCATGCCATTGTCAGCCCCTGGGATCAGCCCTCCTTTTTTTTTCTTACGGAATGCACACACACCCACTGTCCACACAGTGATCGAAGCTTTTTGCACCTCTCATGGTTTTAGACTACCTGCGGCATCTGCGCACATATTTTCCTCGCGGATGCCAGATTTTCATTCAAAAGCTTCACTATCAAATTCTTCCAACGTGAAAATTTCCATATACTTACGTGTGTAGTAGCTCATGAGCAACAGTAGTCGTGCCTTTCATCGTGGTGGCGTCATCGGAAGCCAATATACCGCCTTCTGGCCTACACGCAGCGCCAACATATGCCATGCCTTGAATAATGACGACATAAATAAAGCATATATGCGGCAGTGGTATTGGGAAAATCAAAAACTGCAAAGTATTTATAGGATGCTAATTTCAGAGAACTCGATTTGATGATGCGTAGATTAAAATGGTGGCTTCCGAGTAAGGATAATTATGCTTCAACCAGGAAGCAGCAGTGCTGTTCATCCAACGGCTTCTGCAGTGCATCCCGCTGAATTTTCTAGCATCGTCCACCTCATTATGTCTTACGTACGTGTATTCAAAGGGCAAAACTTCGGCACTAGGTATATATACACTTGGGAACCGGTTATCTAGTCCGCATAGCGAAAACAACGGGAGAAATAGCGCAAGTTTGTTAGGCTGCATAACGTGCAAATTCATATTAACATTAAAACACCTTTCGTTCATGTTTTAAGGCGCTACTTCGTGCTTCGGTAGCTTCAAGAGCGCTACAAAGAAAGTTTGCTTGCTTGTATATACCTGTTATTACAGTAGCTATTTCAGCGTAGCCGCATGCTGTTACAATACGTGACCTATGATGCGAAGAAGCGGATCTCAAGTTAAATTTGATTGACTACCGCATGGGACTGTAGACAGCTTTATTTAGACGTACGTAGGGTACTCCACGTACACAAACGCGAAAATCTAGGTACCTTAGCTGCACATCATCTAAAACGCGTTTAGCTACACGTACGCGACGCACGCCAAGCGGGAGCTCCATCTGTCGGGAAATATGAACTCTGCGATGGCCAATGCATATCCCCGTATCACCCGTTCACGAGCTCGGCATGCTATCGCTTGTTCGTGATTCGCGAAATTCCACATGAAGTTGTCTACATGCGCAAGATGACACGCAAAAGTTCAAAACTCACGCTCTTCCGTGAAACCAGCGTACGGCTGCTCCACTCTGCGCATGAGCGCTGCTTACACGTGGAAACTCTACGTACGCAAACCCCTACGTGCGTGAGACTAACACTGTGTAGTATATGGTGAAACGAGTGTGATGAGTATTCGATGTGTCTAGCCACGCATCCCTTCACCTGATGTGCTTTTGTAAAAATGATCCATAAACTCTGAGAAAAAGAACATTTTGAGGGTGATACTAGAGGTGTGCACGGGCTCCGGGTAGCCCGAAAGCCCGAGCCCGACCCGGCCCGCGGGCCGGGCTCGGGCGGGCCGACGTATTTTCACCTCGGGCCCGGGCCGGGCTCGGGCTGCTTGGAGTTTTATCGGGCCCGGCGCTCGGGCCCGGCGCTAAGCCCGACTCAAGCCCGAAATATAGAGAATGAGCGGGAATTGTTTTCCAGCACGCATACAGCACCTTTTCCGCGACCACCCTTTACCGCTTTTCCTTTCCATTCACTACTTTAAACAAAAGGGGAGCAGGTAAAGCACTCACTCTGTTGCACTTCGACAAACAGAGAAGTAACACCACCTGAGCACACGACAGCGACGAGCGACCCGACGTAGATCGCCTTCGTGCAAGCTGACGCTTGCATGGGCATACCCCATACACGTGACGGCTATGGCTAGCATGAGGCAAAGTACCGCGCTGTCGCAGGTACGCAATGCAAATAAAAAGTTTGTTGCATGTTGGTACGTAAAACGATTACCGTTGTCTCGCAGTATTTTTTATATGCACGTGCGTAATTATTGCGTTATTTGTTGGTGTACAGCTGATGTGCTTAGCGTCGAAAAGCCGGGCCGGGCTGGGCCGGGCCCGGGATTGTATTTTCGTACGTCGGGCCGGGCCGGGCGGGCTCGCAGCCCTTTGCCGTCGGCCTCGGGCGGGCCTTCGACAAAGTCAGCGGGCCCGGGTCGGGCTCGGGCTCGGAAATAGGGCCCGTGCACAGCTCTAGATGATACATCTACTGCATGTGGAGCCAAGTCGTTCGCTTGCAACAACATGCTTTTTAAGTGCGAATCATTCCTCAGCGAGCTTCGGTGACATTGAGCGTATCTATCTATCTATCTATCTATCTATCTATCTATCTATCTATCTATCTATCTATCTATCTATCTATCTATCTATCTATCTATCTATCTATCTATCTGCCTACGACTTTGTGCTCTCCTGGCCGTTTCGTTAATGGGATGTATACAAAAATTGGTATGCCACAACATTACTGCATGACGAACATAAATGACAGATCATAACATGAAAATCACGACATGCATGTCATGAGGGGCATGATTTACGTTCCATGGTTTTGATGCTCTCCTGGCCGTTTCGTTAATGGGATGTGCTCGAAAATTGGTATGCCACGACATGACTGCATTAGGAACATAAATGACAGGTCATAACATGAAAATCATGACATGCATGCTATGACAGGCGTGATTTACGTGCCACGGTCTTGGTGCTCTCCTGGCCGTTTCGTTAATGCTACATATACGAAAATTGGTATCCCACAGCATGGCTGCACGGCGAACATATGTGACAGGTCATATCATGAAAATCATGACATGCATGTCATGAGCGGCATGATTTACATGCCACGGTCTTGGTGCTTTCATGGCCGTTTCGTTGATGGGATGTATACGAAAACTGGTATGCCACAACATGACTGCATGAGGAATATAAATGACAGATCATAACATGAAAATCATGACATGCATGTCATGAGGGGCATGATATACATTCCACGTTCTTGGTGCTCTCCTGGCCGTTTCGTTAATGGGATGTACCCGAAAAGTGGTGTGCCACAGCATGAGTGCATGACGAACGTAAATGGTAGGTCATACATGAAAATCATGATATGCATGTCATGAGCGGCATGATTTACATGCCACGGTCTTAGTGCCCTCCTGGCCGTTTCGTTAATGCTACATATACGAAAATTGGTATCCCGCAGCATGGCTGCACGGCGAACATGTGTGACAGGTCATATCATGAAAATCATGATATGCATGTCATGAGCGGCATGATTTACGTGCCACGGTCTTGGTACTCCGCTGGACTTTTCGTTAACGGGATTATACGAAAATTGGTATGCCACATCATGACCACATGAAGAACATAAATGACAGGTCATAACATGAAAATCATGATATGTATGTCATGAGCGGAATGCTTTGCATGGCACAGTCTTGGTGCTCTTGCGGCCGTTTCGTTAACTTCATTTGTACCAAAATCGGCATAGCGAGAGAACAATGTAGATCCATTATACGTTCCTGATGAGTGCTTCGCATTTCCTTAATTCCCACTGCACGTGGGATCTGCCAATCTTTTTTCCCATTATTATGCGGCGCTATTATCACGGTCAGTTTGGTAACATTGTGGCAGTAAGGTGATAGTAACGACGGTGCTAACGTGCCTGCTGCACTTACAAGCTTGGCGTAGTAGTTTACCGATACATTGTATAAAATAATTCTTTATTCCTTCAAACAAACAGAAATCGAAATTCAGGTGGAATTTATTCTACGCCCGCGTTTTACAATCAGATTAATCGTATGCTTATATATTGGGTGCAGTGTACTCCAATAGCACGCCTATTAAGTAGTGCTATCATATGGATGGTACCTGCAGTGCGGTTCACTGTAAAACCGAACAGAGGCTTTGAATTCTCTCATCGATTAACCTGATAACATGCTGGTAAGACTGGTAGAAAAAAATCTGATGAGGAAATGTTGGCCTAGTTGAACACATCAGATTCGTTGTTAGAATCGATGCACAAAGTTTTTTAATTAGATTTCGTACGTTTTCTTTCAGGGTGACAGTGTTCTCTACCAACGCCCCGCGGCGCACATCCGGGAATGTGAATGAGGCTTAAAGGGACCGACAACCATTTTTAAGGTACCTGTTTTCTTTATGTCAACAGAAAGCTTACAGGGATGTCCAGTAATGCAAGGGCAACGGGGAAAACTCCGTAAAACATTTTTTATCCGATTTTTTTTGTGTAGGGAGTCTTGTGCGCAACACATGTTGCAAACAGTGGCCAACAGCCATTGGGTGTGTTTGTGCCAGGTACTGCCGCAACAGAGCGCATGCGCGCAACGCCTAGGAGACTCAGCGCACATGCGCGGTACTTAAGAGCAGGTTTTCAGTGGCCGTGAAGGCAGCGCCGCTCCCCAGCGCCGACTCCTTTTACTGCGTAGAAAGCAAATAACAGGGCGGGATTCCGTTTTTATGTACCGAGTGCAATTTTAAGCCCGAGTTATGGCCGTTTGCACAGCAGCAGGCAACGTAGAGCAATTTGTAGACGCCATAACAGAGTACCAAGGCTTCACCACAAGGCCACGCTACTTTTCAGTTGCCGCGAATTTCAAGCTCAATTTAAAAATACAAATACTATGCAATTCGCCAAAAGGTGCTCGATTCCATCACTATAATTCAGATTCTTTACGAATCCGCAAAGGTCTGTTGACAACGTTCTGCCCAGTTGTCGGCCCCTTTAACTGCAACGGCAAAATATATCGCTTAGGAAAACCATGATTACTTATTATGTGATATATGGTTCACGAAAGTTATATATCACTTTATTCGAAGTATTAAGTTAGTAACATTGCGTAGCAAGAAATATGTGGGTTACCTCGCACTTCGTGATACCCGCCTTGAAAGGTCATAGCATAGTTGTGCCTGCATGAGTTAGAAAAATGTAGCGGGCATAGGGCATCTTTTTACGAATCTGACATAACGAGACACTCGTGACATGCTTGCAGGAGTGTGCGTTCCTTCTTAGATATTTCCCCAACAATTGCACAGTTATAGTAAAGAATTCGGCTTGGTTGTAGCTGGACCACGGAGCATGCAAATATTGTGTTCTCTTTGGGTCATAACATTTACAGTGCCTTAAAATAGAACATAAATACCACCCGTAGGCAATAAAAGAGAGCGTTATTGTGTTGACGCAGGCAAAAAGGAAAATATTAGAAGAACACAGGCGGACTTTGAGCATTTAAATTACTTCATGCCAACGTCCCTAACTCGAGGACAATAGGGAGCGCACAACAGGTGATGGGAGATCTGTTGTGCGCTGCCTTTTACTACGACCAACGAACTAGCCCACCAGTACGCATTAAGCCTTATTCTGTATTTTTCTAGCTAAACCAATAAAAATTGATGATTTTTAGCTGCTATACATATTTCTGTTAACAAAAATTGTACTTGCCACGCCTGCGTTGATCCAAAAGTGGTGTTATCTCAGACTTCTCGTAACACGACGGATAAAAAGAAACGTATAAAGAGGAATTTCACGGCACAAAATACTGTGCGTCGTTAAATGTTACATTTTAAATGCGAATAATTTCTCGGCAAACTGAAGCCCCGTTGACCGTATCAATTCAGTATGAGCTTGTCATTGCTGTTGTGCACGAAACCGAAGCCATACCAACGACTCAATTTGGCTAGGTTTTCTTGGTTAAAGAAACATTGAACAAAGCAACATATAAATATATCAAAAGCTGACGTTCCGATTCCAGCATTCCTCTGTATACTGTGACCCCTGACAGCTTGAAAGGCAACCCGAATGTAGCAGCGAGTCTGGCACCTTGCTCGAGCTGAGATAAATAAAGGAGGAAAAAATTCTATTTACGAAGAGAAAAACGCTGTTCTTTATCTACCACTTTCATCAGTGAAGTCACCTTTTTTAAGTAACAATGATTATTTCATAAGAACGAAGAAGCCAGGTTATCGATTAATTGTACATGTGGCTTACTCGTGAGCTTCCGTATCACACTCTAAAACATATCGTAGGTATTCCAGCTCGTGGTATATTTCCTAGCTATTTTCTTTTAGTGCCGTAATTATACACATTTGCGTATAAAGGCCGAAAGAAGCCGTCATGAGGTTGGAACCCTTCATGATAACTTGGAAACGAGCCTTTTTAAATGCGGAGCATTTCTTAGTCGCACGATGTCGCGCTTCGGCGGCGCCGTCCACACCCCCACTGCGCATGCTCGGCTCGTCTCGTGCCGGCCCACCTGGCGTTCAGCAAGCCGAGCATGCGCAGTAGGGGTGCGGACCTCTCCCCCGTACTTCTCTCCCTCGAACGCGGGCGGTGTGTATATAAGCGGCGGAGCGCGCGTTCGGAATTCAGTCAAGGGCGTCTTTGCGGACCTCTCTCCCGTACTCCTCTCGCTCGAACGCGGGCGGTGTGTATATAAGCGACGGCGCGCGCGTTCGGAATTCACTCCATCACTCGGGCAGCGCGACGCTTCTGCGAAACGGCAATGCCGAGCTGCGGATTCCGAACTTCGTGCACGAGAAGCAGCGGCGAAACGTGAGCGGCGAGCTTTAAGACCCCAGGTACGTGAGCGAGAAGCGGCGTGCAAACGTCGTCAACGAGACGCGGCTCCGGACGCTGCTCGTGGACGCACGCGCCCACCTTGGTGCCGTCCAATACAACGACGGCACCAAGCAATAAAGACACACTTTAACTTTACACTCCTTGCCTTCGCTTCTCCTTCATTCAATAAATAAGAATAATAAAGACGAAATACCAATTAAGCATTCCCAAACCATACCCAATTACGCAACAATCACGCGATACCCCACCACTCTGCGACGCATTTACTCGATCGCCCCCCCCCCCCCCCGTGGGAAGATGCGGGCGGCATTTTTTTATCTATCTTGCGATGTACTTATTGTCACTCCAACAGGGACGATGCGGCTGCTTGTCTACACGCTGAAAAAAAAAAAAGAACACTGCCTTGTTATTAAGGCGCGGAAAGAAGGAAGTCAGTGTTCTCTAATCACTTTCCAGAGCACTGGTTTCACGCAACAGCTTTTGCTGAGTACGCAATCGTTGTTTTGCGCACATCGTTCAATCCTTCTATGCAACCCTGAAACTGCTCAGTTTCACCCCTCTCCCTACGCCTCCACGTGGGACTGTGAGGCTTTTCTTAGTAGATAAATAAATGTATAACAACGCTTTTCATAGGTTTTTCACAGCGGTCATTCTTAGCGAAACGCTTGGATCCCAAATATTACCAAAGAACTTGAGCTTTATGGTCACACACTTGTGCTTGGGCACAAGGGAGATAATGCGTGTTTGATAAAAGGAGTTATGCTAAATAGTAAAAGAGAGACGATTGTGAGGCTTTCTGTGGAGAAAGATGTGAACGAAAAAGAAGAATGGTGTGGTGGTTAACTAGACGGGCTTCTGGTTTGTTGGCGAACCTGCTAAAACTAGACTATTTTGATGTAATGGAGGTTATACAGTGCTGAGATCAAGGAAAAGAAGCAAAGAACATGTCAGATAAAATTTACCGTGTACCTTCCCAAATAGAGCGCCACATCTGCGCCTTTAAACAGATGTTCATTATGTTCCATGAACTTGAAAAGCGGATCTGGAGTGTCCGCTTCGACTAGGTTGACGTTCTTCTCATACCTCTTGCTGAGTATTTCCGAATAATTCTGAAAAATAAAGAAAACCAGAGTGACCACAAAATTCTTTCGTGGGGAAATTAGTGTCAACATACTCGTAATTGTGCGTCTGCATAAAAGAAGTGGCCCCATCCGCAACAATTTGTGCTTTAATTTTACTTGAAGGAGCCCTGCGATACTATTTCAACATGGTCCTAAAACAGTGCCGATCACTCGCGGAGGCCTCTGCGAACATATGCGCCAACTGCGATTATTATTGTAGCGCATGCAACAGGGAATATTCAATTTAGTTTCGAACATATCTGAAAAGCACCGTTCTTCTTTCAGCAAATGACGTCGCTTGGGGTACCGACTGCGTCACTTGACTTTTTTAAAGACGATGAATTTCTCGGGCTGCCCAAAGGCGAAAAACTTTGTCTGTCTGTCGCAGGATTCAACTACCCGGCTGATTCAAACGGGCTGTGAAAACCAAGCACACAACTGGCATCGTTGGACCGGGTCATGCGCATCAATATGATAGAGCGCAATGGAAATCCCAGGCTTACTTGAGGCAACGCATGTGTACGTAGCCGTGATCCGCAGCGTTCATTTATTAAGAACATACATTGTACTGGTTTTTCCTTTACTAAACGCGTTAGAAGTGGTGTCGAAGAGAAGGTACTGCTTGTCGCGCGAGCCGGAAATGGCGAAACAACCACTTCAACTCCTCTCTTCTGCCCTTCTTCAGGCGATAGCCTTCGTGCGTGTTCGCCTCCACGGGGAGAAGTTATTGGGCACTCATCACCCTTACTTCCTATCTTTAAGAATCACCTCCGTGTTGAGAAGCAAAGGGCAGTGTCCGCTGATTTCGGCGCGCCGCGGGCACTGCCCACCAGATGGCGCGAGAGCAGGGCCAATGCGGGAAACTTGAATTCTGCAAATCTTCCATTGCATCCTTTAGGGGATAAGTGGGAGGGGAAGAGTGGGAGGAGTGGAGGGGGGGGGGAGCGAAGAGAAGACGTTAGGTATCAGGGGCGGCAGAAGGCTATTGTATTTTGATGCCACTTAGAGCGAAGGAAGCAGAAATGCGGGCATTTTTTGTTGCTCTTTAAGGGAGATACGCACGTTTTCCGGATTCATCGAATTCAGAAATCAAATAAAGCATAGAAGATGATTTTTTTACAATCATGAAATCAGTCAATGCTGTTTTTGCATCAAGCGACACGGTCGGCGCCTCAAGTGACGCCGTTTGTTGAAAGAAACGCGGGCACTTTGCAGCTGTAACTGAAACCAAAGTCCAATTTCTAATTTCCATATAATAGTTGGCTCACTTCTTCCAGCAGCCTCCAGGACTGATCGGCACCGCTTTCCGAGTTTGATCAGAAGGTGCAGCAGGGCCCCTTTAGCGAAGAAAGGCGCGTTGCGCAGAAATAACTTTTTTCATAATAGAACATGTAAATTGGCCTCATGGCGCTAGCTTCGTCCTGAAGAAATTTCTAGAATCCATAAAGAATTATATTTTTGAATGTAAAGACGATGCCATGTCTGTATGTGATGCCCACATAATATATAACGAAGTTGCAGTGCCCAGGTGAGCACTGAAGTTCTCACACTTCACCGAATACATAGTACCCTCAAGCGAGTTTTCTAGATCGACTGAGCCTGCTAGCTCTCTTGCTCAGATTGTTATACATAAATCTTTTACAGCTTTCTCTCTCTTTCCACACACACACACACACACACACACACACACACACACACACACACACACACACACATATATATATATATATATATATATATATATATATATATATATATCTTGGGAGAAGGCCCTGTCATTCATCTTGCTCCCGGTGAACACTCCTCAGATCTCACAAGCTGGCCGGCACCAGATCAATCGGGTACAGTATAGAGTATCTTACTGTTACGTAGAAGAAAATATGCGCCACTGTCTAGGCGAGTTTTTTAAAGGGCGCTGTGCCGCGATAGGAATTATGGTTTATGTGTCTGCGAGCCTTGTGTTGGTTGGCGCCGAGCGGGGCTTTCATTCATACGTGCATACGGCTCCATAAATATAGCTTCTCTATAACAAAGCCTTCGTAAACACACCTCATTCGCAGATACTATATATTACAATAAAATATTACTTACCTAATGACATATTAAAATAGCGAAAAGAAGAAACAGTCGACACACGGACGCGAAGTGAGCGTTGACATTGTCATCTTTCAGCAAATTTAGAGGTCAGTCGCTGCTTTTAACTTTGTGTAAAACGGTATATACAAGGACGGGTTCTCAAATGTAAATAAAACTTCCTTATGAATTATGCCAAAAAAGAAAGAGCTCATTAAAAGCGGATTCAGCGCAAAATTAATAATTATGACGCTAGCAACGCGTCCAAGCCAGACGAGTCTTGAAGGCGTCGGAGCCGTTAGTAGACGATGCCAGTTCGAATCCACCACATCCCAGCATTCCGATGCACACTACAGCGTCACGGCGCTAGTTTTCTGTCTACGTAATGGTAAGAAAGTCTATGGCATACAGCATTTCACTTTGTCCTCGTCACTGCTTATCAAGGCTCCTCTGGAGGTGATCCTCATGATATATGCATGTATAAATGGTTGGCATAATGCTACGGCTTCATTCCATTTCCGAGACCGAAGGCACGAAAGCCTTTTTGTAAGTGCTTTCTTGATATTGGCCGGTTGGGTTCTTAAACGATGCACCTAGCGTCAGAACTGGCTGAAATTATGTCCCACGAATATTTCTACCTGAAGTCGGTTTAGGGCATCCGGGTCCTGCATAGCGTGATTGATAGTCTACGCTGACAGCTTCGAAGCAGCTAGCTTGTCGCCTGAGACACTTGAGTAATAGAACACGTCTACATGACTTCCGTGTGACGTGATGCCACTTGAGGTTAAAAGAAGGCTAACGAAAACTCTATAAAAGACCTTTCTTTTCCTGTTCGAATGTGGGGAAGCTTAACGTAGTTTACGCTAAGCGTGTAAAAAAGCGCCTGTTTGTAGGCAGGCGATGATCACGGTGAGATCCGAGGAATCTGCTGAACTGCCATCATTTTTGAACAAAAGTGTCGCCTGCATTGATGCTGTCTTAACCTGACCATTTTGTCGTCTATGTGAGAATTGCAATTGAACATGCACTGTCCGCTCAATTGTCGATTTCACCGTCTGTGGTGAATATTGTGGTGGGTGAACACGCCCGTTGTTCGCGCATCTGTGCGCTTCACACATATCATTATGCACAGTGACTCATAAATAAAACGCGAAGTTGAGAAGTCGAACATGTTTGGCGAATGGTAATTCGGGGGCCCGAGCTTGCACTGCTGATTATGTAGTTGCGCATGATTGTTGAGGCGTCTTAACAGGTGTCAATGCTGCACTTATTCTGACATTTGATGTGCTGTCGAAGCAAGAAGAAAAGGACCCGTTTTGGATAACCCCAGCTTCATTTTGTTTCAGTTATCTTTGCACGTATGAATAACTTAGCAGCACCGCGGCCTAATCAAAATACGAAAGTCCTGTATGTTTTTACGTATATGTAAACAATAAAAAAAGAAGCGTTTCAAACTCACCGTCAAAACAACTATGTCCATGATGACGAGCTTGAGATCCAATACATTGGTTTCCGTATTTGAAAGAATCACGTTGACCTTTGCAAAAATAAACGGGGGAAAGCAGGCGACAGAATAAAGGGCAGTGGTTGTTCTTTGTTTTTCTACAGCAGTCTCATTCCAGAACAAACTATGCAATGTTAAACTGACCGGACAAATTCAGTATATCATTTAGGCTCCATACTGTTTTAGTGTGCTTGGTGCGTCGCCGCACCAAGCAAACTTCTGTCATTGTAAAAAAGCGCATTCTGATAATCAGAAATTAGACGGTGCATAACGTTTCTTTCTGTCCTGCTGTGAACGCACTTGTCATTCACCATGAACTTGCATCACACATCAAGAAGGAGAGAAACACAGTGGGATTTGTTTCCCTACGTAGAGAAGTTATATATTGTAGCGTGGCAACAGAAATCGTTGTGGAGCATGGACTCAGTGCGGACGAGGAGGTTGAAGTAAAAGGGCGAAATCTGTGGCAGTGGCTCAGTTTCCGTTGTTGGCTGCGCCAGAGCTCCAGGTCAACACAAGAACAAACAAAACCAAGCGCCTCTTAGCTAAGGAGGTGTTTTGTCCCTATGTTATTTGCGTGTAGATTGTGTTCGTTAAAGTTTGGTGGGACCGGAGGGATTCGACGACATAGAATGCCTGAACAACAAAGTGGTGAGCACGGCTCTTGAAAAGGTTCCAGCGCGATGCGATCGCAAATGGGTGGCAATGACAGAACGGATGCGCGGTGGTTTGACGAAGACATGTGGCAATGCCGCTGTTACCACTGACTCCGGTATCACGACCGCGGTGGTGGAGGTCGTCAGCGGGGAGCGTGCGGTGCACCCGCAAGAGAGCCATCCTGGTACCAGGAACAAGTAAAGAGTGCTCGAGGAGGAGCCCGAACTCTCTGTCGAGAATTTAAGACACGTCACGCTTGACTGTCATGCTGACACGTCACGCTGCTGCGCACCGCGTCCACGAGCAGTGTGTGTATGAACCGGAACAGAGATAGCTTAGTACCGCGAACACGCCATACGTGCTCAATGAAGAACCAGAACGCTGTGTCGAGAACTACAACTCCAGCATGGATAACTGCACTGAAATTCGAAAAAGAACGTAAATGTGGTAAAACTCAAACGAAGAGGAAGGCAAGTGTGCCCAGCGAGAAAGTCAAAACGCGCAGCTCCATCGCCGCTGAACATGGTTTTAGAGACACAAAATCGCGAACAGTTATTTCGGCGTGGCGGGAACTCAAAAAGCCCGATCTCCCGACCCCCAACAGCGCTGCAGAGGATTTCGCAAGGAAAGAATTTTTCTAGGAATGTGCCATTTCCGTAAGCTTCTATTTGTGCGAATGCCTCAAACAGGGTGTCAGCTGGAGTACAAAGTCCACAAACTGTGGACGGGCGCAGAAGTTCAAAGAAGGTAATCGCTGCTGTAGTTTGCGCCAGGCAGGCAATCGCAACCGGGCATCGCAAGCAGCGAGAATCACAATAGACCTCCGGACGTAGTTACCTATTCCACCATGCTACACGCAAGCCACGTGTACTTCAAGGTATCCTGTCCCCTCTGCGCCTAAGTATACTGTGCCATCTCACGGAAGTGTACTTGCTCACCGGTCAGCACAATCTTCCAAAGGAGACAAGGACGCATGTCTGCAGCAGCGCAGACGAAGGATGCCTCAGTGCCTTCCGCTCAACTGCCTGGGAAAACGTGCTGTATGTTTATCTACCAAGACTGTTACATCTATAGCCATACACGGAGAGTAGTAGTGTCAAGACATCTGTCTTCCTGCACGTCACCTGCGGTGACAACATAAGCTCATAATGGTGTGCCAAATGTACATCCCAAATGGACGGCACGTTATGGTTCTAGAAAGTTACCAGGCAACCTCTGTTGCCCACTAAGCTCCTGTGTCTCAGTCACTCCCCTCCCTCCTCAGTGGAAAGATGTAGCGTGTCAAAAGGCACCGCTGTGGGGCATAGGCTCAGGAGGGACGAGGGAAGATGGAAGACGAGAAGGTTGAAGTAGAATTGCGGAGTCAATGACAGTGGCTCTTAGGTGAAGAGGTGTTTGGTCCCTATGTTATTAAAGTGCGGATTGTGTTCGTTACAATATATACATAATAATATATACATAATTCGAGGAGAAGCTCAGTAAGACCGGTGCAAAAGTAGTTCAAGAAACGAAGGGCACACTTACGAAAATCGTATGTTTAATATTTTTCTACCTTTCGGCCGTGTCATGGCCGCAGGGCAGCAAAATATTCAACATTTCCGGATCGATGGTCCAGAATAATGACTCGGCCTCCTTTACGTTCTTTGCGTGGCATTCAGTACAGCTATACGACTTTCTGGGTACAGCGTTTGTGCCATACTTCGTTCTGCAGCTATTGCTGAGCCACAATGATGGACAGTGTAAGGCGACATAGTATTATGGCGCTAACACTAAGCGACATCACGTTTCTCATTTGAGGAGCTCATCGGAATTGGCCATCCAACGCACGAGAATTCGAGATTTTGGTGCGACTATTAGGGTTGTTTGAAACTCCAGCAAGAAAATAAATAAAATATCCGCGTATAGCTGGTGTGCAGCAAAGTTCACGTGAAAGGGCGCGATCGTATATCTAACATTGCTGATCGTCGTAACATCAATAGCATGGGGTGGTGGTATTTGTGTATGAGCCACGCGAAGAACTAAAGAATTACATGTGGCTCATACTCGCTTTGGGTAGAGGGCTGCACATTCTCAAGGTTACTGCTTTGAAGGAGGCAGTGCTTGAATATAGCAGATATGGTTGGCGTATTGTTAATAGGGCGCGGCTGTTTAGGAGGAAGCATTGTCTGCCGTCAGTCACGCTCCATGCGGAGCGCTCCCCTACGCTTGACTCTCTATGCATTGCCGCGCTGGACCCACTCTTGCCCTTAGCGTGCTGCTACGTGAGAATGGTTTGACAAAGGCAGTTAATAATAAATTTGTCATTGTGCTGTTGGGGTGGTGAGGAATCGCAGAACAACAAACAAAATCACAACGAAAACACCGGAGAACCACACCAAGTGCTCCAGGTGATTTCAAAATGGGCGAAACTGGATTTAGCTGTTTTATTGCGATAGGAAGTATGTGGGGAGTCTCGACGCTTTTTTACTGTCGCCGTCTTCGTCATGTCTCACCTAAAGTCCAATTTGATAACCCCCCACGCATCGTACTTTCTACCAGCGGGTAAAAGCACGCAAGCGGGGGCGACGAACGCGACTGAAGCAGAGATCAAACGAGCCTGGCCCATATCCGTCGCTTGGAGGGCGCCTGCGATAACATCACCCCGATGGGGACGCCTGCCATCTAAGCGGAGAGGAAACGCCCTGTCGATCTTTAACGAGCACGAAAAGACCCGAGGAGGGCGGGCGTGTCGCTCGAGCAAGAACTGCGGACCTGGCACGGTCGCCATCGCTGGCGCGCTCGCTATCTCGGCAGCCATCAGCGGGCGGCTCGTAAACCCTTCTACAGGCACTGCGCTGTCAACGCGAAGAGACTGCGAAAAGTGTCCCTGCAGTAGCCGTATTCTCTTACGCCAGCGTTTTGTAGAGTTACGTGAGACCGTACCCAAAAGAGTTAGCTGTCTGTCTCACTTCGCGTATGACTACAATTTCTTGCTATCGCATTCACTGCTTCGCCTTTTCGCTGGAACGGTGATTTTTGCTTATAATCGAGTTCGTGGGACTTTATGGCAGCACCTGGCCTACGCTCCATCGGTACCAAATCTGTGGTGCCACGTTATTGCCTAAAAGTATCAAAATATTTTGCGAGCGCAGCGCAGTTCGTGCTATCAATTGTTTAAGCGCGTTCTGCGTACTGCACCACTGCAGGGCTTAGATACGAAAAATATTTACAGTCAGCTGTCGTCCAATGAAAATTTAGTACACGTAGTTTTAACATACGCTCAGGCAGTGATCCAAACGGGTCACAGACTTGAAGACCGTGCATAGGACAAGTCTACTTACTGCTTGAAAAAACACGCGCAAGTAATCGATCATGGCCTGGTATTCCTGACTGTTTGTAGTAGTGAATGAAGCGCTGAATTCCTGGCTGACGACGAGTACTGCCTCGACTGTGGCAACCGTTGGACCTGGCGTAAAAAAACATCAGAAGAACAGATACATTTTCGCGACAGGACGCATACAGGAATTTTGTTAGAAGCGTTCGGTCAGCGTAAGACAAAAAGCTATTTGCGGATCTAGTTGCGGATCTAGAACTGGGATAGGGGACTTCTACTGATAAGAAGCAGTAATAAACTAAATCGTATAAAAACTAAATAAGGAAAAAGTATGCACTAGAAAAATAACAAATCTTGAAGAAGTATTTGTGTAGTACCTGTGAGTCCTGAGGAATTTAAGGTACCAGCCCTGAATTACGCTGGTTAACGCATGCTCAGAAGTGCTCGCTATGAAAATGCTAACCACGAGAATAAATGTTCTTAATGAGGATGCTTTAATGAGGATCTGTACGCCTTGGAATAGCTCTCTTAATATTTCCGCACATTATTTCCATTACATGTGACTGTTGCATAAATATGTGCCCTCAATATTATCGATGAAGGAAGCTTAGATTTCGTCATGGTTGTTCACGAAGAGCAAGAAATACGGAAATTTTAGTCATTGAAACCAAAATTAAAGTTCTCTTTGGGGCATCAGTGCGCGATTCGTAACAAGTAATCTGAAAAAAAAAGCAACACCATCTCAAGTGTTCTCAGGCTGCTAATATTTCAAACAGGAATGTGTGTCAGTGAGAACAGGTTGCGAGGAAGAGAAAATAGCGCTGAATTTCAGACCCCACACACAAGAGAACAGACGACGCCAAGCGCTGTCCTCGCAACATGAATTAGCTAGCCCAAGCGTCAACCCTAGCAAGAAAACAGGTAATATAATTCTTCCTAGCCACTTGACAACTGTATGTCTGTTATTTAAGCGGGTCTAGTGTCGCTAAGTTGTACAGCCTCTAGAGCGACAACGTATTTATTTATTTTTTTTAATTAATTAATTTATTTATTTATAAAATGCTGAAGACAAGAAGTCCAAGCAGGGTGAGCAGTATACATATGATACAGAGATAAATAACAAAATGAATCAAAGTTGAAACACGTTTTACACAATTACGCTTGTAGAGGACTATTGTAAGAACAATTGAACAACTTGGTCATGATACAACTAAAAAGGCGTTATGAAAGAACAACAGTATTTACACAAATGGAAAGGTGTACAGGTCACGGGTGTCGGAGAGGTGCTTCGGTTAGATTATTCCAGTCGGCTATTATATGTGGAAAAAAAAAGAGTACCGAAAAGTATCAGTTCTTGCGAAAATTGGTGTTAGAGAATGAGGGTGGTGGTGCCGAGTGGGTCTGCTTAACAGGGGGAAAACGTATGCTACAGTGTCTAAGGCTAGCCTATGGTTAATTATGTCTGATAGAAATTCTAGTCGCATTTTCTTTCTTCGAATCTGTAATACTTCAATGCCATTTACATTTAGTAATGCAGTGGGGGAGTCGATGGGCTTAAATTTACTGTAAATAAATCGAACTGATTTTCTTTGAACTCTTTCTAGGTTTTTAATGTTAATTTTTGTGTGGGAATCCCGAACTATGGAAACGTACTCGGGCTTTGGCCCAAGGACAAGTAGGAGAGAAGTTTAACACAAGGCGGGGCAGTCTTGAGCTTGTGGCGAAGAAGACATAATTTCCGGGAGGCGGCAAAGCAGATGTTATTTATATGCAGGCTCCAGGATAAGTTACTCGGTAATGTTAGACCTAAATATTTGTAGGAGGCTACTTTCAGTAAAGGAGCATCAGCTAAAATGTATGTATTGTCTAGGGGGACTTTTTTGCGCGTTATGGGGAGATAACGCATTTATTTGCATTAAGAAGCATTCCCCATTGTTCGCACCACTTTAACATATTGCTTAAGTTAGTATTAAGGTCACATTGGTCATTAATGCAGGTTACTTCTCTAAACAAAACACAATCGTAGGCGAATAGACGAATTTGTACCGGGTTGCTAATCACATTGACAATGTCATTTATATAGACCAACAACAGTAGGGGGCCGAGTACGCTCTCCAGCCGAACACCAGAAGTCACCGGAAGCCAGCCAGATTGTTGTTCTCCCACCTGTACGTATTGGTTGCGGTTGCTTAGATAAGCTGAGATCCAGGAGATAAATAATTCTGGTACGCCAAGTAAACGAAGCTTTAAAATTAGTTTATCGTGTGGAATTGTATCAAAAGCCTTACTGTAATCTAGGAATATCACATCAATTTTGCTGTTAGCGTCAAGACAAGCTGCAAAGGTGTGTACGATGGTAACCAATTGTGTTGTAGTGGAGAGTCCTTTTCGGAACCCGCGTTGATGACTCGTTAAAACTGAATGTTCTTCTAAGAATTCATTTAATTTGTGGGCTATTATGTGTTAAATAAGATTGCAGTTAGGCATTTCACGCAGTGAGGAATACATGGGGTTACATGAAATTATTTGCCTTCCTTGTAGTTACTTGCGGCAAGTACAGCATCTCTTGCATTACAACGTCTGTAGCAAGCATTTTTTTGGAGAGAAGTTGCAGTAGCCCTCTCCTACTGCGCGGCACAGTACCACGCAGCACATGAGATGCTCATAAACTGGCGAATCGATGTAGCTCTCAACAGCTTCAGTTAATAAGACATTGGGAATATTCGCAATGCGCGTGAATAGTGAATACAGGTACATAATTAAAATTGGTTTAGTTGATAAAGTTCCAATGTGCAGCTTTTCATGAATTTATTGACCTGAAAACTGTAATCCTGGTTATTATCCTTTAAAATTTATACTCTGCCCTTCACAAGCTGCTTCAGCATTTCTAGCAGTATTACAGACACTTCCTTGCTACTGCTGATGTAACAATTCGTTCTTTCTTAAAGAAGTTCGAATTTCTGCATTAATTGAATGGCTGAGCTAATTTTAAACTCTCTGCGTATCCATCGGAGAGAAAAACTGAACAAAGGCAACCGAGTGTTTAATCGTTTCTTATTTGCCTGTCCCGTTTCAAGCGCTGTCCGATTCTTACTAAATGTAGCGCGATATGCAAACGCAGTTACAGCGGGCGAGAATTATTTGTCAAACGGCGCAAGTAGATTTGTACATAGTGTGCATATTTGCAATCCGTGCAAACCAATGGTACCGAGAAGTGCTGGTCACTCATGCCGGAGTTCTAACTTTTTAGAGACTACTTTAGAGAGAAGCACACCTGATGTAGCAGGTTGACAGCGTGAATTCCCTTGGATATTTCTTGCTTCAAGAAAGCCCTCTTGCATTCTGGAAAACACTGGAAGCAAGGAAATGCTGAGCTATTGATTTATAAATGTTTGATTTGTACATAGTTAAAGATCGCGTGCGGCTTGTTTACGTAAAACCACATGTAATATGGTACACTACTATTGCAGAAAGGCATGCTTACAAAGCTCAAGCTAACGCCGATCCCTCTGAAATTGGCCTTACTCCTGAACACATGCGTATTGCTGGAAAAACATATTTCAAAGGCAATGTAAGTTAAGTCAACTTGTATCAAATTGTGGCTTCCCTAGGAGACGTACTTTATTATGTTATTGCTTTCTGTTTCTACCCAAGCAGAAAAGCCAGCTTACAAAAACCAATATAACGCACAGTCATCGAACCAAGTGGTGACGTCAACATACCAACGCCTTGACGACGCTACAATGTAGTGTAAATGACCGCGCCACAATGACGACATCAGTTACGTCACTGCTTTCAGAATCTAGATTGTGTGGCACGACAAACTATGCTACCACAAACACGATGAGCTAATTTTATTATTATTATTATTATTAATTAGGCCAAATGCTCAAGCTTTCCCTCCCTCGTACGGTTTTTCACTAGCTGCGTGATATTGGCCCGCAGAGCGTTTTTGTTTCTGTAAACGGCTGTCGAAAAGAATGCCTTATCTACGCAGATAAACAGCTTCTACGTAAACACGCACTGTGTCTGCTGCCTGGACGCGATATTTGACGAAGTCATCGGCTTAAGATTGGTGTGGGGGCGGCCGCGCGTTTGTGTCTATGTGTGTAGGTGTTTTAACGTTGCTTTAATGCAAGATCTGCAAGCATCCGTTATTGCCATCCTGACTTTCTATATCCTTTCCACTCTGCTGTGCCAGGAATTACTTTTCGCTTCAAAATGTTTACATGTGTGTGCTTGTGCTGTGCGGGTCTTCATGCGTTCACTGATTGCTTGCAATCCTCTTTTATTCTTACCTCCCAGTGAGTCATCGCTGTGAATGCCGAATAAGTTATGTGGAATTAGGCCGTCGTGGTCCGGCTCTGCATCGTCGCTGAAGGCTATCCTGAGCCCGGCACCTAGTACTCCCGTCTAGAAAGGAAATGCCGTGCGTGATAGGACTTATTTATTTTGTAATGCACTATAAACTACATAACATAAAAACCTATGAAAGCGGGGAGTGGGGGAGGGGGTGGGGTACGAGAAGGGTCGTTATTAGCTCTTTCGAAAGGGCTTGTGAAACCATTGTGGAGCATTCGCTAGTGGTTGTAGCTGTGGTCAGCTTCTATAGTCATTTCAGTGACACTTGTGGCTTCCCAATATCAATTCAATTCAATTCAATGTTTATTTATCTTTCAAAGAAAGAAAGGAGCAGTCACGAAAGAAAAGCTACTGCAATGAGTAGCTTGACGGGGAGACAGCCCCCTTAATATGACAGCAACAGTGGGTGCGTAGGACCAAAAATAAAAATAAATAAAGATAACAATAAAAAGAAATGCATTACACAAAAAAAGGTACGCGAGAAATAAAGATACACGCTAGCTGGAGATTGTAGCTGGAGGTTGAGCCAACTGCTGTAATTCATGGGTGCACTCTAAACACGGTAACGTTTAGTTTATATTATAGGTACACGAAGATGTGAAAGTATGCTCCTTTATTAAAGGTTAAAACACTTTAACCTTTAGTAAAGCAGCATAATTTCCCATTTTTGTGTACTTACGTGATAAACTAAAGGTTACCGTGTTTAGAGTGTGCTTCGCCGTATTGGTGTAGCCTATGTTCGAATTTCGGGCGGATATTTGTCAGACATCTATCTATCCTGGCTCATTATTCTTAGATCGTGGTTTGGATGCATATTCCGTGGAATGGAGGCATTGATAAATTGAGATTAACCATGGCGCGTTCACATTCCTACGGACGATAGGTGGACGGCCTGCCCTCTCTCCTCTCTTCACCACCAGAGGAAATTCTCTTTGCTGCTATATATATATATATATATATATATATATATATATATATATATATATATATATATATATATATATATATATATATATATATATATATATATGTGTGTGTGTGTGTGTGTGTGTGTGTGTTTGTGTCAGTCAGTCGGTCGGTCGGTCGGTGGAGGAGTGAGTGAGTATTAATTTTCACTAAAACAAGTCAAATGGTGAAAAGGGGGATGATGCGCCTGGAGTATATGGTACCAGTACGTAAAAACACAAGAAAGCTGTTGACACGGCGTACACGGCAAATGTCTTCTCATTAAAGCTTTTAGTGTGCTACAAATATTATAATGTTAACGTGTAGCGAAAGAGGCCTCATCTTCTATGAGAAGCCAGCGGTTACAATATTTATTTTCTATTTCTACTGCGAAAAAAATCAGAACGGTTAATCTGGCAGCTATCGCAGCGTGCATCTCACTAGAGAGAGAGAGAGAAAAGCGGAGAAAGGCAGGGAGGTTAACCAGATATTAGACTCCGGTTTGCTACCCTGCACTGGGGAGAAGGGGAGGGGGTTAGAAAGATGACAGCGTGCATCTCGCTATGTATTGTATTATGCACGGCGGCTCATATACAAGTGACCGATCGTAGTGTGCTGGAAATTAAATTCCGGTTACCAAGAACTGTGCTTGTTGCTGTCCTTCTGTTGTGACCATAAATCCCCCTAGAAGAATACTATAGGAAGCTCTGACGATGCGATCTTTCAACTAATGTTGAAATGTGATGATTTACACGTTAGCTGCACTGAAATTAGATATAACGGATATCGTCGGTCACAAAAATGTACTGTCATGCCCCTAGAGAGTGCCTACACTAAATTTGAATGACCGAACGACGTGACAGTACCTTGTGTTAGAACAGCTGTTGGCCATGCTTTGCGTGACATATAATAGATATATCTCATTGTTCCATATTTTATGATTAAGGCATATTCAAGAGCTGAAGGTTAAGCAAGGTTGGTAATAATAGGAGCTATCTAAAACATTTACGCCTTCACCCATTCATTAAACACAGCATCACAGCTTAGGAAAATATTAGAGGGCGTAGGTGAATGTAAAAGGTACAATACATCAAGTACCACTATATGAGGTTGACTGGGTGAATTACTCATAGAGCTTAAATAAGAGTGAACTTAAGCTTGGTATTGTACCCCGCAGAAAATGTATCGCGTATCTGTTAAGATTTTATACTTCATTTCCCAGGAACATGCATCACTTATGTTTTACAATGCATAATGTGTGGACTGAACATATAATGTTTAAAAAACACATACGCTCTATGACATATGTAAATAAATATTCATTCGCTTTAAATTGAATATCAAGCAGATTATATCAATCAATCGATCAATCAATCAATAGTTTATTTTCCACTTCAGGAAGGGGAGGGCATGGGAAGAAAAAGCTCTTGTGAGCTTGACTGAGCTTCTCAGCCGGTTACAGTTCAGCAGGCAGTGAACGGCATACAAGAAATTCGCGTACGTAAGTATAGGCACAAGAAGCACACATTATTCTTGCACATGATAACCGAAAGAACACAACATGTACACGCAATTCAGCGAGAAAACAAAGGAAACATGAGGAAAAAAAGGAAACACTAATCAAAGATTAGTGTTTCGTTTTCTCCGCCTGGTAAATATTGTGTAAATACGTAAACGTGATCTGCATATAGTTTTTAAGAGAACTATTCAGCACCTCGTTTACATGAACTATTGTGCACTTTTTTTAAACGGAAACCTGAGTACTTCGTTTGCTGCAGCGCATTTTCACATACGTCAGCACGAGAGCTTCCTTCAATTCTGCGTGGGAAAGGGAGCCGTACAATTGCTGTTTCCAAATGAAGTAGCGTTGATCACTAACGTGCGACGCTTCATAATACTTACCACGCGTACGCCATTTTCACGTGAAATTAAAAGTACAGACTGTGTACGCTGATCTGTGTAGACTTTGCCACCTAGATCGGAGAGGTTAACCTGCAAAATATGAGTGACATAACGGGCATCTAATAGAAAAAATCTTAAGAATATGTGATAAAAACAGCACGAAAAGACATGAAGAACCTTGCAAGAAAATGCGACAGGGACTAATTTTATTCATGAACGTAGAGAGATGTATTCATTGAGATAAAAACAAGGAAAAACAAAGTAAAATGTGACAAAGAAAACACGGCCTTACATGGCTACCAACCCCGCCACGGTGGTATAGTGGCTATGGTACTCAGGATGCAGATCCGAGTGTCGCGGGATCGAATCCCGGCTGCGGCATCTGCATTTCGATGGAGGCGAAATGTTGAGGCCCGTGTGCTGTGCGATGTCAGTTCACGTTGAATAATTCCAGGTGGTTGAAATTTCCGGAGCCTTCCACTACGGCCTCTCTCATAATCAAATCGTGGTTTTGGGACGTAAAACCTCAGAAATCAATAAGAAATCAATTTACATGGCTACCATGATCCCAGCGAGCACTCAGGATATACTAATTCTCGCTCAGATAGCTTTCTTGAAGACGGGCCGATACATCCCGTACCTTCTTGGGCATTCTTGTGCTGCATGCCTGACGCCGTGCTTTCTTTTCAAAATGCTCCTCATCTTTGTAGGCTGGTTTTGTTGTGCATTCATACTAACTTGACCAGCCTTGCACTTTAAAGGTCTAGGAATCTATCCGACGAAATGCACAAACGCTATGGCGGGACAATGGTACCATTGTTTATAATCCATGTGATATTTTCTTTCAGGCATCTAAATAGTAGGGATGGAACAGGTATCCATTTGCATGATTGGCACACAAACACTAATAATTCATGGTAAAAGGGACTTTTTTCGGAATCGTCTTTCCTTTCACTTTGAGAATGTGCTATTGAACCATTGCACGAATTGTTATGCACGGCTGAAAAGAACACAAGCGCACATGATCAGGCCAGCTATACTTAGGCATCCGGTTTACACACCAGATGTTCAGATATGGTTCTATATACCGTCTCTTTCGCGTACATAAATGGGACGAAGAATGCTGTTAAGATTGATAATATATTATCAATGTAGATAATATATTATCAATGTAGTACTGGAGAACCTTTTTACTACGAATTAGTAGTGTTTGTGTGCGAATGATGCAAATGGAATACTTGTTCCATTCCTGCTATTTAGATGCCTGAAAGAAAATATCACATGGATGATAAACAATGGTACCATGCATATATATATCAAACTACCAGGCTCTCATGACATGATTATGTATGCCGATAACACGAACATATTCTTTACAGCCAAATCTCTTGTCAAAGCTGAGGTTATGGTAAACAGGTACTTGAGTAACTTACGGTCCTGGCTCCAATGCAACATGTTGTCCTTAAATTTGTCCAAAACTAGCTATATTATTTTTAGGCCATTAATACTGCTGATTACCATAAAGTCAACATTCAGTTTGGACGCGTGAAAAAACATGAGGTTGATTGTATTGAATTTCTCGGTGTCAGGTTCCACCAGAACCTCTCCTGGAACACGCATGTATCAAAACTGGCACCTGAAGTAAGAGTGCTGGCTGTCTCTACAAAGTAGCTAACCTGGTACCTGTGTGGTTGAGACTGCAGATGTATTACGCGCTTGTATACTCTAAATTAACCTATTGTATTCTAGTATGGGGAACAACTACGGCTACTAACCACCAGAAACTACTAGTCCTTCAAAAGAGAGCTTTGCAATGTATCCACGGTTTTTATGGCAGACAAAGAGATTTTTCTACGTTGCCACTGTTTCGGAGTTGCGATTTGCTTCAGGTGAACCAAATCTACCTTTTTCGTTTGCTCCAGCACATTAAAGTCAATAAATTACACACTCAAAACAATACTTTATTTAATACCACACACCATTTACGTAAACAAGTCCACCGGCTCCCTATGACGCGTACGGACTATGGCAAACAAAAATTAAACTATCAGGTAACTGCGGCTATTAGTAAAATGTCTCCAAATGTTGAGTTTGATGTTTCATTGAAAATCTTTAAAAAGGAAACAAAGGAATATTTAATAGCTTTTGGTTTTTGTTATGTGTAACACCGTTTTTCACATGTCGCACCTGCAAGTGCAGCTAATTATGCATTTATATTGCTGCTTATATTGTTTATAATGGTATATTGTTGATGTTAGTTTATTTATATTGTCGCTTTATTTATATTGTTACTTATAGTTATATTTTCAGGTATCACAGCTTCTAGTACAATGATGTTTATAGCAGTAGGTATCCAGTCAATCAGTGAAAGGTACAAGAAATGACAAACATTTGCACAAGTTACTTTTCCGTCAGTGTTGTGAAGTCTGCGATGGCCACACGCGAAAAGTCGCAAAATCCTCTAGCAGGACTTCTGGCGACGAATGCGTTTCTGGCATAGGGGTTTGAGAGCGCCGTGTTTGGAAAGAGACCAGTTATTTTGAAATAATCTAAGCAGCCACGATGACTACGCTGCAGACGCTGGTTATCAGAATCAGAATCATAGTTTTATTTGCAAGGAGTTATTGCAATTTATCGGGGTCCTTCGAGCGGGGAGCCGAAGGACCATATCCGTCTCTTAAGACAAGTAGACGATAAGGTGAGGTTACCCGGCCAGACAATACAGTCGAATTAGCCTCTGCTAAAATAGATGCTCGAATCATTTTCTATATGCCATAGTAGACGAGAGCGAACAACATGATATTTCTCTCTGCTCAAACACCATGTCACCTCCCTAAGTTCTCTTCAAGGAGAACAGGAAATCCTATAAGCGTCTTATTATAAGTAATTGACCCTGTTAAACAATCCACGCTAATGTTATGGTGCCGCGCACCTTCAATTGGTGGAAGAATTGGACCGTTTCGCCCACCTGTCGACACTAACTATTTTCGCCTGGGAAAACATCCGATTTGAGCGCCCTCAGAGGCGCGCTGATGCCACACACACGCATGCGCACAACGATGCACGATCACCGCGCTCTATAGTTTACTGAATGTATGTTGACCATAGGGACAGCCCTGCTGCTCACACGAAGTTAGCGGTGAACTGACGCCACAGACACAAGCGACAGTAGCGATGGACCGGCGGTTGGACACCCATGCAGTACCTCCCGCATTGGATTTCGAAGAGTAACCCGTTTCGCGGTGGACGGACGTGGCGTGCCGCTTTGGCTTTTTCTGAAAGGTCAGTGCCTCACTCTAGGCAGAATGTTTGCCCTATAGTATACCAACACGCGTATTCTTCCAATTAAGGAAACAAGTTGCTGCTATAGCTGTCTTATCTGCGCGCTCGTGGTTCGAAAAATTACCAGCCCGTGATGTACGGATAAGACTGCCCGAAATTTTAGTTGTTTAGAACATTTTTTTTCGAAAGATAAGCATTTGACTGATTGCAAGGCTAGTGACACACCACGTCTTTGCGGTCTCTTTTGTGAATTTTGAAACCTGCAAAACGTCCCATTGAAACATATGTCCCCCTGAGGATTTTTCTCGTGCACGTTTTCATACTGAGGAAGGTCTGTTTCTGCGCAAAAGTATTTTTTCACGCAGGCGTGCTGTCTGTTACTACACCAGAAGAATAACTGAAATTTCTTTCCCAAAAAATTTCTCTTGTCGAACATGGTCTTTGGCCGACTGTAAAGTGTCTCCACAGAAACGCAAGGATTCACGCAAAATTACATTCGCGTAGCAAGATGCGAAGAATGAATGACTCCTTACCTCTTTTTCGTCGATGACTTCAGCGTAAGTGAGTACTTTGAATGTACTTGCAAATGCAGATGATTCTTGCAATGTTAACGTAATATATGTGTTCATGCTAATAGTAATAGTTCCTTCTGAGGTGTTTTCAGCTATCACTTTTGGAAATACTTCACGCTGTACGATTGGATCTGCAATACGATTAATACCAGGACGAACTTAGTGGCAAGGACTCCATAATCCCAAATTTATTACAAGCGAAGCCATTAAAGGTCGAGACTGTGCAATGCGTCGGATTATCTCGACTCATTACCCACGGCCACGCACGACAAATTCTTGCCCTCGACGAATTACTACGTAATAGTTCTTATGCGAAGGTCAATTTAGGATGACGTGTAGAAAACGCTTAGCTCAAAGCTGTGGTTTCCATTCCTGGAGTAGGGGAGACGCGACGATTAAGAACCAGCTTAGTTGCACCACTCGCTTTCACGGCGTGGAAGTGGTTTGAATTCTTTTCTGTGCACGTGGCCGGTTCGCAAAGACATCATGAATTTCAGAAGAAGCACTAATAAATGGACGACTTGGTATACGCATTCATGATTAAGAAAACGGCGCAGCACATGCAAACGAGAAACTAAAGATCTTCGTCTTTTCATGTCTTCTTCATATTTAGTCTCTCGTTTGTGTGCGCTGCGCCGTTTTCCTAATCATGGATTTCAGAAGACCTTGTGGAACAGGCCTGCTGTACATGTTTCGAAAATTCTAAAGAATGTTAGCATAGGCAATCTTATACATGTAATAAGGCTAACGTGTTGGAACTGTTGAAATGCGAGACGAAATGCAGTCGTACTAAATGCGTCCCCAGATAAAGAAAGCGGCAGGCGAGCCGCTAAATGAAGAAAAGAATTCAAGCCGGTCCGAACTTTCTTAAGGATATATGAATCTACACTAAGACGAGACCAATACATATTTATTAGACAACCAGATTTATTTTTTCGTGTTTCTTGGCCCCGAAGGTACGTACCACAGGTGGTTGTCACACAAAAACTGTTAGACCCGCTAAACATAGTGCTCACAGACAGCCATAAGTGATAACAGTTCTAATTCATTGAAAATTTCATTTGACAACATATTCCCCAATAATGCCAAGCAACTTCCGTGGCGTATCCTCAATGGACTTCTACAGGATCACTTGAGTCAAATAGGCACTAAAGTTATCATAGCAACGGATGCTTCGCAGAGCGACGGAAAGGCAAGAGTAGGAATTTTTTCCTCGGAACTAGACTGGTGTTTCTCTATTAGACTGCCGGATTACACACCAGTATTTGTGGCAGAATTCTTGGCGGCTATATTGGCTTTGCGTAAGCTTCACTCCTCGATGACTACCGCGGTAATAGTCACAGACTCGTTAGCAATGTGTACTTCATTAACTACTCCAGGTGAATCGCACATTCTGAGAACTTTGCGCACTTTGGTTCCTAATCATTTGCAAATACTACGGTTACTTTGGGTGCCTGGTCACAGAGGATTGGTCACAAACGAATTGGCAGACCTTTGGCCAAGGCTTCCATTGCAGGTCTCGTTCCAAAACGGCGTTTGTTACCGCAGCCAGATTCCGAAAGTACGCCTTATTGATGTCGACCCCATGCCTTGCATGCTCACCTGATTTCCAGCACTTACAATACCCTTGGAGCAGGTCATTTTGCCAAACAAGGAAAATCGAAACAATATTGACGAGGTTGTGATGTAGAATCCCGACGTTGAATTTCTACATGCACCGAGCTGGTCTGGCGGTCTCTCCTTTATGCGCTTTTTGCAACGAGCCAGAGACAACTGAACACTTTTTGCTGGAATGCAGGCGCTTTACCCACCTTAGGAAAAGTACTACAGAGATGGCATTGCGAAATCTAGGCATTCCATTATCAGCACTGTTCTTCTTTCATTCGGGTCTTCCGTGCTGGGACACACGAACAGGAATATATGCCTTGCTCTGCAGAAGTTCATTACGGATTCGAATCGATTTGATGGTTCAGTTATTAGATCCTAATTACTTATTCCATTATTCTCTATACCATTGATTGATTGACTACATTTATAATATTCAAATTCAACATCAAAGGACGACTACATCTTTCAGGTAGCATAACATAGTAAATTAAACTCAAATCCGCCTGAGTCTTGGCTAATCCCCCCAAGTGGGTAGGTGCCAAAATTGAAGGATCATCATCATCATCATCTATAATTCAAGCCAGTTCCTGCACGCTGTGAAGAAAAACTTGAAACGGCGAAGCTGTTATTTTATCATCTGTCGGGACGTAACTGGCAAGGGTGCCAAGTCATTGATGCCCCTTCACGATGCAGTCACTCACTTCTTTCTTTCTTTGCATTTCATGGTATGGAAATGAAGCCGCGGGGGTAAGAACAGCTACTTGAAGCTAAACCTTTTCTATAGTTTATCACACGTTGGGTTTCGCTTTATTGCAATCATGTATTATTCAGGGCAAGAGATTATATCGCAATCAGCGTATTATCAGGGCAAGAGATGAGCGAGCGCGGGAGTGCGCGCGCAAATCCGACCACCATGTAGTAGCGGGCCGAGAACATGATTGGATCGCCTTTTGCCTCATGCGTAACGCCGGCGGCACCACCGGCAAAGGTCAAGTACGACCCCCAGCTTCACTGTTACAAAAAAAAAAAGAAAAAAACAGTGACCTTCATCTGGACCGAGCGCTCTGTTAATAAATGACAAATCAGCTTGCCGACTCTTCAACACTAGGCATTCTTTTAATAAAAAGAATTACGAAAATTAAGGTCACGCGTGGTGTATATTCGGATTGAGTATGCGAGCGTCAGTCGCGCGTAAGAAAAAAGGCAATTAAAGCAAATCAAACGAAAAAAATGTGTTCCGAATTTCAAGAGACCGCTACTGCGCTGTTATTCATAATAATATCCTAGCTCCGTCACGTGAAAAGCAGAGTTTATTAACATTGCAGGCACACATTTGAGCAGTCCTAGACCGGAGAAACCCTTTCCATTTCTTTTTTGATCGTATCGCTTCGCCTCAGCTAGCATATTGGAACACATTGAACCTGATGTTATGTATCGAAAGTACCACTTAGGTAAAACAAAAAAATCGTGGTTATGATACTTCCTGGTGCCAAATGTGAACGCGGCTACACGTGTGCGTTTGTGTGGTGTTATATCGAACGAAATAATTTGATAGCGGCACGTATCATCTCGTTCCCGCATGAACACCATCGACGAAGCAGTTTCAGGGGGTGGGTCGCTAATTGTTGAGAAATGAGCAATGAGCTTATGCGTCGGCGCTTCGAACAGCTGGAGTCTCTTGATTCGTGGAAGATTCTTCTAAAGAAAGTGTGGCTCATACCTCCACGGTCGGAAGCACACCGCAATCTAGGGCATTGGCGAAAAGCCCGGTATTTCATAGGACGAGAATAAAATATAAGCTATCTTTTTTGTTTGTGACCAGTCTTAGCAGAAGAGCGCCATGTGGCTCGGCGTTCGCGAGCTAAGGTATCTTTCGCAGGGTTCGTTCGCTCGATTAAAGAGAGGTCCAACGGATGACTCTTGACGCAGCAACGTGAGCTTCGAGCGGCGCTCTGAAGCAGACCTAGTAAAGTTATGTTGGGTCATACTTACTTGCAAGTGACGGCACAACTTGGGCAAGCACCGAAGCAATGAACAGATAAGTCGTGAGAGAAACGTTTGACATGACAGTGTCGACCGAATTAAAAATAAACCGGTGACAAGTTCAAAATAGACTGGGAGCTCGCTTCGACGACGCGCACTTCACGCGCAGAAAAGGTGATGTTCCGCAAGGCTCACTGTACGTACAGCGCTGTTGAGTTGTCTATAGACCTGCGTGCATTAGAATGACGATAATAAGACACTCTGTGCCTCTGGAGCGTTCGTCATTTAGTGAGGCGACCGAGCTTGCACAATCGGCGAACGCAGGACCCATGACTAACAGATAGCAACTTAACGCTGTTGAACTTGCATCAAAATTCTGTGCGTTCTAGACTACATAATGAAACCGCAATTTATAACGCATACGGAACGCTCAAATTAAAAAGAATTCATTGTTACACTGAAGAACATGAGAGCGCCAAATCGTGTTCTTCATAACCAGTTCTAGATAAACTAAAAGGCGATTGTGAATGCTAAGGCTGCGCAAATTGTTCTACTTTGCACATCACCATTAATTGGCACGCCTGGGCACGACAGATGGGCAAACGGTAGAACTGCAAATTAAGGACCTGAGCTTCATATACGTGACACTTAAACGTCAGTGGAAGTTCTAGCGTCATCTCGAGTGACATTTGGAATCATTAAAAACAAGAAAGAGGAGGACAAATCTGCTAGAAGTGCAGCACGCAGTCTGCAAAGTGAAGCTGCAAACATCTCGAGGCGATCAGAAGACCGATTTTTCCTAAGGGTTTTTGAATTATTGTGAGAATTCTGTCGCAGCTCGATTGACAAAAATCGCGTGTGAGAATTGAAGCATATAGCTCAACGTGTTTGCGATAGTACTGGTAACATTATCGATGAACAGATCGCTAAAATCGATGTGGAAAAGGGAATGTCGCAGGAGCCAACGTTTCGAAAAGGCGACTTGTCTTCGTCAGCGCGGCAACTGTCTGACCTTTTAACAAAGTTGCCTGACATGCGTATACGACAGCCTTCCAGAACGTCAGTGATAATACGAGAACGCACCGTGATGAACGTGTAAATGCCGACTCACATCACCCGGTGTGGCGAGAAGTTAAGATTTTCACAGAAAGCGTAGAAGCGCCCAGCATTAAGGACATAGCTAGCTTCTGGGCTGCGTCTTCCTCAAAAATTGTTGTTCTTTCGACAGCCCAAACCAATGAACTATTTTTTTCACATCTCATGTTCTCCTGCATCAACGACAGAACGACTTCTCTATATTCCGGTTCTGATCAGCAGTGCCTTAGCTTACATCGAATATTGGACCAAATTGTATAAAATTTCACCAGTTCATACGCTTAGTACACTCTTAGCACGGTAACCTTTAGTTTATTTTAGAGGTGCACAAAAATATGAATATATGCTCCTTTACTAAGGTTAAAGCACTTTAACCTTTAGTAAAGGAGCATATATTCATATTTTTGTGCACCTCTAAAATAAACTAAAGGTTACCGTGCTGTGTGTGTGGTGTCCCCTTCTACGGCGCCTCACGGCATCAGAACAGCCATAGAATAACAACTGTTGACAAATACTGTATGTGCACTTTATTAGCGTGGATTGCTTACTGCGAGAAAACTGCAGAGCTGTGGATAGCTGGAGGAGGCATTTCGAGACCTACAAAAGAAAACACGCACTTATAACACCTTAGGAATCTCGAAGCGGATTTGCGAGGATTAAAAGCAGCCAAATATTTTCTCCCCATGACCTGGAAATGCTAAATTTGCTTGAGGCTAAGCGAGAGCCTGTATTATAGAAATTTTTCAATACAGAGCCAAGGAATTTCTCTCCCACACAAGAGCACACCTGAGTTTATTTTGCTTTAACATAGCGTTACGTGCCTTTAGATCGCATATCAGAGCCTTTTAACAGCTATCAAGCTTAGTCATGTCTGCGTAAATGTTCCGGTGTCTCAGCTAACCGCTTGTGAAAGGACGTGTAATCATTTATCAAGGGCACCTCGGCGCATTCACCGGCATAATTTCGTAAGACGGCTACCTGCCTCCCAGCATATTTCTTAGATACTCGACGGTTGTGATGACAGGTTGCCTTCATCAATATACTTGTGCGTATTGCTCAATTTTGACAGGGGTACACGGGGATTCGCGCCGCTCATCTTTGCAAGTCCTACTACTGCTACTAGTAATTAACAACAACAACAACAACAACAACAACAACAACAACAACAACAACAACAACAACAACAACAACAACAACAACAACAGTTTAGGAGCCCTTGCCTTGCCGGAGAAGCTTGGCCAGTGCATGCCTTTCTTGTGTTATTCTTTCTTCAAGCGCCTTGCTCTGCGTCTATGTCTATGAAGTGCGTGTATTGTGAATGAACAGTGTCTGACTCGTTTAACGGGCTGGTTGCGCAAAGTAGGTCGGTGGTTCGAATACGCAGTCCGAAAACTAATTCATCTTTAATCTATTGCCACGCCTACTTCTTTTCGTTTGTTCGCGGAGATCACATTTGGCTTATCTGTGACACGTAGCGCAGACCGCGGTTATCTTGTATGCTGCTGACAGTTTTACAAACTTTGCATATCCGCTACACGTATCTGAGTGCCTTCCAAGCGTCAGTGATAATACCACAGCGTGCTGTGAGGGACGCAGAAAAGCCGGCGCATTTCTCCGATGGTCGATTTCTATCGTCGACCGACGACTCTATCGCCGCTATCGTCTTGCGATGTGCTTTTTTTTTTGTTGGACATAGCTTCCTTCAGTAAACGGTTCGACTGTCGAAGCTTTAACGCTGCGTCCCTCGTCGTCACGGCGACGTGACATTAGGTGGAGGTGCATCCTGGTCCACGTAGTGAACGCCCCCGTCCAGTCGTGAGCCAATCGTATGTCGTCGAGAAGACATTGCTGCTCACCCCGACCAGCGACCAAGCCGCTGGCAGCCAGGGATGTCATCGGAATACGGACTTGTTCCGGAGAATACAACAAAACCGAAGCCATGACAACAGCAGCAGCAACGATGACAGCCCCCGCGCCACAATTCGCGATCGGGACGCAGCATAGACATAATCATGCTACATAGATATGATCATTAAATCACGTAATTATTTCCAAAGGCACTTTATTCGTTCGCTGCATCACTTCTACATTCAGTCATCTGTCTCACTGCGTATCATCTTGGGCTGACACTTACTACTGTCACGTAGGTTCCCTTCAACGCCTTTAAAACCAAGCTGTACGATCAATGACCTTGAATAGTGTTTTTACGCCCTCTAAACCACTATACCGAAGCCTAAATATTGTTCGACTAACAGAACTACTTAAAAAACTCTATCTCTATTTATCTTTAAGCTTAAGCAATGTGGCGCATCCATCCCGGCTTACTCAAATGAATTTATAAATATTAACATTACTAGGTTCTCTCCAAATGACAATCTACTGCTTCACCGCGTTCGAACGAATTACGGAAACTAGCGGCTCTCTTTTAAGGCATATCATTTTGGAACTCAATACCACACAAAATTAAATCATCGTTGTCTGTACATGATGTCCAAAGCCTACACAAAAATACTGCCTTGACGAATTATGTGAGTAGTTGCGCTAAATTACAAATCCGCTATTCTTTTAACATGATTTGCTTCTATCTTCTTTTGAATATCTGATGTTGTTTCTACGCGAATTCATTTTCCTATTCGTTTCGTAGCCGCAATTTGTATATCGTCTTGTATTCATTGTTTTGTATATTGCTTTTGCGTTCAGTCCTCATGTAATTTCACTTCGTTCTGATAAATTAATGTCGCCTGCGTCATGAATATTTTTGACAGGAACACTTTTCTTTCTCAGTTTATACTAACTATCGTATAATCATAGATTTATATGCCATGCCAGTTCGTTTTCTGTAGTTTATTTTCATTTTTCATTCATGTGTGCTTCTATGTTTTAAAATGTTGCGTTCTCCCTAGCTTTTCTGTAAGTAAGGTTTTATAAATCTATTGTTTATTTCTCAAGCTGCATTTGACGGTTAACATACAAGTGTTTTAGTGTTAGGAGGTACCCCTTGTCAGTTCTCGTAACTATGGGACCTATGAATGTAAGTCATGTCACTAACCATGCTATGCTGTATTCAAAGAAACTAAATTGAATAAAAATTCGATTTGAGTTTTATATAGTATGCTAGGCTATCCTATGCTTTAATTGTTTATTGCTCATTTACATGTTTATTTACTTAAATACTGTACTTGCCTATGCTATGCTTCAACCACTCGCGTCCTCCTTCACTGCCTTTTCCCACCCCCTTGCTATACCATACTATACGACTCTATCCTAGGCTTTACCTTTTCCCCTCCTCCTCACACTCACACCAATCCCTCACCCTCACTTCCCTTTCCCACACCGTTGCTATACTGCACTATAAAAGACTATGCTATACTTTACTTTTTCCCCTCCTTCCCATACTCTCTGCTATTTCCAACCCCCTGCTATACTACGCTAGGCTATGCTATCCTATCAAATGCCGCGCCTGCGGGTATTGAACCGAAAAATTCGAGCTGCGCTTAAATTTCCTGCGCCTAATACGGTACGCTGCCTCGAAGATCAGCCCACATTTCATATAAAAATACGGGAGGCACAGCAAGAAACAAGGACAAGAATTACAGGAAGAGTGCCAAGTATCAAGAACTTGTCCTCTCGTTCTTGGCGTTGTTCCCTGTTGTGGCTGAAATTTTTTGACGCACTATGCACCAACTAGCTGAAGAACGCGTTTTACACACATTTCGCGTCGACGACGAATTTTTTACTCCAACTCGACATGGCGACGCCAAGGGAGCACGCGGCACGTGCAGTGTGCTCTTCGTGTTATGCTTTGCTATCCAACGCATAGCATAACACAAAGAGTGGGCTAGGGGCATGATGCTAAGAGAAGGAAGAAGTGTGCTCGCAAATGCCTTGCAGTTCACAGAAGGGTTCTTTAACGTGCACTGACATCGCACAGCACACGGGCCTCAACATTTCGCCTCCATCGAGAAGTACGCGTGAACCTTATTTCCTGATGATGATAGCTCTCTGTGGTCGAGAAACGGTTTTACGGGCGGCCTAATCAGCTTCGCTGTTGAAAAAGAGAGCCCACGTACAATCCGCGACAGTGACGGCGGCCATGGATGGATGGATGGATATTAGGAGTGTCTCCTTTATAACGGGGCGGTAGCCGCGCCACCAAGCTCTATCTTTATTTCTTTTTCCTCTACAAACATTTCTTTTCCCGAATCACACATATTTTCACAACTAACTTTTCTCCTCGTCTACCTATTTTATCTATTATCGTTAGGCTGTGATGTAGCAATCTTACCCGAACTACGTTGCGCTTTTGTTTGCTCCATACTTTTGCGCCACCAATGCTCTAAGCGCCTTTTACTTATCTCTATCGCCGACATGTTCAGCTTTCCCGTGTTACTCCTGAAACCCATGGCCTCCTGTAGGGTAGTGTCCACAGCTACACCTGGGTGGACATCTGTATATTCAATCAAAATATGATGTGTCGTTTCCCTAGCTTTTCCACAGCACGTACATGTGTCCCCTTCTTTATTGAATTTCGCTCTGTAACTTCGGGCTCTCAGGCAGCCGGACCTTGCTTCAAAGATTAAAGCGCTTCCCTTTGAATTACCGTAAAATTTTTCTCGCTTCATTTCGTCTTTCCCTTTTCTGTAGCTGTTCAATGCCGGCTTCCTCTCCATTCTTGCTATCCAATCCGACTTCTCCGCCGCTCTGACCATGCTCTTAACGCTCTTTTTCGTCCCATCCGTTTCGTTACTCGCTGTAAACTTACTGGTAAGCCTCCTAGTTCTCTTCGTTGGCGCGAAAACGTTGGCGCGAGTTGACCTACGACTGTATATATGGCTAAAGGAAATGTTTACGCGGTAAAGTAATATCCATCAAACAGGTGCTCAATTTATTCTGTACATTATGTCGCTATTAGCCATTTCCTGCTTCATAACAAGCAAATGTATTTCATGCATGCATGTTGCATCAGTTGCATCTCTTCATGCATGTATAGTTCAGTTGTCACCGCCGGCGGTTATCTAGCTTTCAGTTTTTTTATAGCATTGCAGGCCTGATAGGCAAAGAAGAACTGGAACGTGAAACAGCAAATATAATCGTTCGTGCTCATAAAATGAATAATTCTTCTACCATTTTCGAACCGCTGTACGAGTTTTAAAATCGCTTAAGGCGCCATCTTAAAGTAAGCCTCCTGAAAAGATAACATAGGATGAACATTCCAAGGGAAAGTGCCGGCGAGTGAGAGCATCGGATGTCTGAAATAAGGGTGAAATTGCCTTTACTGTCTCGCGGTGCGATATTGTATGGACATTTCACCCTTTCAGATGAAGGCGGAGTACAAAGCGATATCTCTATGTTATTTCTTGAAGAGCGAACAATGCAGTTGTTATGTATGGTTTAACGTCCCAAAACCTTAGCTTTGATTATGAGAGACGCCGTAGTGGAGGGCTCCGGAAATTTCGACCACCTGGGGTTCTTTAACGTGCACTGACATCGCACAGCACACGGGCCTCGACATTTCGCCTTCATCGAAATGCAGCCGCCACAGCCGGGATTCGATCCCGCGACCTTCGGATCTGCAGCCGAGTGCCATAACCACTAGACCACCGTGGCGGGGAACAATGCATTTCACTCTAACCGACGTTTTGCTAGAATAGAACAATCATAGAGTAAAACGCCTGCCACATCATCGTCCAGTCTATAGAGTGTAAAACTTGTGGATTACCGTACCTACATCATCATCATCACGTCTTATGTCCACTGCAGGTACGAAGGCCTCTCCCAATCCTCGCCATCCTTGCCTGTCCTGCGCGAGCTGTTTCCATTTGATGCCTGCGAATTTCTTGATTTCTTTCCCCCCATCTTACTCTGTCATCCACGGCTACGCTTACCCTCTTTTGGTATCCATTTAGTCGTTCTAACTGTCCGTCGGTTATCTAGCCTGCTCATCACGTGGCCTGCCCATGTCCATTTTTTCTTCTTAATATCGTTCATTATGTCGGCGACCCCCGTCTGTTCCCTCACCCACTCGGCTCTCTTCCTATCTCTTGATATAACATCTATCGTTTTAGGGGCGAAGCTCAGGGTGTGGGTCGTTCCCTCCTCTGTAGTAGTAGCAGTAGTATGTAGCCACCTCGCGCCGCCGGGAGGCTCGCGCTCGCCCTCAGCGCGTGCCTCCCGGCGCGCGAGCTCTCTCCTCTCACTCTTCCATCTGCTGTCTTGTGTGTGAGAGAGAGAGCGAAAGGCGCGCGTTGACTATGGAAACGCTCTTTCTTCGATGAACGCTGTACCAGCTCGCAAAGAAGGAGAACCCACCAGAGACAACGTTGACGCAGGCAGCGTCTTCTAGGGAGTTTCTTGGTTGAAAAATACCGACTGCTCGCGCTGGAGAACCGTTCACCGGCCACCCATATTATATATATATATATATATATATATGCACTGGATCTTGACTTGCAATGAAGTGCCGGTGGGAGATTTCACTTGTGCATAGTTGAACCATGAGGATTCGTAGCGTGCACGTTAACTAAATTAATCCGGAACTCGGCACGATCTACCATGCACATCCGGAGCTTCGCCCACTCATCATCATTCACTCCGTGCATATGCTGTCGATTTTTTCGTTCCATTGCCCTGTGGATCAAATCTGACGCGCGAAATCTATTTCAAATGGGAAGTATTTTTCGCTATCCGTAATGTGGGGCGTATCCCAAAACTACCATCATAATTAGTTCTGGTCCCCAAGAGTGCGCGTGTACTTCTATGCAGTGCCCAATGTGCGGAAATCGCCCGTGCGCTTCTCTTGAGCGCATGACCTCAGCCCGCTACTGCACTGTGAAAACTGCGGCTGGCGGGCGCACGTGCAATTGCTCGTGCAAGCAGAAGTAAATGAAGACATACAGGGCGTGTCGGTTCGTCTGGTGCGCAACAAGTGCCACTTACCAAGGAACAAGCAAGCAAGGAAACGCCTCGCAAAGCTATGCGTTTGTGCACAGTGTAGTATAGCAAGGAGTGGTATGACAAGAAAAGAAAGCCGGGCCAGCCAAGTGCCCATCTGCTTCGCTACTTGGCTAGCCTTGCTCCACTAGTGCAATTTCTTTGTTTCATGGCCAGACGGAAATTCAAAATGGGGATACAATCGCAAAAATCAAACCAAACCAGAGACTATTCAATAGATGTGGTAGTGAATTTTGGACAGAAAGCGGTGCAGAACGAGCTACAAGCGACATCAGCATGGTGGGTCAAGTGGGAATTACGATTCTAGCGCGAGCAGCTGAGGGAAGCACAAACGTTGTTAACAGGAAATAAGTGGTATTAAAAGTACGACGAGATTTATTATAGTGGAATAGAATGTTCTCCATGGGCAGCTTAAATTAGATGTAATGCTCGAAATAGACTTGTGAAGTTTGCTTTCGTGGATATGGTACTCGTCTGCTGATCCCAGGGTCGCAGAATCGTATCCCGGCCGCAGCGGCTGTATTTCGGTAGAGGCGAATTGCTGAGACCCATGTGCTGTGCGATATCAGTTCGCGTTAAAGGACCCGAGGTGGTCGAAATTTCCGGAGGCCCCCACTACGGCGTCTATCATCAACAAATTATGGTTCTGGGACGGAAAACCCTAAAGGTAATCAAGTTTTACCTTCGTATTATTAAAGTGCATTTATTTCCCTGACAAAAACAAGGGGGCGTTCTCGACGTCGTACCAAGCCACGTACTGAAAGTTAGCCTATTGCGACACGCCCCCTTAGAATGCTCTTCCCCTTTCTTCTTGTGTGTGCTATGTGAATTGCTGTCTTCCGACTGTTGTGTTTGCTGAGTGCCTTGCTTCAGGAATGTGCTAGATCGTTAGCGACTCATTCGATGGAAAGTGAAACGAAGACCAGATAAGCGTCGGCGTGAACGAGGAGACAAACGATGAACTATACCCAGAGAAGCGATGTTTTGTGCAAGAAAGCGAGGATTACTGTAAGTACCTGCCTATTGATCGATCGCAGTGCAACTTTCCACTTTGAGACATTCACGGGCGTAAGAATCTTCGTACTTAAGGCATATCCATAAGTGATCTAGCAATGAGCTACGCACTCATGCGGAGCTAATTGCCTCCTGCTTCATAGCAGCTTGTTCTCGGCAGATGTAATTGGAAGCGCAAAAAAATAAGACTGAAAAATATTTTACTATGATTTTGATATGCTTTTACTCGCTTTTCAGGCGCGCCTTAGTGAAATTTGTGAGCCGAGTGATAGGAAAGATTTCATTGCCCTCTCCGATTTCTTGCTCTCCCCAGCGGTTTTTATTCGGAGGCCTGACGCAGTGGCAAATAACTTGCAAGAGGTGGTGAACGCCTACGCTAATTGGTTGATTGTCAAGCGCTTCCTAGCTGCATGGCGATCATGGCATATAAAAAGTAAGGCCTAGTAAGAAGGGTCATATGTATGCGTCCACTCTGTGATACTGTTTCGTCTATGTGCCCTGAACTATCGCGGCAACCATAGTGTACGTACTTGCCTGAGGGAGACATAAGATTTCCTACTATTTGCAACCGCCTAAACGTTTCTCCCTTGTATGGTTCAGATGGATAACGCAAGTAAACCCAGAGCAAAATGAACACCGGTATTCCGTCTAGAAATAATTACGTTCTGTTTACACACAGTTTTCCCGAATACCTACAGGGCACAAGCCTATTCACATCAAATGAACCTGCAGTAAGCCTCCACGCTCACAAAGCAGTGTAACTATTACTGACACTAATTTTTAGAGCAACGTCTGGTACCAGCTTAACTTTGGAACATTACTGCTGAGACACCAGCGTGCTTTGTTTTGCCATTCTCAATTTCAAATTATCAGAACTATAGGTTTGGACTACTTATCCACCATGTTTACTTGTAGATATTTACACGCGCTCCGCCACGGTGCCCTATTAGCTATGACACTCGACTGCATACCCAAAGATCACGGGATCGATACCCAGCCGCGGCGGCCGCATTTTGATGTATAGGCGAAATGCTCAGGTGAAATACTGTGCGAAATACTGTGATGCGGGCGAAATGCTGTGCGATGTCAGTGGATGTTAAAAAAACCCAGGTGGTCGAAATTTCCGGAGCCTTCGACTGCGGCGTCTCTCAGGATGACGTCATGGTTTTGGGACGTAATACCACAGAAAGCAGTCAATACTGATACGTGAAGTTGTGTTGTATTCTTTCGCGGGGCTCACCTTATTCCGTTCCTTGTAACGAGCATTATTACATGCCATTTCACGAATGATGGCGAACATTCTATAACCTTTGTTTGCCCGATGCGTATATTTGAGGGCTTTCGAGATTCTGCGGGATCATGAATAAGAACACTAGAATGTACAGTGGTACTTGTATAAAAACCGAAGCGCTTCGTCGCTGATCAGCTTTTCTATAGACGATTGTGCCCGCCGCTACTGTGTCTCAGTGGTATTTACTTTCGTTGCTGGGCGAAACATCACCCAATAAATTCACCCAGTATATTTATCTATTGTATCTCTCTTTGTACATGCTGTATTGCCCCCCTTACACAATGCCCCACGAGGGCGCTGTAAGGTACTCATAAATAAATAAATAATAAATAAAAGGTTGTATCTCTAACTGGCTTTGTTCGAGCGTCGCTCATTGTCACGACCACGTGACATGCGGCGTAGGTATTTTCCGGTCCATGTACCGAACACTTCCGTCCGTCCGTGAGCCAAGCCCGCACCATGAAGAAGGCGAAACCTCCAGCCCCGCCCGCGAACTAGCCGCAGGCAGAAGGGACTACTGCCGGAACGCGGGGTTCTTCCCGATTAACACAAGAAAACCCAGGCTACGATAAAGTCAACATCCGCTATGACGGCAGCAGTGTCACTTGCGACTTCGGTGATGCAGCAACCCGAAGAGCCGCCAACATTCAGCGGATTTTATGTTGGCAGTTTCTTTCGTTACTATAGGTACAAACTAAATAATTGTTTTAATTAGTCAACCTTTTAAATATAAGCTTAATTGCTTGCATGCCAGTCAGAAAGCTGTAGGCCGCCTAAAATAGCCCTGGAATCGAGGATTTGTTTCTAGGTGAAAGTAGTGACGTTTCTTTTTCTTTTCCTTTTTTTGGTGGGGGGGGGGGGGCACAGAAGCCCCTCGAAATACGTTAAATAAGAAATATATGCGTGCGCGCGCTGCTACACAAGTGCTCCAAAGCAGCACTTGACAGGTGCCTGTGACGGCACGATGATAGCGATTCTTAAGGGTGGAGGAAGTGCTTTTTTCTGTCTGCCATGTTGGGGACACGGCTAAGCGCTATAGGCATGACATAGTTAAGGTAGGGGAGGCTTACGCCTATCTCATTGCCAGTTAACTATCAAATCTACTCTACATGGCAAAGCATGTACTCTACAAAGCATGTACACCCGTTGACAAAATAAGTCGGGACGTGCAAGCGACGACCGCAATCAGATAAAACTGCATCGCCGCGCCATCTGACGTGGAGAGTGCGCATGCGCGTCCTTAAAATTTCGCAGCCATATCTTTTTACTCTCTTGCAGCGTACCAGTGATTACATGTAGCGTTTCGTGCTAGGCGTCGCTTTCTTCATTCCGTGACGCGCTTCACGCACTATTAAATTTTTGTTACAAAGGGGGTGAAGGGAGAGCAGAGGTGATAAGTTTCGCCGTTGCTATTTTTCGCTCGCCCTCAGTTGCTTTCCTTTTTTGTTCCTTGAAGGCCAACCCATGACCTCGCCTATTACAGCAATCGTTTTTCTTTTTCTTTTTTTTTCTAGTCCATTCGCCTCTTTTGTTGCATGTGCAAGGTGATGTGCCTGCATCTTGTTATATTATGTTAATAAACTGAAGCATTCTTTAGGCTCAACGCCTTTTCGTTTTCGATGCCCTCGTTCGTGTTTCACTATCACATGGTACGCTTCAACTAAAACGACCGTGCAGAGAATTAATGACGTGTGTGGCACCGGTTTGCCACTGAGACAAGATATGCTATCTCTTTAATCAGGGCGCAGCGAGCCGCATACACTTCACCGCCACCGTGCCCCCGCCGAATTGAGCGCGTCACGGATTGAAGAAAGAAAGCGACGCCTAGCGCAAAACGCTACATGTAATCACTGGTCCGCTGCAAGCGAGTAAAAATATATGTCTGTGAGATTGAAAGGACGCGCACGCGCACTTTCCACGTCAGATGGCGCGGCGATGCAGTTTTATCTGATTGCGGTCGTCGCTCGCACGTCCCGACTTATTTTGTCAACGGGTGTACGCTGCGGCAATAAAAGCGGACAGCCGGTTCCGTCAAGCGCTGGAGAAGCGGCGCGTTAGAATTTTTTTTTGTATTTCGTGTATTTCGCGGGTTTTTCTCAAGCCCCCTTTCTTCTTCCTTTTCCCAGAAAAGAAAACATGCATTTGTTTCATACAGAACTTTGTCATCATGATCACGTAGTTCAGTGAGAAGCAAATACATCATTCCAGGGTTATTTGAAGCGGCATACAAGTTTGTAATTTGCATGGAAACAATTAAAGGAATATTCGGAAAGTGGGCTAATAAAAGCAATTAATTGATATTTACGGAAGGGCGTTGGGCAGTACACAAAGGGGCCATGCCTCTGATCTATCTCCACGAGTACTCTTTTAGAGTTGTGCGTGGTTGCTGCTTATGAAAGTCAAGGAGCCTGTGCGCTAGGTACTTACATCTGATAACATAACAATGTCCTTGTCACTGGTGGAAACCAGTGTGTGGCATTTGAAGCTATTTAGAGAGAAAGGAGGCGCCTCAAGGACAATGCTGATATAACATTAGCTAAGTGTTCCAAATGCCTGTCATGCGTTCCTGAACTAGAAAACTTCGTTGAGTGCAATACGCCTTCTAAAGAAAATTGCATGTATAGCCTGACACGCATTCTATTGTCACACAAAATAAAAATGCTTCTGTATAGATTCCTTATTGAAGTTTTATTATGGATAGGCATTGTGGTGGTGCGGCGAAGAGACAGCGAAGGTGTTTGTTGATTCATCGCGATCCAAAGCGGTGACCAGCAGACGAGCATTAGCTCGGTGTACTACTTGGACGTGTGGTGCCTTTGGTTTTGGAGGAATATCCATGCATAGGCCTTTAATGCACACCTGGAAAATAGAATCATTTCAATTTTTGCGCAGCCAATGGTTTTCGTTCTATAAGAGAACCGTGGGTAGGATAAAATCAACTATAACAGTTTTCTAGGGAACCTTACACTGTGAGCATCAGTAGTCACTTGTTCGCACATTAAGAATTCCAATCACAGCAAGCGGTAATGCAAAAAATATCCAGGTAGCTAAGCACCACTGATGCGAAGGCTGAAGATACAGGGCAGCTGATGGCGTTACCCTCCTCCTTTCCTCCACTACCTCAGTTACCTTTCGCACTTCTTGTTACAACATATTGTACGACTCCATGCTTGCCCTCGGCCCTCCTCCTCAACTTCACCTAATTCTTCCTCACTTTCACCTTCCTTTCAAACTCCTCCCCCTTCCTTCCTCCGCTTCATCTATCTATCTATCTATCTATCTATCTATCTATCTATCTATCTATCTATCTATCTATCTATCTATCTATCTATCTATCTATCTATCTATCTATCTATCTATCTATCTATCTATCTATCTATCTACGTCTCGACGCTCTCCTGGTCGTCTCTTTCACTTTGTGCATTGTCAAGATACGGATAGTAGGGTATCAATATATGGCGAACATGTATTATTGATGTAGACGTCGCCAAAAAGATAACTAACGGTTTCGCCAGAAGGGCGCAGCAATGAATACGATAGCAATGCAAGATATACGAATTAAGTCTAGCAGCTTTAGAGGCAATCTGAATTGAGTAAACAAACTTTGCGATGGTTAAAGGTGATAGAATGACACAGTATTTGCTGCAGCTTTGAAATGAAGGGTAGACATGAAAAGCCGACAAAGACATGGTAGGCGTCACCCCACCGCACGTTACGTAGGAGCTAGGTACCAAACTTGGTACCTCCATGTGCTGCACGCAAGTACGCTAGCACCGTTCACGGTTGATTTTTCATGGCTGAACGTATTGTAAGTAAACCTATCGCATTAGCAGCCGTGGTTATGCCGCTTGTGCTCAGTTTGCAGAGACGTTAATCTTAGCCGGAACACTTCTGTGAATGCCAAACGGTTCGGCAGAGGCGAATTCGTCGCTGATTTCTTCGCATGACATCGATGGCTACAACGCGCCACGCCACGATGGTCTGTCTAGTGGCTATGGCACTCGGCTGGTGATCCGAAGGTCGCGGGATCAAAAGCCGGCCGCGGCGGCTTCATTTTGATGGAGGCAAAACGTTGAGGCCATGTCAATGGTACTGTACAATTTTAGTGCAGCGTTAAGGAACCCCAGGTGGTCGAAATTTCCCGAGACCTCCACTACGGCGTCTCTCATAATCAGAGCTGCTTTTGGGAAGTAAGACCACACAAATCAATCAACTGCTACAACGCGTGGGATCCGCGGAGTTTTTTCTCACTTTACATAGTTTTGACCCATCTAGTAGAAGCGCCATTATACTGCGTCATTGCAGTTTGAAAGGAAACCGCCTAACTGCCAGTTATGTTCTGTTAAAATTGACACGCACGCGGCTTCTTAAACTGAGTTTTATGCTTCCGCAAATTTCATTGTTATGAGGTCGATAAACTTACCCTGGCCAAGATTCAAGCGGCTGAGTTTCTATTTAGGAGAGAAAGATCCCAGAAGTTGCAAGCATGAAATACACCTTCAGTGGACGAATAGTGAATGTTTCTATTCGTTTTCGCAGAAATATATTCGACCTTACACTTTGCATAGACTAAAGTTCGCATGATGAGGTGCGTGTATGCTACAGCCGTTATAGTGTCGCTGACACAATCCTCACCAGCTTTTGTAATAAAAACGCTTCTAAGGTTTCACGGGCCGTTTTTTGCCTACTTCTGCCAACGATTTTTGCGCACCGGAACCGTGGTTCACAATTCGAGCACGCCGCGCAGTGGTCAACAAGATGACTTCTCTCGTTATGTTAAGATTTCTTGCGTGTTCCCTGAGTCGGTCATTGAGGCAGCGCCCTGTCTGGCCGATATATACTTTGCCGTAGGTGAGAGGAATCTCGTACACGACGTTTTTGGCACACTGAACGAAACCTTGCTCATGGTTCTTCTTTTTACAGCCCCCCTTTTCCTCCGATATCTATCTCAGATAGATAGATAGATAGATAGATAGATAGATAGATAGATAGATAGATAGATAGATAGATAGATAGATACGCTCATATTCGCCGAAGTTCGCTAAGAAATGCTTCGCATTTAAAAACCAGCAGCGTCAGACAACGTGAATGTGATGCAATAACCCTGTTGCTAGGGCGTCTGTTTCGACTTCCGTCCCGCAAAATCCTGGCCGTACCTTGATACCTCTACAACAACTCTAGCACAGTATTTGACGTTCAACTGTGTTTTTTACAGGCTCATTCCCTTTTATCTCAGCCGCCAGGTATTTCCATTCGAATCATTTCGAGTTCATTCTTATCCTGAATATATATATATATATATATATATATATATATATATATATATATATATATATATATATATATATTATATATATATATATATATATACACACACAAGTGTAACAGGACAGATCTCGCCACGCCTAGGGCACTCGCGCTTGGAGCGCAGTGTAACAGAGGAAGAAGAGTAGAATAGAACAGCGGGCGTGTGGCATCGGCGCTGTGTTTGCTTTTCTTACTTTACAATGGCGCAATCGACAGGATGACCAGTAATAAGGGCGTCCTCTTAGGTCATTAGCAATGCCGGCATCCCACTCAACGAACGCCGTCCACGCTTCTGTGATCAAGCAGTCCGCAACCATTATACCGCCTGCAGTACCTATGGCACAATTTGGTGATGGTGTTCCTGCCTTCTTTGTGTCCCAAGGGCTGGCGAACACCGGCGTCGCGCTAGCACCTCAAGCCAAGACAACGCAGGGGCTCCTGTTCTCGGCGAATGCCGTTCACTCTTCTCATGGTAAATACACCTCGACGAGGAACGCGTCGTCACGTCAGCCGCTCAAGAAGGCTCTTGAAGCTTCCTCAGACATGGATCCTGCCGCGAAGAGGACATACGCCGCCGTATTCTCCACGGCCGGCGATCCTGGCTCTTCCAGCGCTTCAGTCAACCACCACACCGACGTAATGTGGTCTATATCGTTGCTGACAGAGCAGCTCAACATCTTTGCCACGGGAAATTGCCGGTTTTCTCATGCGGCATTACCATCGGCGAATGATTGTGTGCTCGCGGAGTTTTAATAAATGTAACCAACTGCCTCTCTATACGCTATGCCTGGCCTGACCAAGAAAAAATGGAGTGCGGCCCTAAACCACCTTCGAGATGGTGCCGAAGCCTGGCAGAGGTATGAAGGCCTGTGGCGGCGATTCAGGTCTGAATGGAGTGCCAAGTTAATTGCGGCTTTCGGGCTGCTTCTCCGTGCTACCGACCATTCCGACCATGTTTTTGACATTGAGGGGCTCATGAGAGGCGCCATGTTGACGTTGCATGCCCACTATCCTGTCGACAGCACGTACCGTGACCACCCTGCTACAGACGCCAACCGCATGTCCAGTACTTTGCTGCAAGTCTCAAATTCTGCATCGGTAAGCGACGACCGGGACTTTCCTCCCAGAAGCCGACAGAATTTTTCATCCTCAGCAGACAGAGGCGGGCTCTTCGTGCTTGTCGGTGTTTGGTTATATGTAGGGTGTGGCTCTTGTAGTGTTCGACGCTCCCGGAATTCACGAACCAACCATCTTCGCTGACGCTTTTCACGAGGTGAGTGTTCAGCAACTCAACCAACCAGACATGTTCGGGCATGCCAGCAACAAGATGCCCTCTGAAAACTCGGAGCCAGATCCAGCGACCTTACCACTCCCATTCGACCGTAGTGTACGGTCTATTTTGAATATGTCGAATGATTTATGCTACGTGGTGGTGGTGTTGAATCAGGCGGCTTTAGCCTGGCATACAAAGCCGTCAATTGTCCCGCCCGAGCCTCCGAAGGGTTGATCTCGGATGCGTCACCAGGCGTCGATCAACTCAGTTGTTACGTGCTACGTGCTCACAGCTAGTGTTTGCAATTATGTAATCTCTGTTTCGAATTTCTGGCGCAAATGGCGAAGGTATTTGTGGCGCCTCTAGCTCGGGAACACTCTTTTGGGAGCTACTACCACTGTTCTATAGATGACCAAGATATAGCGCATTTTCTGGCTGCAGACACAAACAGCAAATGCCCGTCGTCTTCTCACTTATTTTTGCGCCAAATAAAACTTCCAGCGGCTATCTCAAATTCTTTAAGACCTCTTTCGAGCGTACGGGTGTCGCGCGCCTAGCTGACCCCTCTCTCCGCATTTTGTGCAGAGCAGCTTAAACGAATAATATCTAAGAATGCTGTGGCGAGCCACAAAGCACGGCGTTTTTGAAATCAATGTTTAGTCTGACTTCACGAGTTCCGAGAAACAGGAACACACGTATGAGATACTGCATAAATAATTGATCTTCACTAATCAACCAAGCAAGCCTTGCAAACGGATAAGATACCGGTATAGCTCGACTGAACACTGAAAATGCGCTGTTGGTCGCATGAGAGTGTCTCATTGCACTTTGTTTAAAATTAGCTTGACACGAGTAATCAGCGAGCGAGTTAGTACTTTATATGCCTGGCATCCAACGCAGTGTCTTATGCTGATGTAAGGGAAGTAAATAAGCTGCAATATATGGAGGCAGCCTCGCACTACTGGTGCGAAGACTGAGGAAGTAGCGGAACTGGTGACATTCTTTTGGTTGCACTTCCTTCACCCTCTATTACCTTTCCTACCGCTTGGTATACTATAGTATACAAGACCTTGCTATGCTCTGCACTTTCCCATCCTCCCCATTCCACTTCCCTTTCTCACCTCATTGCTAGACTGAACTATACAAGGCCATTGCATGGCCTTGTACAGTTCAGTTTTCTCATCTCTTCCTTCCTCCTTGACTTCGCTTCCCTTACTCATCCCCTGCTTTACTGCACTATACAAGGCTATGTTATGCCTTATGGGTACTCTGTTCGTGTCTTTTTGCCTCCTCATCACCACTTTTCCGACCCCCTGGTATGCCATGGCTAGGAAAGCAGGCGCAGAGTCAAGCGAAGCTATGCACAGCTACACATACGTTTCCCAGGAAACGCCAGGCGACGTCATCGCCTCGCGAAGTCCTTGTCCAGACTGGACAGACTACGCTCGGCAAGAAGAGCTCCGCTTTTAATATAGAAAAGAACGATATTAAAGTACAGAAGTCTCACTAACTGAAAACTTTTCTTCTATTGCCTCAAAAGGAAGGTCTTTCTGTGTAATAACTGTGCGCTAATTAAGCAACTGTAATGAGACACAGCGAGTATTAAAAATAATGAGAGATGGTATGGCAACGAAAAGCGACATATGAAGGGATACATTTATTGCTGCGTATAGCGCGCATGAAGCAAAAAGAAAACAAAAAAAACTCACTGTAGAAAAGACACGACTTGGTCGACCGTGCACTGGGACAACGGAAGGAGTTGTGCTGGCGGGGAAGCCGTCATAATGTGTTGCTTATCATCGGGGCAAGATAGGGAACCGGGGTGGTTTGGAATGTAGAATAGTGGTGGTTGACCGTCGTGGTCCGAGCCTAGGCTGAAATGCATGGTACAGTTAGTAATGATCAATGAACAGCTGAAAATGAGTTGTGATGAACGGGTGTTTTTTTTTTTTGCAAGCGAGACATAGTACGCAGTACCACTGTATTGAGATACTACAGTGCTTTACTGATGCAGTACTTATGAGTGCCGCGATCAGATTGCGCATTCTAGGCAAAAATCAGTGTGTCTTGCGAAAATAACAGGGCACCTGGAATACAAATCTAGAGTGGTGCTTTTTACCATTTCCTCTTTCTCATGAAATTCAAATTTCATCGTAAAATGTTTCTTCCTTACTAGAGGAATATGAAGAGCACCGCTTACTCGAGGCAAGTTTTTGATTTATTGATTTATTTAGAAGTGCTGCAGGTCATATGGGGATTTATCGCCGCAAATTACCATGTAAGGCTACAGTTGTCTTTAAAACGCAATGAAAAATAAAGATATGAAACATCCTGTTGTGTTGACAAAGACATTGCAACTATTTCCGAAATCTATGGGTCATCTAAGCCACGCATCAATATCGCAATATGTTAAGTAAGCAACATGTGCTACACTTGAATAGCCGTTATTCTGAGCTTTGATACGTTCTCGTAAACGATATTGATAAATGTATCTGAGTGTAATGTCGCCGTCTTGTACCAACTTGAACGTATTGTGCGCAACAACACACCTTGTTACTGAGCTCGTGTCTGCTTAGTGTACTGGGTGTTCGTTGAGCTTTTTACCGACTGTGCGGTGTGATCAACGATAAAAAGGTTCAGACAATATTTTCGATAATGTTGAGAAAATATTTGGTCTGAGGTTTTATTCTTAATGGTACGTGGTCTCTAAATTTTACGAAATGCAAAGCAGAAAATTTTGCTTATATGTGTTCGTATATATACAGGGAAATAAAAAAGACCTGCCTGGCCTGAGCAGAGGAAGCAGTGGCGCGAGGGCCGATATTGTTGCAAGCTATATCAATCCTTTCTTTCAGGCTTACGTTGAAGAGCGCGTACTAGACGGCCTGAGTATGACCATATGGCCGTTGAAGCCGACGCCAGTATTGACCCCTCACTGACAGCTCCACTTCCGTTTGCAATCGCTCAATGGAGCCTTGCTAAGAAAGGGCACAGGAAGCCCTGAGTCTGCATGGAGCCTTATATTTCGTATGTACAACTCTTGCAAGGTGATGCTAGGTGTACAAGGTAATGCCGGTAGTACTGGCGGCACGTAGCTGGGCATGGCTGAGGCAAGGTCACACATTGCGGCACAATAAATTTGCCAGGTCAGATTTCGTGGTAGGAGAAAGGTTAGCTATAGCTTAAAAAGCTTCACTGTAAAAAAGTACGACTGCTTCAGAGAAGTAATGTTAACTTTGACATATTGCTAGAAAATCACTGAAAACTAAACGTGGATATTGAATGGATGTATTAGGAGCCATGCGCCTCTCGAAGGGCTTAGCGCGCTGCGCTACCAAACGCGAACGGCTGGAATGTATAATACTCTGGAGCCCTAACAGTGCTGACTCAAAAACAGCATATCACATAGATGTCGTATTTGTGTTGCTTCGGACAGCTGCCCTCCATATACGTCAGGACAATTTTGGTTGTACCTGAACTTCGTTTTAGCCATTTTGTCGAACACATTCTGGCTCTTTGTAGACTTTCTAATTATTCGTCTGTTTTATGAGCATGAACCCTAGTAGTGACTGCTAGGCCGTCCGTGAGACCTCACTTGTTCTCGACCAGCCGTGGTGGTCTATTGGCCGTGGCACTTGAGTGTTAAGCCGACGGTCGCCTTTGGATGGAATCCCGCTCCTTACGACCAAATATTGGCCAAATTCTAGGGCACGTGCACTGTGCGATGTCAGTAAGTGTCAAAGAACCCCAGCTGGTCGAAATTTTGCCGTCAACTCCGACGCCTCTTATACATATATCGTGGTTTTGGGACGTAAAACCACAGGGGTGTTATTATTATTATTATAAATTGTCCGCCTACAAGCACTGCCTGCATGACCATTCATTCATAAAAATGTGGTGGTCATTTTTTGACAAAAGCGAAATAGTAGAGGTCAGTGCATTTAGATGCAGCCGCACGATCAAGGAGCTCAAGTACACAGAATTTGCGGAGCCTATCGCTACGGCCTGCCTTATAATCACACTTCGGTATTTCCACACGAAAGCACAAGAAGTATTACATCGAAACTGTCTGTGGCAAGTTGATTCGAGCATGTGTTATCTGTGCGTTTAAAACTGAGTGGAACAATCCTGAAGACAGCATAAATCCGTGTGAGGTGCAGGAAAGGTGCAGGAAACTTCAGGTCCGGGGAGGTGTGTGTGTTTGTGTGTGCGTATGCCCATCCTTAAGCAAAAAAAAAAATTGCACCATCTCCCCGAAGGGGATGCGGAGCATCGCCGGGAGTTTCAATGGTGCATTTAACGGCGGTGTTTACAGGTTTGCAGTGTTTTCGGTGTTACCTTTGCGGTGAACCATGCGCTGAACCTTGCGTGTTATTACGTTGTTAACTTGGTTCGTTACCACGCATTGCGTGACCGTTGTCAGAGTGTGGGTTGATGCTGATGCGTCAACCCACTCGCTGACGTAACTGTTGCTTCCATCACACAACACCACCAACTTCTTTCATCGGAAAAGGAGGAGATACTACTGAAGCGAAGCGCGCGCGCGCTCTCTACCCGCTTTATTTATTGCAGCAGCTGTTGGAGAGAGGGAAGGGAGAGGAGAGTCGCGCATGCGTAGTGTCAGTGCGGACGCCGGAGGCGTGACATACCAGCGAGCAAGAGATGCTCCGCATCTAACACTGTTGCCGATATCGGATGTTTTCCCAACACGCTGGGCTGTGGTCGCTGGATTTATTGGTTTGTGGAGTTTTACGCCCCGGAACCACGATATAATTATTAGAGACTCTGTATTGGAGGTCTCCGTAAATTTCGGCTGCCTGGGGTTTCTTTTAACGTGCACTGACATCGCAAAGTACACGGGCCTCACCATTTAGCCTCTATTGAAATGCAGCTGCCGCGGCCGGGATCCAGTCCCGAGACGTTTGGGTCAGCAGCTGAATACCACGGCCATTAGACCACCGTAACGGGGCAATAGTCTGTGGTAACGAAGCGATGCAACCTATGTTCACTGAACAATGCCTGTGCCTCCGTTCACATAGCAGTTTATTCAGAGATCGCATGAGTCTCGGATTCATGCTCCACACATAATTAAATCAGCATCCCTGTTCTTCTCTCTACGCAGAGCAGGAAGGCTCTGAATTTTCTTACCAGCCACTTAATTGCTAAGGCGAAAAGTTACGGTACGCGAATTCTGTCATAAACTTACCTGTGAAGTACTTCATGAGCACCCGTAGCCATGCCGATCATAGTAACAGCATCGTCAGCAAACAACGCAACCCGTGCGTCAGTGCAAGCTCCACCAGCATATGCCATCCCTTGAAGGAAAATAGAGCGCAAGCTTATATGCAGTACTGAGGGGTAACGTCTTTCTGACAGTGGAGCTCTCATTGGAGAACTTATGCCCAGAAAAATCAAGCAGTTTTCACAGCATAAACGAGTGATAGTCAGAGTTGCACTACTGTAGCACGCAGCCAGTCGCGCATCTGAACTGTTGCGAAAAGCGCATGTATTTATATATGGTTCATTGCGCATTGTGGCATTATTACTGCTTTTTGGATAATTCCGAGAAAGCACACGAACTTCTACGCTGGCTATCTGTTGTCGCAGGAACTGTTGCCAGCTTTCGCGTGTTAAGCTACATTGATTCACTGTTTTTTGCCGATGGTAGAAAGCGCGGAGCAGTTTCCTTACGGAACATGAAATGCAAGTCCACACGTCAACAGCACTTATGAGCGAGACAACACAAGAAAAATATGAATGCGGGATTCAATAATAAACGTCGCGTTAATACCTCAAATCGCACACGGTAATTTAAAATTTAGACTTGAGTAGGCTTCTCATAGCCAGCGACTTGTGTCTTGCCTATCGCTTTAGCACTGGTATCATTTATTGATAGCATTAAAATATATGGGGACTTAGTCATCGGCTGTAGGCTGCAAGAAACAAGAAAAAAACTCAAACGCTAGTGGAGTCGATGCCGTCGTTTCTTTCGAAGTGAAATCTCGGTGTTTGCAACAAGTGGCTGGTGCTTTTTCTCTTTATTTACATATTTCTCCCTCACCATTTGCACACTACAGAGGGGAGGCGAAGGGAAATAAACGCTTGTTGATTCTTATTGATTTGCGGCTCCAGAAATATGAAATCTGAACTCCCGTTTATTTTGAGGGAACATGTCACATTACGTTGGTTTTGATGATTTTGGGTGATCACGCGACATGTTCCCGCGGAACTACCATATGACAATGAAGTGCCCTTTTTCGGTAAACTATCCGCCATCTTCGCTGTGATCTGGCCTTACACGACCTAGCGGAAGCTGCATCTTTTTGCTGTGTTATTTGAGTTAGTACTAATGAACGTATTTTTCCGAGTTGTGCCGGCGAGCATTGTATTCCTTGAGGCAAGCGCGCAGAACACCAGAAAGCTTACTGTGCTTGAAACTTTTGGGCAAAGGAAGGCACGAGAGTCAAGAATTTAAGACATGTGAATTGATTTTGGTCGACTTTTGCAGTTTCGCAGCCTCATGTTAGTTGTAGACCGTAGGCTTTCATACCTTTAAACATGAGAAGTGTTCAGAATTGCAAACTGGTAGTAATAAGTAAACGTGTTATCATTTCTCATTGTTGTTGTTTTCTTTGTGTTGAAAGCTTGAATGTCACTTCGTCGGGATTGTAGCTAATTAAACATTAGTATGGAAGTTCCATCCCAGCGCAAAGCTCTTAAGCATCGTAAAGAACGGTGTATGTTATTGAAATAAGGCGGCACGCCTCAAAACGACTTTCAAAAATTGATGAACCCGTCAACTTCCCTTATTCCATGCAGTACTTGTCTGAGACGCTACCAGTGTGTAGCGATTTCACAAAGATAGATGATAAATGAAAAAGAATCAGGGTGTCCGTTCTAGATCGCGTAAAATGTCGAGTCTTCCAGTGAAATGTGCCCAACAACGTTGAATGGACGAATACCCTTATGTTAGAACGCACAGCTGCGCATCACCGGGCTTGTAGTACGGTACTTGTTTTACTATTACTACGGCAGTCTTCTGTCGAACGGTGAAGCATACACGGGATTACTGATGCCTTTCGCGAACCAGGGCACCTCCGTTATTACCCTCTGGGATTTTATGTATCAGAATCGGGGGGGGGGGGATCCAAGGGCAGTGCAATACGAAGGCGTAAGTACGCACACTGGGCTGAAATTGTACACTTCACGCATGGAGGCAAGAATCACACACAGGTGTTCCTACAACTACAACGGCACCGACTAGATGGTCAAAAGAAATGTTTTCCCCTACAGTTCGTCGGCGACGCGGCGGTCGTGTAGGATACGTCGTGTAGTGTGTCGCGCTGAACTTGGCAGCTCCTCGGCACGGTAGAGCGTTAGACGGCTGCTACTGCTGTTGTGCCACGTAAGCTCTCCTGGCCATTTTTCCAACCATAAAAAACAGCGCGGTGTTTCGCTCGTAAGCCCACGGATTCAGGAGCCCGGAATGCCATTCTAGCTCCTCTGTCCAGTTCCTCAACGCGAGGATCGGCTGGAGCGTGGCTTCTCAGCTGGCGAGGCGTCTGGTGAGGCGTCTTCGCGATGGCTTCTTCGGACCTGACGTCCTGCGAAGGAGCAACTGCCTCGAAAGACGACCGTCGTGCTGTTCCAGTGCCACGGACCACGCTGTGTCGAGGCATGCCCGAATGGCCGCTGCTGTCGCCGCTGTTGCATTGCAAAAAAAAAAAAAAACCCGCTAAACATGTAAAAACGCTATGTTTAGGGTGTTCTTGGATTGATTGATGTCTAAATAAAATGTTTTGAGTGTATCGATTCACTGTCGGAAAACCGTCACTCTTTATGTGGGCAGTACTGAGCATGACTACTCACGTTTCAGTGGTGTGCTAGGTGTAGAAGACAGCTTTTATTTGATTACAGCAATGCTGTGGAATATGAAGGAGTCTTCTGCTTCCTCATTAGAGTGAAAAGCAGAAGCAAGGATGTGTAGACAAGCTTTACGAGACGGACGTCAGGTTTACTATCCTGCGCTGGGCGAAATGATAAGAGTGAAATAGAACGCAAGAGAAAGAGAAAGAGAACACTGATGAAGTGCAGACTTGTAGGAGCACATTATCTAGAGGCGGTCACGCAGACCTGTCGACTTCTGGTTCGTTGGTAGCGTCTTCGTTACCTTCTAAACCATCGAAGTACAATGCCAGGGCTCATGAACTTTGGCTGCTGAACGTGGACTCGATTGGAATCGGCTGAGTGCGATTTCTAGTGGCTATCACTGGAACAGTGATCACAAATACACAGCGCGAGCTTTCTCCAAAAAATAAAAAAAATAAAAAGATGAACTTGCGTGGATCTTTGTTGTGCTCTTTGAACGCCGCTAAGAGCTTAGCCGAGAAGCACAAAGCTTCTGCGTCGAGAATACCAACAATAGCGGAACGAGTGTGTCACTATTGGTCAGATTTATAGCAGAGCAGGACAAGATGCAAACCGCTTGAGCGCACTGTAGGCTCACCGAGTGAAAGTCAGTTGACCTACGGTAATCCCACATGTATGCGCGCCTCTGCTTAATCATAAATTTGTTTGGTTCAACATACATGTATTGTATAGTTAGCGTTATCGCGGAATATTTCTACAGATGTGACTTATTAACATTGACCATATGCGTGAATGTTAGCCAAATGTGTGAGTTGCTTTCTGGTGCATAAAAGCGTGTGCTATGTTGGATCTTTTCATGTCCACATCCACCTTTCTGAAAGGTGGATGTGGACATACCTCCACATCCACTGAAAGGGGATGTGGACATTAGCTCCTATGTATCTGCAAAGCCATTGGAAAAGTGTGGTTGCCTGTTGTCCTGGTATAAAAGAGCTGCGACTCCGTATACAAGAAAATGGTGTTCAGAGCAAGATAGAGAGAGCTCAAAAGTATTGGATTCCCCATATTAGGTAAATAAAGCAAATTATTACTCACCTCTGACTACACGATGACCATTGTCGGTAACCTGGACAAAATTGCGGCTATAGTGGATAGCGGATAAAAAACCGTGATATAAAAATTGTTGATAAAGCGTAGCTGCTCGTGCTATGCAGAACAACGTGCGCCATATCGCTACTGCTCATGCTTATTCAAATAACGAGCGGTAATTGTACGAATATATTGACATGGCATATCATGTGTATAGTTATGAAGGCTAATAACTTTCGTAGTGAATGATCTTATTGAATTTCTGTGACTACGGAGGGGATAAAATGGTTGCTTTGTGTGAGCCTATAGATTTACGTTACGAAAATATTTACGCTATCAAAAGAGCTGGTAACCTAAACGCTTCCACTGTGGATTAATCGCACCACAAGGAGGCATGCTCCTCCAAATTAGCTTTATGTGTTCCTAAGTCAGTGGAGCCCAAGCTCCTGCACTCTTATAAAATAAGCAATGTATAACAGCAGTAAAGAGATGACAAATACTAAATGAAAACTAGCGTGGTTAAGCAATGGTTGAGTGATGGAAACTTGCCAATATAAAAGAAGACGCCTACAGATGTAATAATTAGCCGATGAAAAAAATGCGTACATTTTGCTATTACAGCCCGTACTTTTGTGCTGGCACGAGCTGACACCAGTGCTGCAGCAGGTAATTATCCGCACATTACCGAAACTGCTGCGAAGTTCTGGAACAATAGCGCCGCTAAGTGAAGAAATAAAGAAAATGACCATTTGTCCCAAATGAAAATTAATGCGACTAGCTGGATAGAGCTACAATATTATAACACATGAACATGCAACAAAAGTAAGTTCTCCGCCATTGTGGATCCGCCCGATTATTTACATTATGCTGACTTACGAAGCAGTGTAAACAAGCGAGTTACAGTAGTCCAATAAATGCCGTACAGTCGCGCTGCTCCCCAATTAGGTTTTGATTAGTTACATAATTAACTTACAGATGATTACAACCGCAATGTTTCATAAGTACTGGTGCACGGGAATCACGGGCTTCAGAAATGGAATTACTAGGAATTGCCTGAATATCGCCTTCAGAAATTAATAACTAATTTGGGATTTCATTACCACTAAATCCGTGTTGTGGGACCGTAACAATATGTGAATAATTTCGTAAACTTGGTCTCGACTATTTGATACTGCATAACGGAGCACAGAAGAGCGAATGTTTCCTACGTACTACACTTCTGATTAAGAATGCCTACATGTGCTGCCTAAAGTGTGTCAAGATGAGAAATAGATTGAACGAGCAGAACGCCTTCGATTACCTGTTAAGGTACAGCACAACGTCTGTACCACCGAACACGTGTCCGTTGCTGTCCATGAAATCAAGTAAATCTTGAGGCGTAGAAGCCAACGTTAGCTCAGGTCTCTTTTCGAATTTTTCAAGGAATAGTTCACTATAATTCTGAAAAAAAAAACATTTTAATGCGAGCTTGACATAAATAGTTACGAGGGATGCTTAGAGCCTTTTGAGAATGTGCAGACGCGAATTTAGTTTCTCCTTCCTCCCTACAGCGGCTACGTTGAGGGGCACTTAAAGGGCAACTCCGGCGATTTTTCAGTGTCCACTGATCTTGATGAAATTGTCAATATATATTTTTCTCGGCACTGCAGTAATATATGCCAAGCCAGGTGGTTGCAAGTCGTCTAGTTTTCCTGGAAATGAATTTTTAAAATTCTTAGCGGATTCCCGTGGGCCACCCTGTGTTTTTGACGTCGTCACCTTCAACGCTGCCTACCCGAGCCTGAGCACCTACAAAGGCAAAGCGGCGGTACTTCAGCGCTCAAATCGTCGCTGTCAAGTTCAGAAAGCTGTCATAACTCAATACATCGTCGGATAACCTCACCACTGGTATTTCGTTGGCACCGTTTCCATATTTCTGGTGACGGGAAGGTTGTGACGTCATCGCATACGCTGCACGAAGCGTCTACTCGCTTTGGTTTCGGTTTTCACACGCCTTTCTGTTGGTCATTAAAAATTATTGGCGCGTTTCTGAGAAAATTGAACCACCCTGGCTGCTACAGGACAATCAGTACCATTCGAAAACATCGATATCAGAACATGGCGAACAAACCGCAGGAGTTGCCCTCTATGGCTGCTTTAGGTTCCTCCGCCATGGCGTGGTTCCTCGGCCTACAACACCCGCGACTAGATCTTAGTGCTGCGTCTCTCATAGCGATTTGTAGTCAAAGTATGAGTTTGACTCTGTGCACGTTTCGTTTTGCAAGGTGGTTATGACCAAGCGTTTGTCTGCTGCTTTTCAAAAAGGGGGCCACGCAGGCCACGCATATTACAGCGGACGTCGTCGTAGGCTCTTTTTCGCTCCTCTATTGAAGCAACCACTATACTGCGCCCCCTTCTGAGGAGCGCTGAGGAGGCAATGGTACTGGCCCGCGGCCGCCTCCATGATGAAACGGCGCCCCTACCAGCGATAGAACTTTGAAGGCTGGTGCTCCGGAGGAGGTACGGCTTATGATACCATGTGCAGCTGCTCCGGGGATACGGTCCTTCAGGATCCCGCGGTCCTAAACGTTTCAAGTTCTTGCATTCCTACGGGTTTTAAACTGAACCTGGACCTAGACGCGCAACCGGTTGCCCCACCAACATTGTTTCGCAGAGTGCACTAGCAGGTGCACTAGCCAGTCGGTGTTTCTTCCAACTCACAGGCAAGCAAGTGCAGTACGACCGGCCAGCCACCCGTCAACAGAACGCGCGTCGGGCCGCCGGAGGTGTCGCCTCCAAAGGATCGCCCCGTTGATGCCCTCGGTGGCGCAGACCGGCACGACAGCTCGTCGTAGGCATCATCATCAGCATGTTCCTCATCAGCACTGCCGACCTTCTTCCTTGGTTCTGGGCAGTGGCTTCCGATCGTCTGGCCAACTGAGGTCGCCAGAGACGGCAACAAGTACAAGAGCCATCACAGGAGCTACCTTAACTCGTCCAAGCCCGACACCAGCGGACGGCTCGGATGCCGCACCAAGCGCTCCGCACCAAACCGGTTGTTCCTGTCATGATGGTAGACGACGATTATGATGACAAGCGGCGCTGGCACGCAGCCGAATTCCCCATAATAGATATAGATATATAGATAGAAAGATAGGTGCGGTCTAATTTCCTGAAGATGACAAAGAAAAGCCGTACGCTTAATATTGTTACGCTTTTGCGCATGAGAACTTTGAAATCATTTTACAAGTTGACACAGTCAACGCTTCAGTTTTGTAGTGTGTGTCACATTTGCAGCAAATTGTCAATCGTATACTCACCGTCAGGAGGACGACGTCGGTAATAACAAGTTGCAGATCGAGCACATTTTTATCTGTGTTCCTGAGAATAGTGTTCATCTAATTTCAAAAAGTAACAGTAATATAATTAGATGAGATCTTGAAACCCTTTGAAGTAATTTTGCGCAAATGTTCTTTGGTCTATGCATCAGCTGAAAAAGTTTGCTCAATTAAAACCTATGACCGTAGATAATAAAAATGTGATTTTTCTAATGGCTGCTTATTAGGATAATTTTAGAATTCGAAATCATGATAACGTAACACGCAACAGACAGTTTTTCTTTGTTCTATTTGTGAAATATGTTCTACCAAAGTAGATATTTCGGTGTAAGCAGACCGTGCCAGCGATCTTCATCCTCAGCATTCTGACAAATACTGCGGTTCAAAGAAAGAATTTCATGGGCTGCCACCTTAATTTTGGTCCTTTCTTGAGTAGTAAAGCAACTCTATCAGGTATGGAAATATTCCCAAGAACTGTCAAACTGACCGGTTTCTAAGGCCAGAGGGGACCCCAGGATGGCTAGCATGCACTGGGGAAGGGAAAGGGAAAATGAAGGAGGGAAAGATGAGACGAGATTTTGGGGACTCGTCAACGCCATTTGACAGAACACCGTCACAATCTGTGGCAAAGTCCTGTTTCTCGGAGAAATCGCAGCAATATGCCATGACAGCAACTGTCTTTGTAGGCCAATGAATTTGAATTATGTCTTCGGTACACAGGCGGTTGTCCAGCTGAATAAACGCGGCTCCAATAGAGGGCTGCTTTGTCGGAGATCACACCGCTGAATTCGCAGATATATATATTTTTATCTTCTATATTTTTTATTTATTGATACCTCAAGGATCCTGGTGAGACATTAACATGAGAGGACGGCCGAAAAATGAACGGATTGACTATATATATATATATACATATATATATATATATATATATATATATATATATATATATATATATATATATATATATATATATACATATATATATATATATATATATATATATATATATATATATATATATATATATATAACGAAAGGGAAAATGTCAAGGGCGCGTTTATTTCTTAGACACAACTTAATAAACCAACACACAATGACGCCTAGGAGAGCATAGGGGAAGCCACTAAAATTCCTAATTATGGTATTGTAATTTTGGGGTAAGTAGAAAGGAATTAAAGTGGACGAAAAGAAAAACCTGCCTTCGGTGGAAACCGAACCCACGACCGCCCTTTCGTCCACTTTCGTTCCTTCCTACTTACCCCAAAATTACAATACCATATTTACTTAATGAGCAAACAGACAATGAAGCCTAGGAAAACATAGGGGAAGTTAATTGTGGCGTTGTAATTGTGGAGAAAGTAGAAAGGAATTAAAGTGGACGAAAAGACAAACCTGCCCTCGGTGGGACCCGAACCCACGACCTTCGGATGTCGCGTCCGATGCTCTACCAACTGAGCTACAAGGGCGGTCGTCCCCCCCGTCCACTTTATTGTGTATTTATGTAGGTATTATCCTGGGAGTGTTAGGCAGCGCCACTCGAGGCCAAGGCGGCGTGTGTAGAACACACGCCGCCTTGGCCTCGAGTGGCGCTGCCTAACACTCCCAGGATAATACCTACATAAATACACAATAAAGTGGACGGGGGGACGACCGCCCTTGTAGCTCAGTTGGTAGAGCATCGGACGCGACATCCGAAGGTCGTGGGTTCGGGTCCCACCGAGGGCAGGTTTGTCTTTTCGTCCACTTTAATTCCTTTCTACTTTTTCCACAATTACAACGCCACAATTAACTTCCCCTATGTTTTCCTAGGCTTCATTGTCTGTTTGCTCATTAAGTTGTTTCTAACAAATAAAGAACGAGCCCTTGACCCCTTCCCTTTCGTTAATACCATATTTAGGAATTTCTATGGCTTCCGGTATGCTTTCCTAGGCGTCATTGTTTGTTGGTTTATTAAGTTGTGTCTAAGAAATAAACGAGCCCCTGACACCTTCCCTTTCGTTATTTCACAGCTGGGGCGTCGTTGCGGCAGACTTGGTGCCTTTAGGTAGCATACGAGGGTTCATTGGGGAGCAGCCATCTCGCCCTAAGATCACGTTCTACGTGACGCCTCCCGGCGATAAGAATGTGCTACACTCGCCGCCATGGCTACGAGTGGCACTGCCTAACACTGCCAGGATTACACACACATAAATAGCCAATAAAGCGGACGGAGGGACAACCGCGTTCGTAGTTCAGCGGTAGAACATCGGACGCGTTATACGAAGGTCGTGGGTTCGGTTCCCACCGAAGGGTGGTTTGTCTTTTCGTCCACTTTAATTCCTTTCTACTTATACCATAATTAGGAATTTCAATAGCTTCCCCTATGCTTTCCTATGCGTCATTGTTTGTTGGTTTATTAAGTTGTGTCTATATATATATTGGAAAGAGTAGAGATAGTAGGCTAAATGGGAAGGCCGTTTTAATAGCGGAAACGATATCGCCGGCCCAGCCCTGATCACAGACCGAGAGACTGCCCCACTACGTCGTCTCCTTCGTCTTCCTAGCAATCGTCGTCTTCCTGTCGTAGCACCGTGACATTACCCCCGGCGGCAAAAGCGCCGACCCGGCGCCTGCTAGATCGTGATCGCATGGTATGGCTTCAGGCGACCCGCGTGTACGACATCAGATGACGCAGATGACGGTGAAGCATCGGCTGGAGCGATTTCGTAGGTAACATCAGTGACCTGGCGGACGATGCGGTAGGGGCCGGAGTAGCGGGAGAGCAGTTTTTCCGATAGGCCGACACGCCGTGAAGGAGTCCAGAGGAGGACGAGGTCGCTTGCAGAGAAGTGGAGCTCACGATGACGGTTGTCATACAGCGACTTCTGTCTTGCCTGCGACTGAGATAGCCGCCGATGGGCGATTTCGCGTGCTTTGGCAGCTGTAGAAATAGCGTCGCGAGCATATTCAGAGGGGGACGCTAGATCTGTTGGCAGGAGCGTGTCGAACGGGAGTGTCGGTTCACGTCCATAGAGGAGGTAGAAAGGGGAGTATAGAGCGGTGTCATGGCGGGACGAGTTGTAGGCGAAAGTCACAAATGGAAGCGCGGCGTCCCAGTCTCGATGATCCGAAGAAACATACATAGACAGCATATCGGTAAGTGTTCGGTTCAGGCGTTCCGTGAGGCCATTCGTTTGAGGATGATATGCTGTCGTTAATTTGTGTTTCGTGGCACAAGAACGAAGGAGATCTTTGACAACCTTGGATAAAAAATAACGTCCTCTGTCTGTAAGAAGTTGGCGAGGAGCTCCATGGTGCAAGATGACGTCTTGCAGGAGGAAGTCGGCGACGTCGGTAGCGCAACTGGTCTGAATGGCCCGTGTGATGGCGTAGCGGGTTGAATAATCTGTCGCAACGGCAATCCACTTATTTCCTGATCGTGAAGTAGGGAAAGGGCCCAACAGATCCAGGCCAACACGGTAAAACGGTTCAGGTGGTATGTCAATCGGCTGGAGAAGTCCGGCCGGAAGGAGAGCTGGCCTTTTACGACGTTGACATTGTTCACAAGCATTGACATAACGTCGGACGGAACGATAAAGCCCAGGCCAGAAAAATCGTCTCCGGACACGGTCGTGCGTCCGCGAAATACCGAGGTGTCCCGCAGTAGGTACATCATGGAGTTGCGCGAGTACAGTCGCCTGCAGATGAGAGGGAACAACTATCAGTAGTTCTGGTCCGTCGAGGCGCATATTTCGGCGGTATAAGATGTTATCGACGATGAGAAACATGCGAAGGGAAGGGTCAGAGGGGTCAGAGCGTAGGCGGTGGATGACGTCACGCAGTGATGCATCGCGTTCTTGCTCTTGACCGAGGTTCAAAAAAGCATCGAGCGTGAAGATCCCGGAAGCTGCAGTATGGGGGTCCGAAGTGTCGACGGGGTGGCGAGACAAGCAGTCGGCGTCCTGATGCAGCCTACCGGACTTGTACACAACTGTGTAGTCGTATTCTTGCAGACGTAAGGCCCAACGACCTAGACGACCCGTTGGATCTTTAAGGGTGGAAAGCCAGCAGAGAGCATGGTGGTCGGTGGTAACAGTGAAAGGCCGGCCATAGAGGTATGGCCGGAATTTGGTCACCGCCCACACAAGTGCAAGGCACTCACGCTCTGTAATGGTATAATTGCGTTCCGCATGTGAAAGCAGACGGCTGGCGTACGCAATAACTCTGTCGTGTCCGCGTTGACACTGGGCTAGAACAGCGCCAATTCCATGCCCACTAGCATCTGTTCGGACCTCTGTCGGTGCAGATGGATCGTTATGTGTAAGAATTGGAGGGCTAGTCAGCACGGTGACAAGGCGTGCGAAGGCGTCGGCTTGGTCAGGGCCCCAAGAAAAGGGTACGCCTTTCTTTAGAAGATCGGTCAGAGGCTGAGCAATGTATGCAAAATTTTTGACAAAGCGACGGAAGTAAGAGCATAGGCCCACAAAACTTCGGACGTCTTGGACAGAGGTCGGTGTAGGGAAATCGAGGACAGCACGAACTTTAGTAGGGTCAGGGCGCACGCCAGACGCGTCGACGAGGTGGCCGAGAATAGTAACTTGGCGGCGACCAAAGTGGCACTTGGAAGAGTTCAGCTGTAGTCCAGCTGCACGGAACACCGAAAGAACAGATGAAAGGCGCTCAAGGTGCGTGTCGAAGGTTGGAGAGAACACGATGACGTCGTCGAGATAACAAAGACAGATGGACCACTTAAAGCTGTGCAGAAGCGTGTCCATCATGCGCTCGAAGGTGGCTGGGGCATTGCACAGGCCGAACGGCATGACTATGAACTGATAAAGGCCATCTGGCGTTACAAACGCGGTCTTCTCACGGTCCATGTCGTCGACGGCAATCTCCCAGTAACCAGAGCGAAGGTCTATTGACGAAAAATAAGTCGAACCGTGTAGGCAATCTAACGCGTCATCTATGCGTGGCAGCGGATAGACGTCTTTCTTGGTTATTTTGTTGAGATGCCGATAGTCCACACAGAACCTCCAGGTGTTATCCTTCTTTTTAACCAGAACAGCAGGAGAAGCCCACGGGCTCGAGGACGGCTCTATGATGCCCTTGGTAAGCATCTTGTCGACTTCCTGCTGTATCACTCGGCGTTCGGCATGTGAGACGCGATAGGGCCGTCTGTGAATAGGTGCTGCATCGCCCGTATGTATGCGATGCTGCACAAGGGATGTTTGTCCCAAAGGTCGACCTTCAAAGTCAAAAATGTCGGCATAGCGGGTGAGCAGATCACGAAGGTCGGCTGCCTGGGACGGCGACAGGTCGTGGGCTATCATCTTGGCGATGTCGCCGCGTGTTGCATGAGATGTTGAGGGAAAAACGTTGGACTCGGCTGAAGAGCTGGTGCGAGATGGGTAAGGCGAAAGGGCTGCTAGTTGGTAATCGTGCGACGGCGAGATCGTGGCCAGGGATATGCCTTGGGGTAGAACCTGAGGGCAGAAACCGAAGTTCAGGAGCGGAAGGTACGTTGTGTTTGCCGAGATCGTGACAACGGTGTGAGGAAAAGAGACACCGTGCGAGAGTAAGGCACTGATAGAAGGGGTGACCACGTAGTCCCCATCCGGTACACAGGGGTTAGGCCGAACAGTAATATAGGTAACTGCTTGAGCAGCAGGCGAACAAAGTCGGCAGAACAGAGCTGGGTCTCTACTGTGTCGGGGACGTTTGGACTATCCGGCAAATCGAGTTGGACCACGCCAGCCGAGCAATCAATTATAGCCGAGTGAGTAGACAAAAAATCAAGGCCGAGGATCACGTCGTGAGGGCAGTGTTCAAGTACATGAAATAACACAGACGCCTGGCGACCACCAATGCTTACACGGGCCGTACACATCCCCAGCACTGCGGGCATTCCTCCGTCTGCAACTTGCACTATGCGGGTTTCGGCAGGTGTAAGCACTTTCTTGAGCCGTTTTCGGAAGGCAGCACTCATAACTGAGATGTGGGCACCGGTGTCAATCAGGGCGGTCACTGGTAGGGCGTCAACTTGTACGGCGATTAGGTTCTGGTCTGTCGGCAGTGTAAGTAGAGGATTTCCAGGTCGGGGTTCCAATGCAGCGTCACCTCCGGGAGCTGCATTTTTCAGTTTTCCTGAGGTGGGCGTACAGAGGGGTGCGGCGATGGACGGCGGGGCAGAGGCGAGCGGGAGCGACGATCGTTGGGTGAAGGTGACCGGCTTGATGGCCTGGCATAAGTCGGAGGATCGCGGTACGATGGGCCACGATAGGTCTGGTCACGATAGAAGGATTCACGGTAGGTCGGTTCATTAGCAGCGCTAAATGATGACCGTCGTGTGTAGTACGTGGGGCGTGAATAGGACGGCTGACGATAAGGGCAATAGCGGGAAATGTGCCCTACGCCGCTACAGGTGAAGCAGATGGGCTTGTCATCAGGTGTGCGCCATTGGGCGGGATCTCGGTAGCGGCGAAACGTCGGTGGTGGTCGATGGAACGGAGCAGTAGGTCGAGACGGAGGGCGACTCACGGAGCACGCAGTCTGAATGCCTGCGTTTGCAAGTTCTTCGCGGACGACTGCCTGTATGAGAGAAATCGTCGGCTGAGTATCCTCCGAAGGGCGCACGAAAGAAGACGGTGATGCAGCCTCGATTTCACGCCGCACAATGCGCAGTACGCTACCTGAGGTGGTCGGCTGAAGGGTGGAATAAGCGTCTTCGCCCGACGACGTAGCGGCAGTGTTGGGAAGCCGCATGATCTGCTTTGTGATGCGACGGCTCTTCGCGCCCTCGAAACGTCTGCACTCGCTGATAATTTCGTCGACGGTAGAGCAGTCTTTAACCACCAGCAAGTTAAACGCATCGTCGGCGATGCCTTTCAGAATGTGGCCCACTTTGTCAGCTTCGGACATGCTGGAATCGACGCGGCGGCACAGAGCTAGAACGTCAAGGATATACGCGACGTAAGACTCTGTAACCGTCTGTGCCCGACAAGATAACTCTTTTGTAGCAGCGCACTTGCCGCCAGCGAGTGGGCCGAATAAATCGCGCAACTTCTGCTTGCACAAATCCCAGCTCGTCAGTTCTTCCTCGTTGGTGTCATACCAGAGGCGTGCCGGGCCCTTGAGGTAGAGGACAAGATTGGCTAGCATAAGTGTCGGGTCCCACCGGTTGTGTGCTGCGACGCGTTCGTAGAGGACTAACCATTCTTCGACGTTCTCGGTATCCTTACCAGAGAAAGTGCCTGGGTCGCGCGGTTGGGTCAGGACGACTGGAGGTGGCGGCGTTGCAGGTCCTTGCGTTGCCTGGGTTGACGGCGCGGGTGCGGACGCCGTGGCTGACCCGTCGGCCTGGTCGCCTGTCGGCATGGTAGGACGGCCGAGGACAAGACCGCTGCGGAGTTTCGTCTTCTCCGGTACCCAGCACCTCCACCACGATGGAACGAGTAGAGATAGTAGGCTAAATGGGAAGGCCGTTTTAATAGCGGAAACGATATCGCCGGCCCAGCCCTGATCACAGACCGAGAGAGAGACTGCCCCACTACGTCGTCTCCTTCGTCTTCCTAGCAATCGTCGTCTTCCTGTCGTAGCACCGTGACAATATATATATAAATAAACCGGTGAGCCGCAATTTGAAGCAACTCCTTATATCTATGGGATAGTTAAATGCAGAAGAAGTCACCTTCACTAGTCGTCCGCGTGGCTTTTCAACTCTCAATGCTAATAACTTCAGTTCTGGGACGCCTGCCGTTGCAATTATTTTTGCGCTATCCCAGTATTCAATACCGCACATGTGTCAGGGCTATTGGAGGCAGTCAAAAAACGTTGCAGGACAGACACAAGATTGGGTGTACACCAGTGCATGAGTCAGCGTTGATGCAGTGTTAAAAAAATCTGACGTAGTAGGGGTACTTACAGCATTGAACAAAACGCGGATGTAGTCGAAGAGTCCTTGTCTTGTCGAGAATAATGCTGTATATTCAGCGCTTACGACCACGGCTGCCTCTATTGTTGCAACTGTTGCAGCTGGTGCAACTGCCGGACCTGTAGCGTAGGTCAGAAACCTCATGACTATTCCATCTGTACAGCTCCTCAAGACCACACCAGGAAATATATAAATGCTTATTTCACTAACTTGGCCTTTCGTTATATATATATATATATATATATATATATATATATATATATATATATGAGACAAAGCACTTCAATAATATTATTGAAGTACTACATCTCATACTTACATTCATGCGGCAGCCGAAGCTACCTACTTCGCCAAATATATATATATATATATAAAACAACGAAAGGCCAGTCAGTGAAAGCCACGCCTCCACATCCCGCCCCAGTAGCGCCGTGCAGTGCGGCCGAGGCTACAAAGGCAAGTATTTCGTGCCATTGCTCAGAGAACAGTGGCGCAAAATCACGAAAAACCAGCAATGGTTGGGTTGATGGAAGCACATGCACACAAATCCAAACAAACAAAAAAAGACGAAGAAAAGGGGGCTGGCAAGAAGAAAGAAGAAAAAAACGCGAGAAAAAGGAAGATTGCAAAACGGCCACAACTCCATCTCGAACGAAGTGGAATACACGGAACACGTCCTCTCGTAACACAGTGTTGGGTTGGCGAATGAGCAAGTTGAAAAGTGCTTAGTTGTTGTCAGGTGGACGCAAAATCCGCCGGTTCCGAACATATGCGCTTGAACCGAAACGACTGCATGTATGATACGCCGATCTGACGGCGCTAAATGCGGCTGCTTCAAAATGAAGGCATTGGCGTCCGTCAGTAGGTTTTCTATACATCCAAAGAACCAGCTTTTTTCTGATATTGCCACTGAAGCGTCGGAAAAATTACGGTATATGCAAAACGTCAGTGAGAGCAGGAAATATTCTTGCGAGCGCTGTTGAAAGCGATGATGAAATTTGTAAGGTTCTCTTCTCCGTTTCACGAAATAATAGAAAATATTATCGATGCACCTGCGATAAAAAACAGGGTAGACGGTGCTGGGTGCTACTAAAGATTCAGAATCTAATGTCCCCGTAAAGAGATTGCCATAGTTGGGTCCTGTGTTTGTTCTCATCGATGCACCTTTAGTTTGGTCCATAGTTGCCAAACTAGCTTTAGTTGTCAGTCTCCACAGGCCCTCTTAACACCGGTATCGCCATTTCTTTCTCAGCCGCCAGATGGCGGCGACGTCCCACCAAGCTTTCAAGGTGGTAACGTGGGCTAGTTGGTTGCCGGATCTCGCAATCATTTTTTGTTAGCGCAGATGAACAAACAGACACAGGAGAGACACAATTAGACCGAACGGGCGCTAGACATCATCTGGGTTTACTTTTGGAAGAACACATACAAGTTGAACAAGTTACACATGTCTGCAGGCTCAAACATACACACACCTTATGTTGGCAATATTCAGGCCTAAATATTCAAGCTCCTTCTGAGACAAGATGACAGAAGGAGCTCTTACGCATACGTTTTTGTTGGCACTAATCGCTACTGCCTGTAGAATTTCTCGTGTCACTTGATCTTTGCCTTTTCGTAACACACGTGTCGCTCTGAATGCCGGAAGTCCACCACACCTGCTGCACAACCATACCTACGCGTCAACTGCTGCATTGTGCTCAACCAATCTGACATTGACACAACGCCCACTCTGACCAATATAGCACCTACCGCATCAAAGCGGAATCTTATGCACAACGCCAACTTCGTACGGCACAAGCGGATCGTGGTGCTTCTTGGTGTATACATCATACTATTCGGCTTGGGCGGTATCACGCTAAGCCGCGGTGTTAAGATAAGAGCATCAGGTGCCTGTTGGGAAGGGGAATGTGATTCTCCTGTGGCGTCGCGAATACGCACAATACCGTAGCGTCACACCGAAAATAAAAACTTGTAGTACAGGCAAGGTAAATCGATGGAACCGATTGTAAACCTATCGGTGTGATAAATAAACCGCAAGGAGAAAGATCTTGATGTAGAAAGAAACAGATAAAAATTAGGAACGACAGATGAGACAGGCAGAAATCTCGAGAGGGGTAAATACGTCTAGCCGGTGTGTGACTAAAACCGGCCTAGTAAAGATAGGTTAAAAGAGATAGATAAATGGCTGTCATCATCAGCCTGTCTACACCCACTGCAGTGAAAAGGCGTCTCCCATAGATCTCCAATTTTCCCTGTCCTGTGCTAAATGGGCCCAATTTATCCCCGCAAACTTCCTGATCACATCTGCCCACCTAACTTTCTGCCGCCCCCTGCCACGCTTGCCTTCTCTAGGAATCCACCCTGTCACACTTAATGGCCGACGGTTGTCTTGTCTTCGCATTACATGGCCCGCCCACGCCCATTTGTTCTTAATTTCTATTAATATGTCCCCAACACGCGTTTGTTCCCTGACACACTCCGCTCTCTTCTTGTCCCTTGAGCTTACACCTACCATTTTTCGTTCCATAGCTCGCTGCGTCATCCAAAATTTAAGCTTAACCCTCTTAGTTAGCCTCCAAGTTTCTGCCCTGTAGGAGAGTACCGGTAAAATGCAGCTTTTATACACTTTCCTCTTCAGAGACAATGGTAAGCTACCATTCATTATCTTTCCATGCTTGCCGAATGCACTGCACCCCATTCTTATCCTCAGATAAACTAGGAAATAACGAAACAAGACAAGCGAACTGAGTCGCAGCAAAACAGGTAGGAATGCAATAAAGCTGCGAGTGATAAGGAGAGTGGGAATAGACGAAGGCTTATATTTACACAATGAGACAATGTTAAAACACAACTGACAATGATAGATCCCGTGATGTGTTCATATAGTTACGTATATCCAGACAAAGACACTTAATGAATATAGACCATAGGTAAATGCGATGGATAATGTCATGAGACGGATAAGAACTGATAAGATCGATGCAAAGACATACGAGGATAACAAGAGGGCGTAAGGCTGGTAAGACTGTTAAATGCTGATAACGTTAGCTACAAAGTGAAAATCACATACAAAGGGAAACTGACGTAGATATTTTATAAGACCACTTTGGTGGGCTAGTTGGTAATTATCAGAAAATGATGCAGACGACATTTGGCAAGATAGGTAAGAGAGCATCAAAGATTGTCCTGAGGTGCAAGTGGAATCACCGTCAATAAAGAGCAAAAACAAGGAAGAGAGCTATCGTAAAACCAATTGACGTCAACCCGGAAAGCTTGCTATGGGCATAGTAGATTAAACCATGTCAGGAAACTTAAGTCCCTCTTTTTTTTCAGAATGAATGGAATTTGAAGTATGGGGGACAGAAAGACCACTAGAATTTGTTTGCCAAATAATTTCTCACAATGATAAACGCCTGGTATGAGCGCCTCAAGAAGCATTTTATTGTTATGTAAAAGTTCCTGCAGCGATTTGCGTGCTGGTTTTCTACTGCTTGCATTACGTGCTCTCCAGAACTCACCTGAATTACAAGTTGAACGAGCGCTCACGTTAATATATTGATGTTTGACGCTTCCCATGTCAGCATTCTGCAGCTTCTCACCACGAAAATCTGAAAAAAAAAACAAATATTTCTGCGAGTTTCGCAACTTATGTGTTTTATGTGTTCTGAAAGTTGATATTTTAAGGCGAAAGCATCGTATGTAAGTTTTTGGGGAATCTGAAAAGTTGGGCTAATAATCGCTAAGATTGCTCAAAACTTCGTAAGAAAGATCTATGTACCGAAAACATTACAAAGCATATATTCATCGATGGGTAATTGCGTCAGGAGTAATTTAGTAATACATGATTGCGACAGTCATTGAGTTCACTATGACAATGAGGGTGAAGGGGCCGGAATAATGGCCGAAATACCTACAGTTTCTAAGAATTGAGAAGTAGTGACTGTAAAATGTAAAAATAAGGTTATGATGTGTGTGTTTTTTGGCCTTGCTCCGTTCCGCCCATGGTTCATGCATTGCAGATGGAGGCTTCACTGAAGAAGGGACAATAACTCCTTGGATAATAACTCGCAGAGAATTCACGACTCAAAAGCTGCCACCGTGGGAACAGTAACCAGCTCGAAAATAGCACAGCCCAGCAGCAGCTGACCGAGAACGCGGCAGCAACGGTCGGGGAGCTAATAAGGTATGGGGAACCAGTACGCCATGTAGGATCCAAGTGCCACATTCGTGTGGTATTCACATTCGTGTGATGGATTCGTTATCGCGTTCTCGTATCGGTCGCACTGCGGCGCCATCCCCATCGGTGAGTATTGATGGGGAATCTACGTCATTTTGCACCCTACTCCGACGGCGGGCACGCCAGGTGGATGCATTGTGTGAGCCATTAAAGGATTGCTATGCCATGGTGCCTGCGCAGTCATGTTACTCTATAGCGTGGCAAGCGAATGAGAAGGTGATGCGAAGGGGGCACATTAACGCTAACGCGTTCCATTCTTACAGGTGCAGCTTAAGCTTCCCCAGAAATTTTTATGAACCGCACTAATTGTCGTTTCTTGTGGTTTCCTTGCCGAGCCAAAATCGCAGAGAGACCTGACCCTAAGAGTATGAAACTAAGACCAGACCCTAAGAGTATGCCGCAGACATATTTTTACTGTTTCATGACCGCACCTCTCTCAGAATATGTGACATGTAAACGTGTATGCAGTGTCATAAGTTTACCTACCCAAGCCTTCATTTTCACCACTCTGCGAGCGTTGTTCCTGGACATGAAATATATGATGAGCGATCCGGCCTTCGGCTTCCAATGTGGCACCTTCCTTCACTCTTATCATTTTTCCGCCTAGTAAGCCTGTCTAGAACGAAGCACAACACTCGGCGTCATGTTAAAGACATATTTTTGTATAAGCGGGTGCACTTAGATGATAACTAGTAATCTGTTACGCATTACGTAGGCACTCATTACGTCATGCGCTGGGTCACTACAAAATAAATTTTAACTCTTTAACAGCGTAGCTGTATAACCTCGGCAAATGTCCATTTCTCGACCGCATGAAATTGCGGTCGGAAATCAGTGCGCGTCGGCAGGAAATCAGTGCGCGTAAACTTCTATGCGTTGCGCGCATACGTCTTCTCTTCTGCTTAGCTTTCATTCTAATACAATACAGGGTGTCCCACTTAAATATGACCGAGCGTTTAACAATGATGAGGCGTGCTAGCGAGTTGCAGCAAACTCAGCCGTGTTGAGGATCAAGCGCACTACTGTTACGCATTCTCTTCATTTTACGAAGGCAATAATTAGCATAACCAAATGAAATTATCAATACGAATATAGTAGATAAAACAAAGATTACCGAATGAAGTGTTTGGAACTGAGTACCTTTGACAGATCTTTCAATATGTGTCGTCGAAGAAAGCCATAGAAGTACTACAGAAATAACCACGCCACTATGTGATCGCTACCAGACAAAAGATCGAGAAACGTTGTCCGCATATCTCTGTAGCGATGCCCGAGACGGGCGTTTGCGTTTTCCGCAATATCTGCCGGTAGCAATCGCTGTTCTTTTTATTTGCCTGTGGGCGTGCGCTCATTTGTGTGGGTATGTGTACGTACACGCAAGTGCGTAAACGGAACCCATCGGGGTTTTTCGGCAAGATGACAAGATTGCATATTCGCATTTCCGAAAATTTGGGCGCCTGGAGTATTGGAAAATATTAAATACCTCATTTTCATCTCGAATACCTAGGCCAAAAATGTAATCTTACAAGCTTATTCCAAGCAGTCCTGTAGTGTCATGGTCCCACTTTTTCGTTTTTAGTTACATTAAAGAATTACGTTTTTTCGAAGCCACATTTTCTAAGATCAGATTAAAGGGACAGCATAACACCGTGTTTTCCATCAGCATGGCCGGCTTGCATGTGACGCTGGGAAGACATTTCTTCAAAAACGAAGGAATCCATCAAACCAAAATTTGAAACTGCTTTTGAACCGCTGCTCGAAAAATGTAGTTCCCGGTTGAGAGATTGTAGAAAGGGGCAGTTGTATCTTTCAAGGCTGCTGAAAAACGTCAGGGAAAAGTTAAGGCCTGAAGGAAGGTGTGCAAGACGGGGCATATAGACAGGGCTATTAAAACAAATTTAACGACAGCGTAAAATCAGCTTTCCCTACGATGAACGTCCCGCGACTAGCTCAATATACTGTCGCTCGTTGCAAAATTGTCAGCATATTCTCATTGTTTATGGTAACTTTAAGCGCTTCAAACGTGGAAAAAATATACACGAGAGAACTTTGTATATAGAGTACTACAAAGATTTTCATTCATTTTATGACAGACTTGCTTCTTTTATGGCTTCATTTTATGACAGACTTGCCCATCAGCATAAGATAGCCCAAAGTTTAGCTGCACTGCGCCTTCCCGAATCGAATTGCACCACTATTACAAGCTGCGCTAATTGTTTTTATGGCGCAAACAATCCTCCTCTACGAGTACCCCACAGAAGCATTATGAGCAACATGAAAGGTCTTGACATGGAGTAGCCGACCATTTTAGCCAGCAATGAGACCATATCTATTCGTTGCAATCTATGATGCAAAAATTCGTCATCATCATCATAAGCAATCACGTCTACGCCCACTGCAGGGCAAAGGCCTTTAGATGTCGAATTATCCCGGAGCTGAGCTAGATGCGGCCATGTTTTTCCGCAGACTTCTTTGTCACATCTGCCCACCCAACTTTCTGCCGCTCCCTGCCAGGCTAGCCCTCTCTATACGGATGCACTCTATCACCCTTAACGACCAAGGTCAGTAAGGGCAAAATCTAGTAAGGGTAAGTAAATTCAGACCTCTGTACTCACCACACGTGTTCCATTTTCACGAGAAATCAGAAGTATAGCTTTGTTGCTTGCATCTGCATAAACTTTTCCATCCAAATCAGAGGTATTTACCTGAGGAAATACGACCTAACCACATAAGGAGGTGCGCTGTGGGTGCGACAGGACAAGAAATATTGCGTGGCGGTTTCCAAAGGATGAATACTCGACTGTTCAATCTGATATTTTGCTATTTTTGACACACTAAAGAATGTTTTCTGTACTACCTGCATTGCCCAGAGTGTGCAGAACAGCGTGCATGATGCCAGCACCTGTCTGGTAAAAGCTGTGTAGTTCATGTCTTACAGCCAACGTGCCGATGAATTCGATAAGCTCTCATTGCGCTTTGACGTACCTCAATTACAAAGTAATCATCCTCTTGGCCGAGAAGATCAACCTGTATAGTGTCCCAGCACTCGCTTTTCAATGACAAGACGCAATACAGCATTGTACGCATTGTAGAGCGGGTCAAGGGAGCTTCGCACATGGAAGTCACAGACACAGACTCCGTAATGAAGATCTTGATGACCTCGTTCTTTTAACTTACTATCTGCTGGCTTTCGATATAGGGCTAAGCCGTACGAGCGGCGGATTACACCTACAATAATTTCACTAAAAACAAACACGTCCAATCTTACTAACAAGATACATTTAATCCTACCGTGGACCATGTAGAATGGGAGAAAAAAGAAAGAAAACTACATTTTCAAATTTATTTTGCGTGATGTATCTTTATCATTGATTGACTTTTGGATTTTTCTTTTGTTTTATTACCTCCTTCCTCATCCTGCATATCCAAGTGTTCCATGTTGAGCTAAGGTACCATTGCCACCCTCAGACGTGGGATCTTTCGCCTCCAGACATATGTACAAAATTCAAATTATACACCGCTAGCCACGCCCGACATACCCCTATGGACAATGCCAAAGCCGATCGTACGATTATCGATCCTTCGAATTACTAAAGAATCAAACCTGCCAGCTGATGGACTCAAGTATTTCACATTGTCTTATATTGCGTATATGTACGGGCAAGCGGTGCATATTTTTACTTATGGCTCTGTGACACAGACATCTTCGGCAGCAGCTTTCAGGATACCTACCATGGGCATGACGCAACGCTTCAAGTTAGCGCATCATACATCGCCTACTGCTGCTGAACTGACTGGTGTCCGAGAAGCTCTCCGCTATATTCTACAACAAAGTCCTGCGGAGAGGATATTGTTTTCAGATTCTAGGTCGGCACTTTATAATAATGAACTATAGGAAGCAAGGAGCCACTTATGGTCATCTTGTTAGTGAGATCACGAGCCTCCTTACTGAGGCTTCTCAATACGGACACAACTTTGCATTGTAGAAGATTCCCAGCCACTGTGGGATCACTGGGAATAATCAAGCTGACGCAGAAGCGAAATTGGCACATATCGCCATTCGACTGCTATCAAGCTTTCACGACGACGATGTCAATGCCTTGCTCTCCAGCTCCATGAAAGCCTCAGTGACGCAACTATGAGATGACCCTGACCTTCGACAAGAGCGCCTTCATAGACTTGACGCCGGCGTGTGCTTTCGCCTTCCAGTCCGGCTACGACGACATCAAGAGACGCGATTGCACAGGCTATGGTTGGGTTTTGCCTAAACTTGCAGACATCTGTTTAAGATCGGACAGCGAAAGAGTCCAGATTGCCTGTGTGTCACACATCAGAAACTATACGTCATACCCTCTGCGTGTGCCCTCATTGTTCGGCCGACAGGAGAACCCTTCAGTGCGTGGTAGATGGTTTGGACTTCCGACCCTTGTCGGAGGAGAAACTTTTAGGTGCATGGAAGCACACGGACCACGCCCAACGGAATTTCAAGGTGCTTTTTATTATTTTGTGTGACACAGGTTTAGATGCCCGTCTCTAATACTGTGCTGTAAAGACTACTGCACATGGAGCACATCCGCTTACAGTACATGTATAGCGACTCATTGTACATTACCATAGTCACCTCTCATACCTCCCTCTATCTCTATTTACCCCTTTTCCGCTTACCCCTCTGAGGAGTGGCGGGCCAGAGACTCACTCTCCAGGCTGACATCTCCTCCTTTCCCATCATTAAATGCTTTCTTCTTCTTCTCCTTCAAAATTCTTGCATGTTAAACTTAAAGAATCTAAATGGTCACCTCAAGAATTGCTTGTTCTGGCAGCAAAGCTGAAATGAGCTTACCTTAAGTGTCAAAACAAAATTCTATAAGCATGCGAAAATTCTATAAGCAGCGTGCCGTGCGATTTCTGTGTGGTAAACGATAAGAATGGCTAGGACAGGTTTGCTTTTCGTTATGAGAATACTTTCATCAGATTAAGTACCTCACCTGTTCTTCTTGTGTGCCATCTTGACCGTAAGTAAGCACTCGCAAATTATTCGCAAATACAGATGTCTCTTGCAATTGCAGTGTTAAACTTCCGTCTATTGATAGTGTAATACTTCCTTGCAAGATATCCTCATTAATTACTGCTGGAAGTACTTCTAGTTGGTTTACCGGTCCTGTAGTGTGAATAAATATGCACAGATGGAATACATTGCAGGTGATGCGAAAAATTAGGACTCGCAGACTGCCACACAGTCGACTAATCTTTAAGACTAGTGAACTTGCTGGTTTAGGCACTACCAACGCTCTATAAGTGAAAAAAAAAATTCAGAAATAGTGGTACTGCTGAAATGAGACATGTCGCGTCGATCATATATTTTAAAGAATTGCTACCAAGAATTGACGCCTTAAGAGATCTTTACTTGAAGATTTCTTCGAGATATGAAGATGCAATAAAGCTGTTGGATAGTTAGCATCTAAAAAAAATTGTCGTAATACATTTCCGCTTTTTACGATATGCGGTTTTTGGAGAGATGTATAGACAATTCATTAAAAAATCTACAACTGCCACGTTAAGCAATGTTGATCGGCTTTTTTTTTAAAGAGAGAAATATAGTTGGCAGTAAGACGATGGATAATAAGCAGAGTGAAATAGTTCTACAACATGCCGCAGCTCTTTTCCACAGAACATACAGCAACGTGTTTTGAGATCTTCGTTTCACACCAAAGTATCATTGATGGTTGTTTCATTTAATTGTAGCTAAGTTTGAAAATGCGTGGGACCTACTTTAGGACACCCACTTATGATTCCTAAATTAACGGCATGGACGGTAATAAACTCATTTGCAACGTCTCCTGCGTGCGTGTCACGCATCGGGTAAATACGGCCACATACGGTGACGAGCCTTATATAGCCAGATATGCGCATATGGCCTTACATGCATACCTGGCTATATGTGGCACACGTCTCTGTGTGGCTGTATTGCTCAGTACATGTCAGAATCTCACATGGCACTCCTTTTTATTGCCGCATATGCCTGTATGGCGATTTGGGCAAATAGGGCCACATACGGATGCGTGCCATATAATGCCAGATATGCCCAATTCATGATATCGCCATATATGGCATTTTTGCAAGGGACTGTACTCCCACGCAGTGAGAGCTGCACCCTAGCAGTATGTTCATGCACAGCACAGCGCTGTGAAAAGTAGCACTTGATCCTAGCGGGTGATATCGCTTCAGGTGTTCAGGGTGTTTGGGACACCTTGTTTAGAACTGGAATTGCCACAAACAGTTGTTCGCACAATTTATACGGCGAGAATTTGCACGGTAGGAATTTATGCAATCGCCGAATTCGCTTCCCATGTTCGTATAATTAACGATTGACTGATTTGTGGTGTTTAACTAGTTGCCATAATATCCGTAAAACGAGTACGGTAAATGTGCTATTTATGAGTATGCCTATCGCACGCCTGCCGGTAAAGATTTGAACTGCATAATTCAAGCAACCATGCACAATGTCGTCGCGTTAAAATGAGTTTGCCTAGTCCAATATTCGCAGTCTGTCGCGAATTACGCTGCACTTAAGCTGCACGCTTTTCCCTGATCTCGCAGCCTGAAATGCGAGTATCATTCATTTGAGGACAGTGACGGGTTTGCTATGGGCAATGTTCCTGGACAGTGACGTCAAACATAGACGTACGCGCTCACACCCGCACAAACGCACATGCGCGCTCGCAGGATTGACGTAGTCGCCGTGCACATGTGCGTTGCAATAAGCATGCGCAGGTTCGAAGCATTCCGACAACCGCAATCGAACTGTGCAATTCCAGTGCCAGTATACAAGGCCTTAACTACCATTAAAGCATCACCACCGTCGGCTGTCAAAAAAGCATGAACTGCGTATATTGAATGTTACTTGCGATATACCACTTGGGCAATGATATCGCTCACATAAAAACCCGTTTTTTGTTGTGATTGCCATCAGGGAATATATACAAAATAGAAAAGATTGAACTTATTTAGATGTACCAAACGCGAACGCAACAACAGGTGTCATAAAATCATATTCAAAATGCTTCGGTCAAAGTTGAGATGCTCTGAGCGATTTCACATGAGCGGTGGAGTTTCGTTGTCTCCTCATGATTTCAGCCTTTTAGTGTTTAAAATTCTACGTGAAAAGCCACTGTCGTTATCTGTGTCCTGGCTTACTATACTGATTGAGTTTTATTCTCGGTAACGGGGAACGAATATGTCTTTGACATACTGGTCACCGTAGGGCGCATGCACATGCCCAACAGAGCTCTCCAATTCTGGAAATTAAAGCATGTGTGTGCGTGTTTCGTTCATTTCCTAACAGTGAACATTGCTTATTAACAGGGGAATGCCTCAACGTTTGTGAAGAGTATCTAATAAAATTGAAAAATTGAAATACCGAGTATATGGTGTGCTATTGACTACCGAACGGCTATACCGCCATGCTGCGAAGCGCAGGTGAATGGGTTGAACACTGGCCCGGCGGCGACGTTTTGTAGGAAGAAGCATTGAAAAGTACTAATTTTCCCACATTTACATGCAAGATATAGATCTCCCGTGCGTGGATAAAAGATGCAGTAAAGCTTTCAGTAAAAGTACTTACGTGCTCGTGACAACAGAAGCTCGGAATACATCAAAGTTGCAGATAAACATAAGGCAGCGCAAATATTGTACGCGTCCATGGTAGGCCGGGATGCAAGTTTATGGAACAACATCAATGATCGCGATGAGGCACTAGCCGTGTCAATAAATTAACGCTATTGCTACGAAAAAAACTGCGCATTCAGCAGCCGAGCTGCCACAGAAAAGTGATCTGTTAGCTAGAGCTGCATATATCACACTGACGAGGAATATGTGAAATACGACTGTTGGGGGACCCGTGATGACATACGCTAATTATGCGACATAATAAAATTGGCAAGAACGAACCCGATACTAAGACTGCAGATTTCTTAATGCGGCTCCACAAATGCAGACATCTAGATGCCTGTGCTAACCTTCAAGTGAAGTTTCTTTAGGTCGGGAAAAGAAAAAAAAAACAGAACAAAATACAAGTGAATATGAAGCGGGAACTCACGTATATTTGTGCTAATTACATGAATACATAATTCATGAGTATGACCTTATCATCGTCTATGTTGTTCAGTCTAATTGGCAGCTTCACACACAGGACAGCTCCTATCGCTGTTATCAAAGCAACATCTGCCGTTTACACATGTGTATTGCTGTGATGTCAGTAGGTTATTCTAGGTATTGTCTACCGTCCTTCATCAATTTGCTGCTTTTTTCTCAGTAGGAAGCACATTATTCGAAGTGTACAAGTTTGCAGTGCTTTCGCAGGAATGCCAGCAGAAATTTCTAAAACAAAAATTTTCAATCTTCGTGTTCACCTCAACCGTATGTGTAAGGGCGCCAGCTGGTCGGCATTTGCAATATTGATTTAAAAATGAGTCCCTCTTCATTGTGATGTATCGCCATCTTATATGGCTGATTTTATTTGATTGATTGATTGATTGATTTATGGAGTTTTACGTCTCACACCCACGCTACGAGTATGAGAGACACTGTAGCGGAGGCCTCCGGAAATTTCGGTCACCTAGAGTTCTTTAACGTGGCTTTAAACAGCATACGGGTCCCAACATTTGGCCTCCACCGAAAGGCAGCGCCGCGGCCGGGATTCATTCCTCGGTCTTCAGATCAGCATCCGAGTGCCATAACCACTAGAACACCGTTGCAAGCCCGCTATCGGACATGTTACAAATATAATTTTAAGTAATGAATGTTTGCCTTTAGCAGGATAATAAAACCTTCGTGGGTATTTCTTGGTTTTTTGTTACACTTGAAGATTGAGACTCATCACCAAGGATGACGCCACGCCTCGCCACGGTGGTCTAATGTCTATGGTACTCGGCTCCGGATCCGAAGGTAACGGGATCGAATCCCGTCCGCGGCGGCTGCATTTCGATGGAGGCGAAATGTTGAGGCCCGTGTGCTGTGCGATGTCAGTGCACGTTAAAGAACCCCAGGTGGTCGAAATTTCCGGAGCCCACCACTACGGCGTCTCTCATAATCAGAACTGGTTTTGGGACGTAAAACCCCACAAATCAATGAGGGATGACGCCACCTGTCATTGCTTCTCAAATTTTAGGGCCAGGCTAGAAATTTTATTTCTTTTTGTGGGCTATAAGCACGCTCGCTTCCGTCAATGTAATAACGATATTCTCATTTCTACCACAACCGACGAAAACTTTCCGAGCGGTAGCCAGGTCCATAAGGCGACGCCGTCCATGTATGGCACTCAAAAGTTTAAACGACATGAAGCTCTCCTTCAACATCGGCATGGATTAACTTCATGTGTAAGGAATACAGCACACCTGTGGTTGGATTCAGTACGTAAGCATCTTTGCGTTTCCCAATTACTTGGAAATTAGCTATTTTGACGGAAAGAGCGCGTGGGAAACTTCTTTTTCGCAGCTGTCAAAAGGGAATTATGTGCGGAAAATGCTTCATAAAGTAGAATGGCGCACGAGCGTGTCAGGTTTTAAAGCAAGCCAAAGTCACTCGCTCTTTTTTTTTTCTTAGCACTTTGCACTATGTAAATGACAGATAGTGAAGTGTGGTAGATACACATTCAACAGAATCTGTCCTTGTATTTCGTGCTGATGAGGAGGTCGCTGGCGATATACATAGACAAGGCTTCATATTTAATTTCTTAGCTGCCTTATCTCTTTTATTTTTGGCTTGGTCATCGTTTGCGAGTGTTGATGGCACGTCACAGATCACCCTAAATTCGCAAATAAGCGCAAAGCATGTCATGCAAAGTTCTTTTCCGTTGTAGAATAAACGAGAGCTTAAATGCAACTGAATTCTACCAAGTCTAACGCAAATGATAAAAACAAGCTCTCGGAGCTATAGGTGCACGAAAAAAATTGGATGCTTCATTGACGAAGGATGTCAACATGACATTGATTTTGAACTTTGTGTTTCGATTTGTTGGTGAAGGAAAAGGCGTTTTTTTTCTCATCCCCTGTGAAGAGCAAGAACCAGCGTGCGTGAACGTGATGAAGTGGGAATCAAATAATGTAAAGGAGACGCTAGCCGTAGTGGAGATGAGCCACAGCTTGCTGCCATCATCATCACGATCTTCGCGACACTGTTCGGTGTCTCTCTGCGTGGACGCCTGGAAATTTGACCCTCTGGCTTCGCACGCCCGTTGGTGTAAGAAAGCAACCCTCTTCGTAGAATGGCAAGGTCCTGTTTTTTTAGTTGTCTACGTTGTCTCTCTCCAAGGAATGAGCATCAGACGCTGCTCCGTTTATAGTGAAAGTGCCAAGTGAATTGCCGATACTTTGCATATGACGCTGCAGCTGCTGCTCATAACGCACTATGATATGCACGATGGCGCTAAGCTTGTTCTGTCAACCGCAGGATCCCCATCACAGAGACAGTGGGCACAGCTCCGATAGGTGCTGAAGGCGTCTGCATTAAGCTTCTGTGTCGTCGAGGAAAAGTTACGACTGCCTTCGAAGTGATTATCATTGCGGCTCTGGACGAGGGGGCATACTTTGATTTCAACACGTGGCCGCAGTTCCCTCGACCTTTTCAATTATATGCGACGTTGGTGTGGTGATGTATATTCACTTTTTCTTTTCGCATGCACTGAATGCCTAGTACATTTAAATCACGAGTGCATAGGTCATTGAAAAAAATTAGTTGGGCTTTCTTGGACTACTAGTAAACCGATCATTAGTGTTTACAAGAACCGCCGTTTTTTGAGCCACGAAAGCGTGGTTGCTAATTAAAGACCTCTAAGTGAATGTGGTGTGCGTGTTTCCGCCGCTAAATTCGTGTCACTATGCATGTTCTTTGATGATGGACCTATATTTCAGTGTCAAGTGTCACTTTGTATAACTGATGATATAAAACCGTGATATAATTTGAAGGCATACGCATGGGTCTACCTTGGCAGCTATTTGTTGCTGTTAAACTGTATCATGTTCACAAAACAATACATATCTTTGTCGTGTGGTTTTTCAGATATGCTAAAACGTGAGCCTGTACTTTTCTCTGTTCCTTCACGCTTCCCTCCATCCAGAATTTGTTATATCCGCAGATTTGGCTGACTTTCCACAACTCACAATGTAACGTTACTTGTTATCACGATGGCAATACCCATGACATTGCATTTCTACTTTAGAAATGCCCACCGAGCGGATGTTGCACTCATAGGAGCATAGACAAGAGACCCGACGTTGTCACAATACACACGCTTTGTGAGGAAGGCTTGTTTATGCCTGTTATTCAAAATAGCGCGTTACTGCGAGATCAGCGTGTTGTCTCTCTTTGAAAATTATGCTGTGGTCGTCATCTACGCGGCCTTCGTCACGTACGTTGATGTTTTCGTTCAAAGCGTCATCATTTCTGTGACATTTACTGGAAGCGCTGTTTTCACAGTACATCAACTGCTGAGACATCGGTAACTTGTGATAAGGTTGCGTAAATAATTTCTGTCGCAAGTGACAGTAAGGCTCTGCTGTGAGTCACTCAAGTGCTCCAGGCAGACCGCTTGCATGTACCGTTCTTTTTCAAAGCTTTAGTGACTTAACGCCATGATCCCGTGGTTGCATCTATTTACTCATAATCACTCTGATCATGAATGTCTAAGAATTAAAGCCAATCGTACGCCGATAGAAACTTAGATCAGCAAACGCTGCAAGTGCCTCACGCTCAGTTGTACTTATGTCTTCTGTCCTAAACGCTTTTCAGCGAAAACGGGTAAGCATCTGAAGTACCCTAAATAAGCTTGCAATTATTCACTCATCAGTGTTGTAATCAATCTGAAATAACTGCAGCTACCTGTTATTTGTATAAGGGAGCACCACTGTGCAGTATTGTGCTGTTGTCGGCGTTGCATGCATTTCGGCGAAGGGTGTTCCTTGCAAGCTTATATGCCTGGCGCCCATTGTGCGTAACCTACTTATAGTGCTTGTGGCAATAAAGCGAAAAAAAAATAAATTTAGAGGGTAGTAGTTGACATACATGTTTTTATCCTTCGTGTTGTGTTCCACCAAATTTTTCACGTTAAACTTGCAAGAGGAACATTGGTGGAGAATACCTTAGGATACCATCTCTTTATTGGAGTAGTTTAGGAAGCGCAATTATTTATTAGAATTTCACCATGACGCTGCTTACGAAGGCCCTAACGAATATTGTGAAATAAGTGATTCTACTTACAAAACAAAAGGCTGTCAAAATATACATTAACGATACGGTTACTAAATTCGTCTATATGATATTACATTATGACAAATGTATTCCCTACATTTTTGGTCGTTGCACCTTCACACGTTTTTGTTATTAGTAATCGTAACTACATTGTCTTTAGTAGTAAATTTCTTGGTTGTGGAATAAACAGTGCCAATTTGACGTGCTAAGAAACAGTTTTTGGTTAGCCGCTGGAGCTACAGGAGCTGCTACGATGTCCACAAGCACGCTTTCACCACTGGCCCTCTCACCAGGTATGCTATGTTATGTGAAGCCAATTTCATTTATAGCAAGGCAGGCTCCTGTAGAAATGGTATGAGCAGCCAGGAGCTGTACAGCGCTCCTTATTATTCAGCGTATAGCGCTGGATTCATGGCACCCGTTCTGGATGCCGAAACGTTAATACATTCTTTTTCTCTTATGGTCGGAGTTCGAGCCTTCCTTCGGGATAGCAGTGATATGTACACTTGAAGAGAGTTTTCGGCGGCACAGTGAAGATTATATATATATATATATATATATATATATATATATATATATATATATATATATATATATATATATATATATATACATGCTGTAAGGCGGAATAGATATATACTGTAGCTCGCGAGGCGTCTGTCTCGCGTTTCATCGGATCGGAACGCTTTCGAAGAAGTCGTGCTGACGGAAACGCGCGCTCGCATGCGTGTCTGTAGGGAGGCGCAACGCGCTGCTGTGCGTAAGGACAAAACCGAAATACGGCCCCCAAACGCTTACTTCGCATTACATTGTATAGTATTCCACCGTGTTTCCATCGCAGCAGGCTATCAAAAGTGCGCATTTTTTTTAGTGCTTCGTCCGATTCATACAGGCGCCCCTAGAAGCCTTGACTTTGTAGTACAAAATTGTTGGTAAATTCATTTGTAAGATCAATTTTAAGAAGCAATAGCAACTGTTACAGTTCTTGCCGCTGTATTGAGTTTCTGAGCGGCATCACCTCGGGAAAGCTCTTGGGTGGCATTCAAACGATATAAATTTGGGGACAGGCTATCGAAAGATCAGCACACCCTGAATTTAGAAGTTCAGTGTTCAGAAGTTCAGTGCTTTTTCCTTATTGAAACGCAACTATCACGTGCTCGAAGAGATTAAGAGGCACAAAAATTCCTACATATTGGACCGCGACATCCACGTGGGCGAACAATATATGAGTCAGCGCATTCATTTGGCTAAGTGCACTTTAATATACATGCATATGCAGAATTTTGAACCAAGATTCGCGGGACCTAACTTGAGCATATTCGCCTGTAAAATGTTTCACGTAACAAGCGATCCGTAATAATGAAACATGAACTATTGCATCAATTTCCTGCCCAAGCACTACCAGCAAATCAGACCGTAATTTTCGCTTGTACAGCTAACCGTTGTATGCCTGAAGTGCTGTGCAATTTTATTATCAATCAACAAAAATTTCCTCTGAAAATGGATATACACCTCATTCGGTTAGGCGAGTAGCCGCCCACTCAAGGCATACGCGTGTGCCCTACAAGTGATGCATTTCTAACTTTTGCAGTCTTTCACCAGTTATATATATATATATATATATATATATATATATATATATATATATATAATCAGCGTGTTTTCTTTGTAATTATCCGCAGCCCAAAGGTCCGTGCTGTGTGCAGTAATATCTCCTAATAGGTTCAACCAAAGTGCCAAGGCCAGTGCCGAAACTCAGTTGCTCCCTTCTGCCGGAATCTGTCACTACCTTATTGTTGACATTGCACATGGATCCCCGCCAATCTACCAGGGTGAGGAACTTAACATCGCTTGTATAGATCTCGCACAGTTATGGTATATGTTGTAGTGAAGACGCTGTTTAGGTGTCATTTCAATAATGTGTAACACTGCTCTGTGCATAAAGGATGATTGACTAAGAAAGCAAGTTGGCCGTCAGTAGCTCAGAAATATATTTTGTTCTGCGTTCTCCGTAAGCTCAGAGCCTGATTGGGAACAATGCTATAGTGTTTGACTCTAGAATAATTTTGAACGTTAAATGAGGTTAAACCTTGAAAGGCAGTGGTACTACAAAAGAGAATTCGCTGTCGGTGTGAGTGTGCTGGTTTCTATAAATTTCGGGAGTGAGAAGATAATACAGGGTGCCCAATTTTCTGAGGGCATGGAGGGACAGAGAGACAGACAAACAACTTTAATTAAATGTCTGCGATGATAAATAGGGATGGGCTTGAGTGCGGGCCTAGGCATCGGGCGCGAGCCCTTGGGCTCAGGTGGCTTCCTCGGCTCGCTGGACTATCCTGAGCTGTTTTAATACGGATCTGAGCAGAGCTGCTTTCCAACGCGCCCTACGGTTCGAGACTGTCTCCTCGATGGTTGTGCTTATTACGTCGTGGAGACTCGAGAACTCCCATAACAAGTGCCCCAAGGTTGCCCGGCGACGCCTTACGTTTATCTGTCGAATACAGATCAGTGTGACAGCGGCTAAAGATAACTGGATTTGGGTATATGTATATTTGGAGTTGTCTCTATGGAACTGCCTACTTTTTAGGTAATTTGCTGTGTGGTGGTGGGTACTTACGCCAACCTAACTTGTAGTGTTGCTTAATCTCCCTGTGCTAATCACACGTCCACCCCCACTCTCAGGCATGAAGGAAAAAAGAAACATTTATGAGGCGTAGTGTGGTTCCATTAGCTACGGCAAGACAACCTTGTCTGACGCCTTTGCGCGTGGTTATTCTCGGGTAGGATTAGGCCCACGCAGGTGGTGGGCCGCTCGAGGTGGCTTGGACGTGGTTGCGTTTAATGAATGCGCTTGAGCGTGCATTCATAGAGTGCTTGCCGATCGTGCGACCGTAGCCATTTTGGATGATTCTCTCCTTTAAAATTTTTATGAATGGGCTTCAAGATTGCCTCATGACCTTCATGCTAGTCTCTTTCTTCACCAATTCTCTGGCTTCTTGTGCGCTGTGCTTCTCAGAGTAGCTGGATTAGGCCCACATGGTTGCCGGAAAGCTCGAGCTTGTGGGGATGTTTAGTAACGCTTAGTAATGCTTGACTTCACATTAATCTACCGCTTGCGTTTCACATAGTGAAAACCCAATACCCAGGATCGGCTCCTACAAATCTTTTTACTTGGCTTGGAGGGAACAATTTCACTTAAAGAATACTCAGGGCTATGCAGTAGGTGGCCGCTTGCCAGCGCCGAGCCCTTCGACCCAAGCAGTGATGTATTGTTGTAATTGCACCTAGAGTGACCGTATTAGGGTCTCCCATGTCGTTTCTGAAGGAGCAGGCAGAAGTTCTCTGGATGGTGGAAGGTCCTCGCATCCCAGAGGATGTGCCTTTGGTTAGCTGTGGCATCTTTATCGCAGTTGTTGCATATCGTATCAGCGTCTTCGCATTTGAATATGCCTAACTGATACGGAGTGGTAAGGGTGTTAGTTTGAGCACGCGGAGGATTGGGGCCTGCGTTCTCATGAGGCTGCTAGCTGGAACTGAGTATACCCTCCTGTCCTCTTTATATATGTTTCTGTTTCCTTGTAGAGGGTCAGTGCGCTGTCGCGGGGTCCAGTGCAAAGAAGAGCGCGACCAGGTTTGTTACGCAAGAAAGAAAAATAGACACCTTAATTCGTGAAGTGTGCAAATGGGCCCTATGTTTGCATGTTTATAGCAGTTCCAAAAAGCTTCTCGAACATGGAGTGCCCAGCACTTTAGAGGAGCTGATCAAGGCGTAGAAAACAGCAGAGATAACACACCGATGAGACACGACAGCGGGACTACATATACTGAGTAGACTTAACGTTAGGCCCATCACACCACGGTAGGAAGAGCACCACTATGTCTCACAGTCTAATAAGCTTCAAGGTTTTTACGTGACATCCTCTACTAGCTTTTTTCCTTTCTCCATTGAATAAGGTAATGTGCTTACGAGGCCACACGTCTTTTGTTCTCGCTGTTAGATTTTTCTTTGGATAATTTCTAACCGAAACGCGACACATTACTTCCCGTTTAGTGTATGGGTCTATCGTTCTTCTTTTTTAAAATACAGTGAAGTTGAAGGTAAGTGAGCTGACGAAAGTTCCAAAATTCTACGCAAGAAAAGCGTTCTATGTTTTTCGAAGACTATAGTTCCTCTGCCATAGTTATTTTAAGTTCTCTATCCCATTCGTACACGAGAGACGTGAAGTTCCTAAACACCGTATCTTCTTTGCAGCTGCCGACTACGAGTTCATTCGACTCTTCTCAAGAAGCGTTATGGTTCTTTTCACAATCGATGATGTGATGCCAGAAAACATCACGGCAGCCGCGAACGACAATGTATTTCGCAACAACCTGGCCCAAGTACGGCACGAGCTTCCTACATTTGCCGGTTTGGGTTACCTCACAACGCTGCCCGACATACACCTAAGGCCAACAATACGCACCCTGGTGCCAATACTTCGCGATCTCTACAGGGTAAGGAAGCCGCTATCACAGTTATGTTTTGAGCACTGGATGTGGTGTTTGTATTAGGGCGAAAGCTTTGTGCCACATGCGAGTGTTTACATAATTGCTGGGAATTTGCGTGCCCTAACGACGATGTGATTACAAGGGACGCCATAGTGAAACTCCCCGAAAATTTTGAATACCAGTGCGCGTGCCGCGGCCGGGATTGAGCTCAGGTATTTGGGTTGGTCGACAAGCGCCTTAGCCCGTGGACCATCCTGGTGGACATGGGAGGGCTCTTTAAGGAGTTCACGCTGGCGTTGTCGAAAACTCGGCATAGGAACGTACCATGGCATGTTACCATGAGAAGCTGATGCGCGTGGCATTGTAAAGGTAATGTGATCACGCGGCGATGCCATCATATGACGCAATAGCCTAAGGAGACGTGATGGTGCCATTACATCGCGTGCAGTAGCGCCATTGACGATGTCGCATACGATATCGTGCGATGTCGGATTTCCGAGAAAAGTTATTTCGAACAAAAACCAAATCGCTGTTTGAAAGAGGAATCTTTGTTGCTTGAAAGGAATTGCACGCGGGCTCCAGAAGTGCCAGTGGTTCATGTTACCGCTCACCCGCTAAGGCCTACAGCGCTTGCGTGCGGCAGACCGAACGATGGCGTTTTAGGTGGCGCGTGATTATACGCGACATGTTGTTGCCATCCCTTACAAAAATGCCATATATGGTGATATGAAGAATTGGGCATATGTGGCTATATATGGCACGTGTCCGTATATGGCCGCAGTTGCCCAGTCGTGATGGAAGCATATGTGGCAATAAAAGACCAGCTGGAGGAATATCATGTAAGAGTCTGATACGTATTGGGCAAATACGGCCACATACGGCCACGTGCCATATATAACCAGATATGCATACCTGGCCATATAACCATACCTGGCTATATATCGCAAGTGTCCGTATGTGGCCGTACTGGCCCAATGCGTATCAGTCAACACAATAACAATAACTGAATGAAGTAATCTGTCCGCAGGCACAATAATTGCGCAGATTAAAAATCACGCGATTTTCCTAATAAAACGTTATATTTTACCACCTGGAAAGCCTTTTGTAAGAGCAACCTATTTTCGTATCTTTAACGCGAGCCTCAAATATTATAGAAAATGGCAGCTCGGTGGTATTTTCAGAACACGCGCCTTTATGTTTAGGCGGTATAGACAAAGTAACATTAGGCCTACTATGGCACAGCAACAAGTTGTGACGCGTAGGCAGTCGTGCAGATTCTCACATCGACAATGTAGAGAAGTCGATGAAATGCAAGGTTTCACGGCAACTTTTCTGGCAGGGATAATGCTGGTTAGACGTGAACAGATACACCGACCAAAAAAATTAAATTTACTGTATGTTTCGGCTCCGTGTACGGGCACCTTGTTGGCCACAAAATACCATAAGAATAGCACAGCATATATAACATGATGTGATCGGCGTGAATAAGCAAATAGCACCTAGCTACATATGAGTATATGACGTAGGCAGCTAGAGACTTCTGGCAATGTGCTCTCACTGCTTACGTCATATACTCATGCGTAGTTAGGTGCTCTTTGCTCACTCTCGCCGACCACATCGTGTGCTCACGTAATGTTAAATACGGTGTGTCATTCATATGGCATTGTATTGTGAAGAAGGCCCCCGTCTGGGGAGCCGAAACGTCAAGTAAATTTAGTTTTTTTTTTCTTTTGGGTGGCGTATCTGTTCACGTCTAATCATACAGATCAGCGGGTGATTGCAGGATATCGTAACTGCGTAATTGTTAATAGAATATGTCATGGAGCCTTTTCTATTATCTGCCACTAAGAAAATTTGTTTACACCCGACAAGTATGTGCAATCCTGAGCATGACACAGAGGAACAAATTAACAACGTGAGGCACTGGGTTCTTCGGCTGTTCAGTGTGTTGAAACTGCGCTAAAGCTAACCGGGAACGCTGTGTTGTGGAGCTCGTACTTAACGAGCGCTTGTGGTGTAGTCCATCTCTAATAACTAAAAGCAAACACAGTTTTTTCATTATCTGTCTAATCTAAGTTAAAGCACACATTCATATGACACTCACCACGCAGAACAGTGGAAGGTGGTCACTGCGCTGGCAAATTAATCTATGCAGATAGTATCGTACAATCTACCAGCATCTCTAACACAGTGTGTCGGTAACTTTAGCGTAGCTGAAAATTAACACACATATTCAGATGTGTGTGTGCCGCACATTTGTTTGCTTGCTCACTGTGTATACTCCCGCACCTCTTTCAAGGAATTTTTTTACTAAATCATACACGTATTTACAGGTTTCATACTGTCATGCCTCAAGAAACTGAGTACCTCTTGTCTCGTTTCACGGGGTGCATGAAGACGCTTCCTATTTGATCTTTGTGACGGGGACAGCAGCGGGGTTCCTGTACGTTGAAAGCTAGCGAGAGGCACAGTTGACTGATAACTCTAGGCACGTGGGCACTGAATATTACAGATCAATTAGCGTAATTGCGAAAGCAGGGATAAGGGAAGCGTTATTCACCGCGCGGGCTTGCAGAGCCGATATTTAGTGCTCTGTGCTTCTAGTAGTGAATTAATTATGCCGGGACCTGATGATTGCTAGACTTCTGGCTAACTTACCCAGTAGGGTGACTGCACCGGAAGGTGGTGGTCTTGGGTTGGAATCGCAACGCGAATAAAGTATTGGGCAAATAGTACGCTTTTGTTTGTGTAAAACTAAGAGTTAACTTTCTTGTAACTTTGGCTACGAAGGAAAGGTTAGAAATTTTGCTTTTGATAAACCAAACTGATTTGCAAGGCTGGGCCATATTTGCCTGATATCTGAATGGTGTGCCATGTACTATCGATCAGTGTTTTTTTTTTTGCAGAGCCTAGACAATGCTCTGTTGGATGCCAGGGTCGGAGCTCCCGAGATTTCCAACTTTTTCACCTTCAGAATTGACTCCACTCAATACATGCCAGCTTACGAGCAGCTTTTGAATGCTCTCAATGGGTAAGGCGATGTTGATATTTTCATATATTGCCGCTGGGTCACTCGTATGCTTTTGTTAAAGTTACCACATAGACGGCGCGCCGTTTATTTACCGCAGGGATGAGTTTATGAATGCAGCAATGTTGAAAATGTCTTAAACGTATTCGAACCACGTGTTGAAACAGAAGCATTACACGTCCTTGGTATCAATATTACGTGTGCAGTACCAAGATAGATTGTGATTATTCTTCTACTATGAAACTGATTTGGTTTCAGCAGCATCTGTACACTTACGGGGTTATACGCTAGGTGTTACTGCACCAACGTGTTGCAAAATTTTGCTCACGGGAAATATGTGGTAAGGTATATCACTCAATTTATATAGACGTATGAACTGATGAAATACTTTGGTTAGTGCTGTCTATAGGTATGCTTTACTATATAAAGAATCCTAAGCTGATTGCTGTTGTTCTATGCAGCTTATGTAACCGCGTTTGCTTATTCTTCCAAAAGCAACTTGAGGAACTGCCATTTCGTTTTTTGATGCGAGATGGAGTACTATGCAGTCATATCAAAAGAATTGCTTAAAAAAATTGGCTGCGTATCTGCGTGCTTCGCTGTAAATGTCATCGAAAGACGATAGTCTTCTCGTGGCTGTACTGCACTGCGTGAGATATGGACGCCACCTGGATGCGCCGTCGGGAAACATGAGCTTGCGCAGAATCCCCGGGCAACTGACAGGTGGCAGCACCAAATCGTCGGTAGAGGCCTCTTTTTCGTGTATAGCGTCGCATTTTTTAGCGCGGCTTAAGAAACACCAGGATCTTTGGAATTACGTAATGTGTATTTCTAGTTAAGGAAGACACCACCTGATACTTACGTACTGATGTTGCGCCTCAGATATGCGCAACAATTGCTTTTTCATCGACAATGTTAACAAGTATGAATGCAGCCGCCAGTTAAAGATGGCTGGATGTTAGGCAAGTGCTTGCCGGGTGGCTTAATCGTGTGACAGACAGAGAAAAAAACAAAGACAGACCGAAATTTCTGCTTTCAAGTATTCTAAGGACTATCGTCTTTAACAAATGCCGTGGCTTAAGTCGCTTAAACCACGATATGATGGCCAGGCACGCCGTACTAGAGGTCCCCGAAAAACAGCAGGAACAGAACATGCTTACTTTTGTGCACTGTGACATCACCTGAGACTTGGCTGTTGATTCACTATTTTTTACTTGTGTGATCCGTACTTTCTATATCCCACCACATGCTGTTCTCTTAGACAGAGGAGATTCCCCTTAGAGCTAACGTAAACTCCCACGAAAACCTTATATACTCTTCTTCTATCATTTTTTTTTTCATTACGGTAGTTTACCATCAAGAACAAAAAGGTCACGGCTCCAACTTTTATGAGATCACGTGGCGATACAAGTCTGCAGATATCTAATTTCCACATTCAAAGTTGTCAAATGTGGTTGAGTGTGTTTCGCGTGACTAGACCATAGACCTGCTTCAATAGCAGACAAGCAAGAGCAAGGCAGTTTTTCTTGTGCAGCCTTCGGCTTATGAAAAGACAAGAGCCTTCCCTTTTACTTGTTTTCAGGATCGCATTTCAGTGTCCATTGCGCTTGCCATTGCTCCGTGCTGGTCACGCGAATACTTACGCAAAGCTTGTCGAGTGTTTGCAAGCTTTCTACTAAGACTGACGCATGACGGCAACAGTTGAGTACGTTCAAGCTCTTACGTGAGCAACAGCCATGAACGGGAATGCATTATGGCGCATGCATGAAAGCCGACGCATTTGGCCGTTGATAAGCTCCACGTTTAATTATTTTAGCTGTTAGTAGTGCATTTTTTAGGGCAGTCTCGTTTAGTTAGTGTTGATTCTTTGTAATATCATCTTCTGCGAATTATATTGTCACGTGGTTTTGACACAGGACGCAAGCCGTTAAATATCATTCCTTTTATTGGGAACCATCTGACCACCACCATGGAAAATGTAACTTTCGCTCTACACCAAGGAAGGTGAATGCACGCTGGTCCTGGGCATCCTGTGTCACAACCACGTGATAATGCAATTCGTAGAAGACATTACAACGAACAAGTACTAAAGAAATGAGAGTGCCCTATAAAATTCACTAAGAATATCAAGAACAATTGAACGCAGAGTCTATAAAACGCAATTTTTTATATATAGTTTGCACGAATAACACGGACAAATTATAATACTGTCGTTACATTGTTCATCTTCTAGGGCTGTACGCTTTATCATACTTAACACAATCATGAAACTGGATCCGTCGTCTTGCTTTGCGCAAGCAAGGTCGTCGTGGTATACAGGGTGCTTCTATTACGGCAGCGACCAACCGACATTGGTAAGCGACGGCGAATAGTTCATGAGCTTTGTTGGTTGATAGTATCTTTCTGATCACTAAGAGGAGAAATTTAAGGCATAGCTGAACTATTTCCGGCATAGCTACTGCAGCGTCTGTTTGTGTAACGAAATGTAGCGTGTGTAAAATGCTAAGTTTGCGGCAAAATGAGTTTGATCAATGCCCTAAATAAGTGCTAAGAGAGTATGCTGAAGCAAGCAGCACTTAGAATCAGGTGGTTTTGCGGTGGGGTTAAAGTGAATTCTCAATTAATATTGTTAGAATCCTTACAGCACAATAAAAGACGTACTTTCTTATTATTAAAATACCCAAAGACCTATTTACAGCACAATAATGTACATACATAAGTTTATTGCAACCAAATGCAGATGTTACCGACAAGAATTTTATCAAGTGAATAACGGGTGTGAAGAAGGCAGTTTAAGACGGACTATTTAAGTGAAACTTACATACTTGGACAATCAGTGAATAACTGCCTGCGTAACTGCATACTAGCTGGTGTTCATGTGTTCATGATTGGTAGAATGAGAGTATAATTTCGTATTTCTGAGAGACTTTTATAAAAATATAATATTGAAAGTGCATAGGCGGATATCATCCCGCGCTGTTTTACATCATGTGTTCCCTATGCGTTATGAGAATCGTCCAGCGGGGAACGTGTTGAAGGCAGAGTTTCGACATGGTTCCATGGTTCGTAGAGGGGTGTCGAATGTTTTATTTGTTTATTATTAAGAAATGCGACGCGTCGAAGTTGAGCCCCTTTGACTGCATACGGCTAACTGTCGCTTTTCATTTGCCTATACGTCTCTGGACTCCCCTGGGCATCTCGTTCAGTGGATATACACCGAAATTGGCATGCTATGGTATCAATCTATGAAGAACGTGAATAATCATTCGATTAGACGCCAATGAAAGTATATGTTCGTCATGCACGTCACGACTTCCGATAACACAATCACGTATGGTTCATACCCATGTCGCTAGGCAGGGGTTTTGCGATAATGCTCTACGGGCGAGTGATTGCCCGTATTTCAGCTTAGTTAATCTATGGCCAACCAATACAGCTACTGAAGCCTTATCAGAGCACACTTTGTGCTGGTAAATAAGGCAAAGAGACAGCGTTAATTGTAGCCTTCGATTGAAATGCACGCATAATAATCAGGCAGACACATATGAGTGTGTTTCAACCGATCTAAGGCAACCTACCGGCTGTTAAGAGTGTAGGAATCAAACCCGGGTTTTCAAGGTGACAAGCCAGCACGCTACGACTCGTCTAACGCGCCCATGCCGCGCGATCCATCAGGACATTAAAGCCATTGCATCAGCAGTGGTGACGGTGCTGCTCTAACGCCAGTTACGTATCTATGTGTGTTAACGGCTCCTATGGTAATGTAAAGGACAGTGCACGTGTGTAATACCACTCATCATGTCCAGCTTTGCTTCGACCCCATTTATTACCCCAGCGAATGGCACGTATGATGTGCACAACGGCGCGCCGCCGTGCAGTCCTCATTTACAGACATCTGTGCAGTAACGTGATTGCCGCGTTACATCGTATTGTGAGGTATCCTCTAGTCGCCACAGCGCTTGATGAGCCTGGTAACCATCAGCTTAGCTTGCGTGAATACGTTTGACGTGCTCGCAACAGCTGGCTGAAAACCAAGCAATTCAG
>CM023488.1:57382708-57414848 GCA_013339685.2 Hyalomma asiaticum
GCAATCCGCTATGGCACAGGCTACTTGGAGAAGTGACTACGACGGCACTAGTTCGGCAAGCTGCATGGCAGGAAACGTAGCTTCACAATTTTCAAAGGGTCTTTTGTAAAGACCAAAAAAATCCTTGTTTAATAATTACGAAGCCGGTAAAGTTGGACATTTGCAGAAAAAAAATGAATTTCCAACAAGTGAGTAGGTGTGCCATCTCTTGCTTAAAATACGCGAGCTGAGCAGATGAAAGGGATAGCTGTTATAGTTTCCTCTGCCGACGCAATGTCAAATATCGCGTCTCGCATGGCGTTACCTTCAGAAAAATTACCGGTTGTAGTCGTAAAACAGCAGACTGATTATAAATTAAGACGTATTAAGGATTGAAACGGCTGAATTCACCCAGAAGTACATTGCTGTTGCATGGGCAATATCCTATGAAACTGGCGCACAGTTCCATTCCGGCGATTCACTCTTGGTTGCAGGAGTACCTCTAACGCAGCGATGATAACAGAAACAAGCAAAATTGCACTATACACCAGAAAAAAAGACGAGAATTCGATGAACTGTAGAGCTCGTGGTGCCACTTGACGTTCATCTACATACGGGACGCAGCACTGCCGGTTTAGCGAAAATCTCGGGTTCCCGAAGTAGGGACGTTTCAAGCATCCTTCTGATAACTTGTGCAAGGCGGTCTTACGCGGGTAGTTTTGCGGGCGAGAATGGACATATGTAGTGTACTCAGTGGTTCCTTCGATTCGACCAGCCCGCGCTTGTAATGCAGCAGATACCAATGTGGAAGAGTATACGTAAAACAGATTCGGTTGACAGATGGGCACAGAGGAGACACTCATAAATTCCGGAACAATTAGGTTCATACGCTCGCTGCTCTTCACGAATGTGGCATGAAGCTTGCGGTGAACACTGTCCTTGGCGGTGTCATCCAACAAGCGCTGGTGTAAATACGTGTTTACCACTACGCAGGGCGCCACCGCGCCTTCGTCAAGCGCGCGCTCGAGCTTGGCAATATTGTCAAGCTGTTCGGGAGATGTACGCAGCATCACTCTGGATGTGAGTTCGCCTCGAAAGTAGTTGGAGAACGGCAGGATTCCCAACAGCCATAGGCCACTACGAAAGTGCAGAGTGCTGCGAAGCGACCCATACGTGGAACTGCAGAGGACGTCGCATAAAATGCGGCCAGGAGGAAGGAGAACGAAACGGTCAGAGTATTGAAGGAGATGTCTCTAACACGTTCGGCGGCTGCGGCGACCAGCACAAGAAGCGTGACTAAAAGCGTCACCGCAACGAGCGACAGCGCCACCTTGGATTCCTCCAGTATAGCGTAGAAACGACAGCGGTAAAGGAGCCCTGTGCTTTGCGTAGAAGGTTTCGTACCAAAATGTGATAATGGGTGGACTGCGAAATTGTTGTGCACGTTCGGGTTCACAACGGTGATGCTTCCGAAGACGTCAATGTGGCCGGTAAACATTTGCTGGTTGACATAGTTTCTATGGCTGTAGAAGATTTTTCGTACAGTCACATTGTGCGTTGCTATGGCCTCAAAAATGATGTCGGCCTGCCAAGAATGACAGTCTGGCGGAGAGCCTAAGTTTAGTGCCACGTTATTGACACAAGCAACGGTAATCTCTGTGTTCCGCAGTTGAGCCGCATCAGGAGGTTGATGCACGGTCTCGATTTCCGTATTTCCTGTAGCTTAAAATGAAGAGTGCGCCGCCTGGTTGTCTTTTTCGTATATGATTCACCTGCATGACATTGGATAAGCGTAACAGGAACTTGATCACTGTCACGTGATTTGCCCTGTTATCGCCTTCTTCTCTGGTATCCATTACATTCCAGCTGGCCAAATAATATAAACTCTGGTAAATAAGCAGCGGGCAAAGGCATCTCGGTGCATCGCGGTTAAGGTCTAGTATCAATACGTCAGTCTTCATGCTTATGTCCGTATTCTTTCTTAGAAAAGACATCAAAGCAGTGTTTGGCAAAGTCCACAATGTAAGAGCACGTGACAGGTTCCTTATCCATGAGTATTCAAAGGGCTGCCAATATCTCCTACAGGTGGCAAGCAAAATCTCTTCGTATTTTGTGATACGTAAGAGTGTATTGTCTGTATTCCCAACCACTCGTGCAGTACACTTCACAATTACTAGTGTTAATAAAGCACCTATTAATGATACCGTAAAGCTTATTTTCGTCATTGTTGAATTCGACGCCTTAAGGTTACCTAAAATATGCCGTTTAATCAAATGGGCGTTGGTCAGTTGGTTTCATCCTGTGTGCTCTTCTGCCAGTAATATTCCTAACGTAAACAATCTGAGTACCAATTTTCCTAAAAATGAAAAAAAAGCTCAGCCCTTTTGTGATTACTTTAAGGCGATAATATATAGAGCCGACATAGACGGGCTCATTAAGGCCAGATAGTAAATAGAATTTGATTCCTGCAAGCGAGGGCTATTGAAACGCGGTTAGCATTGCACTTTAGGGCACAGATTCTTTGAACTAAAGTGTTACTTTAACTAAGCACGACTGGCTGAAGTATAACTGAGTTGTGCTTGCACTAACTGTTGGTATCAGCTCCAAAAAACAAAAGAAAACGACAAGAAAAAACCATCAGTATTTCATATAAGTTTCACATGTAACACTGCTATTGACCATACCAGCATGTACATTGGGACAGAATATGCATCAAGCACGTGAGCACAATTGAAAACACCAGTATGGGGACAATGTAGCAGTAACGATGTCGCACAGTTGTAAAGGTGTATGCAACTTTCGTTCGTCCTCGATGGTGACAGTCTCCTGCTTATCAAAGCGAAGGGGGCTGCTTCACAGAAGGCTTTGTCAAGGCGTTGAACGTAGGTCTAGTCTGCGTTTGCCAGGCTACAGAGGAAGCAGTTCACGGCCATACTCACACTGTCTTGAAATGGAGGCTGAACGCTAGCTTCGGAACGGAACGAGTCGACGCGTAGTTGCCGCACCATGAAGCATATGAGCATGTGGGTTCCACTTATAGATATAGATATAGAAGCTCAACATTTCTCACAGTTGCCTCTCTGTTCGGAGGCATCAAAAAACATGCGGAGAGACTCCACCAAATTGCATGTCGCTAAGCTCTTTTAGAAGCAGTGTGCGGAAAGAATAATGGATGCTTCGAAAACATTAGGCAGAAATTATCGTGCCACATCGAAAAACGGTCTACGCCATAATTCCGGGCTTCTCCAGCTACCACATGCTTAAAATGGAGCTTTTTCAATGAGAGCCGAATAAGTAACGCTCCCTGCCAGTTGATTCCTACGACGCGTATAGACTTGCAATATTTCCAAATTGAAAAGCAAGTTTTGTTCGACTTGAAAAAGTTCGCCCTTCTGGCAGTGGGGCAGGTGTAACAGTGGGGCTGCAGGATATTAATTATGCCATCGTGTCGCCATGACGTAGCATGAACATTCATTTGGTTTTTCTGCTCATTGAAATATGTTCCATGCAAGTACGATATAGAAGTCAGCGGCATGCTTATTGTATAAATAAATTGATGGCTTTGTGCTGCGCTTGTGGGTAGAAATTACGTGTACACCTCCGCGAGGACGCAGCTCCATCATCGCGTCCTACACTCGTTGGACACAGCTTTACACGAAGCGGCGACAGCGTGTGTGTGAAGTTGCCTGGCGCGGAGTAAGGCCACGACGCGAACATTTAGTAAACGGGTTGCGGGCTTTTTCAGTTTTCATGCGCGCGCGTTCACTGTACATAGAAAGAGTGCACAAATGGTGCCGTAAAATGTACAGCAATCAATATTTTTTGAGATGTGAATAAGTGTAGGTGAAAGCACGGAATTCATGAGTGTGAAGGTGAAGGACAGAAAACTGAAAGCAGCGGAGTCGGAAGGAAGGCTTATTGTGGAAGACTCATAAGAATAACTGCCCACTTTCTCCGGTGTTGGGCCGTCCTTTTGAGCGAGAAATCTGTTACCTAATCTCTCGCCGGCCTAGGAAACATGGCGGTTCCTCCATTCCGTGCCTTTAAGATTGCCTCTTTTGTAATTCTGGTGGTGTGAACCTATTCTAAAGCTTCATCCAGATTATTTCTTTGTTAGTTAGAAGAGGGATACGGAAACTTCAAGACATCTGCAAACATTAGATTCATTTTTTGCGTCCACTGGATGCATCAACGGCTTGAGAAAATCAGACGAAGATATACCATGCCAAAATGGAGCCATAGAAAAATCGATGCAAAATTTGTGATGTTGCAACCTGTACACGTCTTTAAAAACAAAACAAGAAGTGGCACGGGCATATTACCTCAGAGCTGTCGTAGAATAATCATTCCAGAGCTCATGCATTTGCTTTATGCCCCACCGCGGTGTTCTAGTGGCTACGGTACTCGGCTGCTGGTCCGAGGGTCTCGGGATCGAATCCCGGCCGCGGCGACTGCATTTCGATGGAGGCAAAATGTTGAGGCCCGTGTACTGTGCGATTTCAGTGCACGTTAAAGAACCCCAGGTGGTAGAAATTTTCGGAGCCCTCCACTACGGCGTCTCTCGTAATCAATGGTGGTTTTGGGACGTAAAACCCCAGATATCAATCAATCAATCATTTGCTTTATAATTGCACTCAAGTATTCATTACTAGCGGCTGCAGACGGGAAAATGACATACCGCGGTGCGCAATAGAAAACACCTTCCATAAATTTAATTGTCTAGAATGAACGGTGCCACTAGCAACCCACTCTCTTCAGACCCACCGGCTTTCTTGCGGTATAGTGATGTTGTTGGCTGCTACGCATACATTAAACACATACATAAAAGTAGAAGAGAAGCTCAGGGGAAGATATAGGCTTGAATCGATGAACGGATCGCTAAAAACGATTTAGAACAGGGAAGAGAAGAAGAAGGAAGCATTTAATGAGGGGAAAGGAGATTTCGGCCTGGAGAGTAAGTCTGTGGCCTGCTACTCCTCACAGAGGTAAGGGGAAAAGGGATAAATAGAGAGTGGGAATGACGCAGGAGCCAACGTTTCGACAAGTGGACTTGTCTTCGTCAGGACGGCGACTGCCTTGTCCAGCGTTTGCACGCTGGAGAAGGCAGTCGCTATCTATCTATCTATCTATCTATCTATCTATCTATCTATCTATCTATCTATCTATCTATCTATCTATCTATCTATCTATCTATCTATCTAAACGGCATGTCAGCAGGGGGCATAGCTGATTCCCTCAGCTGTCGTTCTACGAGCTCCGTGGGCACCTCCAGCCGCGCAGCATGCGGTATCTGAAGGCCTCGTGTCGGTGTTCTTAGAGTATTTTTCTTTAGCTGAGCGGTGAACTTATTGTTAGTCTTGTTTTCTGGTCAGTTCCGGGAATGCTTCCCGTCAGCTGAGCAACTGATGAAAGGCCTCATTTAAGGGGCACTGGCAAGGTCCTCGCGTCTGGAACTGCAGTGCAGGTTTCGCCGTATGCGAGTTTGCGATGTTATGATTCTCTTGTTTTAAGACAGCTTGAGGTGTTCAATAGCCTTGGGGGTTTATCGAGAGCAGCCGAACCGCTCATGCCGACGGCGCTCATGTGGAATCTTGTGCTCCACAGGATAGCCTTGCATACGACGCGGATGACTTGCAATGAGAAATTATAGTTGTTTCCCAAGCGTGATAGCAGGCGTACTTACGCAGTAACCTTTCTCGTCCTCTACAGAATGTTTGTGCAGTTTGTGCACGGGACTTGTTTAACTAAATACGCCATGCATAACAATGTTTTTCTGTGGCTTTAGGTCCCGAAGCCACGATACCATTATGAAAGGGTTTCAGGATTTAAAATACCTGGGGTTCTTTTACCTGCAATGATATCACACAGTACACGGGCTAAAACATTTCTGCTCCATCAAAATCCAGCCGCCACGGCCGGTATTCCATACCGTCCTTGCATGCTGGCTTACGTGGCCAGCTGGTTGGTTCAAAGTGCAAGATGACCTATGTGGCCAGTTTGCCTAAAAGAGTCTTGTAATGGTGTATATGGCCGGGTACATGAGCTCACAAAGTTTTGTTCTACATACACTTTCAAAGGCTGGAATGGAGGCAGTTTTTACGGCGTCTCTACGAGCCGCTAGTATGAGAGCTAGCAATATGAGCGCTTTATCACACTACAAATAGGACATTCTAATGTGTAAAATATGCTCGTACTTAGAATGCACGTGAACTTTCCGGTGATCCTCACCACGCCATTATTGTGGCGATGATTGCTACAGTTCTTCGAGCGGCACCGCTTTCTTTTTGGCAGTGTGTCGCTTCGCTGACAGGAAATTATTTTTTGTTTACTCTTATGGCAATTGGTTGTAGCAATTTGTACTTGACGTTTCCAGTAGAACTTCAGTTAGTGCGCGCATTTGATCCTCTTTCGATTAATGAGACCTTCTGATTTCTTTCTGCGGCCGCGTTTTCTAATTCGCAACTCAATGACAACCTTATTGATTGCAATTTTCAATTATTCTATCACGCAAGCAATAAGCAACACTTTGTTATCATGCTTCAGTCCTTGAAAATCTGAACTGCTCTTAAACAGGAAAACCATGTATATTGTGAGGCGACGTCCAGTACAGCGGTAGGACCGTTTTTATTAGAACACTGGCACGCGAGACAGCCTCCCAGCCAGCAGCGGCCAAACCCAGAGGTGATGATGATTGGCATGATGGGTATATACATATGAAGACGACGAACTGCACACTTAGCGCTCACAATATTGATAAAGTACGATAGCTTGGATGATCTCATTTTTTTGTGAAATAATCATATTTGCATTATAATCTCAACGGGTACCTCAATATAGATTTTAGAACAAACGGTAGCTCAACTGCATTTTTGTGCCGCGATTTAAAACGTAGTATTGGTTCGTATGAAAGAGAGCTGTTGCCGCAACGGAATCCTTGGCGAAATACACACGCCTCCATGTGCACAAGGGTGTTGATCTGGCTCCTAACACTTTGTTAAATTACACAAACACACACACACTCCGTCATAGATCATTTCCTCGCTGAGTTTTTTTGCGTGACACGAATTGGCACAATGCGTGGGGACTGCCGTATTTAGTAAGATATAAAATGAGTTATTGAAGAACCTTTCTGCGACAACAATTTTGAAGACATAAGTGAAAATATAAGTAAAAGATGCAGAATCTTGGCTGTCTGTAAAGCTTTATTAGTCGGAACATATTCACAGCAAATGCGCAAAATGCACTTTTTTTGTAACAGAAATGCCTGCGACTTGACAAAGTGCACTTCGGTCGTTGCATACACAATGATAAAAAGAACGCATAAATTCTTGCTACATTTCTCTTCCAATTAAACATTTTAGCCATAACATTAAAATACAGTACATCTTCGCGAATTTGGAGCTAAATCACTGTGACCACAATATTGCAAATATCGTGCTCTTGCAAAACACACTTGTGAAACAGCTGCTGTTATTTACTATATAAGATACACACTCATATGGACTGCCTACAGTTTATTGCACCGTGCGTAAGGAACAGGATTCACATGAAACACGGTTAGCTTGCGCACAATGAGACGGGACAGAAACATCAAAGTGACACACTTCCGGAGGCGAGCTTGCATGCAGTGAAAAGGAATAGCGGGCATCCAATGGGAAGTGTTCATCGACGTTTTGCCTTCATAATAGGATGGCAAGTCGACGGACTTGCAGTCGTATTAACATGTAGTGCCGTCCTGCTAAAATTGGACTCAATGTACATTTGCTTGCGCGTCGGCATGCACCATATAGTATCACTTCGCAATAACTGTCACAGCACATTTCAATATTTGAGGCATATAAAACGAAACGGACTCAAAAATGAAGTGAACGTTTGCGGAATCTCCTTTGTTTCCGAACGTGACGCTTATTAAGCACGATCCCCGTCAAAGTAGTGGCCTTCACTTGAAATGAATATTTCACAAGGTTTCTTCCATTTTTCGAAAGCCTCCTGGAAGGAACTTTCAGACATGGTGGGCAGGTGCCTTGTCGCACCGTCCTGAGAGTCCTGAATCTCTTCTATGGTTCAGAAACGGCGTGATTTCAAGGTGGTTTTAAGTTTCGAAAAACATGACGAAGTATACTGCGTTTGATTCCGAAGAATGCGGATGGTGAACAGGAAGAGTACCATTTCTGCCAAGTAGCTGCGGAGAAGGAGGGATGCGTAAACCAAACAGTTGTCGCTGTGCAACGTCCAAGTCTTGTTTTCCCGCAGAGCAGGCATTAATTGTGGGGAAGCGGAGTTGGTTCGTGGGGTGGTCCGACTTGGAGTCGCATGATATTCCTCTGATTATCAATTCAGCCAAGACTCCTCACATAAACGATCATTTCCAAAACAAAAACATGGACTCCGGACGCTGTCGTCACCTGTCGATGTGGAAGGTCGCCAGGCTTGCGTTATCCTCCACCGCCGTTCTACCGCGTTCAAAATTTTCGATAGCATTGAGTACGGCTAACGGGGTACTTCCTGTATGCTTTCTGCAAAAGGTTTGTCATGCGTAGCAAATGCGCGCACTCCCACTCTTTGTTCAAGCTCTTTCATCTTAACATGGGCACTATTCCAACAAAAAACTCGTCCATGTGCTTTATTGGCCACAACTCACGAGCTAATGGCCATAGCGAAGTGTGCCTAACAGCAGGTAGTCGCTTAAGCATTCCATTAGATGCTCAGAGCACTACAGTACTAGTTTGCCTGTGTTCTGTTTGAATGCACCTTGTATATACACGCTAGCAAATAAACGAGCCGCGGACCCGCTGGTTTTGTAAATACATATGCAACAAGGGCTTGTCCTGACTACGGTCAAAACAAATGTGAATTCTGCAGTGTCACCTGAGGGCAACTGTAGCAGACAGGGGTTCAGTGCGCATGGAGAGCACCAGTTCAAGTTTCAAACAGAACAATTGTTCAAACATGTGCAGATGCAAACAACAAATGCCTGGGTGTTGACAGAGCGGAGTGAGCATAGCTACGAATACATAGTTTATTGAAGTGATTGATCATATAATATGACCAGCTTTTCCTTCTCTCTGGTCACCCTAGTCAAATTTTTTTCGTTTAGGTTCTCACAGCAACTCCTATTTTACGTCATTCACCGCGAGGCCTGCTGTATTGTAACGGCATTTTTTTCGTTCGATGATCAACTCGAACGCTAGGACAATAATAGAGACTCCTAAGAGAGCGCTGAAGACGAGAAAAAAAGACGCGAACTCGTTCACTTCAAAAGGACGTGGCATGCTAGCACTTTCATCCGCATGCCTGCGCAAATGTTCCATTTTCGCGAAATCCTCCCGTAGCCGAAGCAGTGAAGTTTCGATCACTCTTCTGATGACCCTGTTTAAAGCAGTCTTATGACGGTAATTCTTGCGAACTGCTACTGTCATATAGAGCACGCTGAGCGGCTCAGTCGACTCCACCAGACCTCTCTTGAAGTACAGTAGATACCATCGCGGTAAACTGTACACGAAGCAGATTCGGTCTGTGCGATGAGCACAGAGCAAGCAGTCAGGAAAATCAGGAACCCTTAGACCCATGCGATCCTTATTCTTCATGAATGCACCGTGAAGTTTACTATGAACGCTGTCAGTGAAGTTGGGGTCTAACAGGCGCTCCTCCAAATATGTGTTACGTCTGACACACGGTGTCACTGCTCCTTTGTCAAGTTCACGTTCTAGCTTCCTGATGTTGTCAAGCTGTTCAGGAGTCGTACGTAGCGTCACTCTGGATGTTAGCTCACCACGAAAATAGTTTGAGAATGGTAGGATGCCAATGAGCCAGAGGCCACATAGGAAAGTACAAGCAGTGCCGAAACGACTCATTCGGGGAATTCTCGAGGACGTGCCGTAGAATGAGGCCAGAAGGAAGGAAGCTGAAGCAGTTATATAATCGAGCGATATGTCACTAATGCGCTGAGTGTCCGCAGCGACTAGCACGGTAAGCGTGCCCAGTAATGTGAAGGCCACAAATAGCAAGGCAATGTGCGATTCCTCTAGTATGACATAGAAGGACAGTGGCAGGGGATCCCTGCGCTTTGCGTAAAAGCTTTCATACCAAAGTTCCACAATTGGGGGGATCGCGAAATTATCGTGAACTTGCGGGTATACGACAGTGAGGCCTCCAAGCACGTCTATGTTGCCATCGAACATCTGTTGGGCCATATCGCCGTTACTTCTGTAGAAGGATTTTGTCACAGTCACGTTGTGCACGGCAACTGCTTCAAAAATGATGTCGGCTTGCCACGATTGGCAATCTGGTTTCAGTCCACTGTTTAATGCAGTGCGGTCCACGCATCCAACGTTCACTTCCGTGTTCCGTAGCGTAGTTGGTTCCTCGCCATCATGGAAACTTTCGAGACCGGGAACGTCATTTCGCTTCAAGTAGAGGACTGGTAGGCTAATAGGATCTTTCTGATATGCTTTATTTTCAGGACACTCAATATATTTATAGGAGGCTCTGTTCTCTGGGGAGTCCTGGAAGCCATGTTCACCAGTCGTGTCTAATATAATCCAGCTGGCCAAGTAGTGAAACCTTTGGTTGAGTAAATGGGGGCACAGGCACTCTGGCGCGTCTTCGCCGAGTTCCAGCACTAGAACATTAGTCTTGAGGCTCTTTATCGTATTTCTTCTCAAGAACGATGTCAACTCGACGCTCGGCAACTGCCATGTTGTCAGACTTGCCGACAGATTTTTTTGCCATGGTTGGGCAATGCTATGCAAATGTTTGTTGCATGAGGCAAGTGCAAGATCTCCATTTCTTGGTAGAATTTTACGTGCATGTGCCAGCCGTGCATGTGCCTGCCCTACATGGGTCAGCTCAGGACTGCAATTCTGTACTAACACTGCAAATAGAACACATATCTTTGTACGTCCCAACATCACGTCTCTAGAAAACCTTTGAGTCCCAGTAGGGATGAATGTTCGTGCCTTGAGCGCTTTAATTTTGTCGTTTTTCTAGGTGCTGTGTCCCTTTGACTGCTCCTCCGGACGTTCAAATTATGAGGATGACTGGTATATTGTACTCAGTTCCACAGCATCATAACACTTCCGCTGTAACACTTAGAATTCTGTTAAACCACTTGTGCGTTAGCAGTTTGACATATTGGTCTACAACTGTAGTCTTACGTGAAGACGCGCTTCGTACATGATCACAGTAATGCGCAACGGCAGTTACTTTACTGAAGTAAACCTCGAACGAAATACAACGCAGGGCCTAATTTGCGCGTGCACACTTCAACTAAAGACAGCAATCACACAGGTAACATTCTGGCATCATTTGGAGACAACAGCACAGTAACTGAAAAAGAACGTTGGGGGAAGATATACAACACTCAAACCACTCGTGGTAAGACAAGGGCGTTCAAACAGTCAAGAACAGATACGTAAAAGTTCTGCTCGTTGATAATGCTGTCGCTGACGGCTGGTGATGGTAAAGACGCCTCGTTCTGTGTCAGTTAAAGAAGATCTTTCGAATGATGACACTATATTACCGGGAAAGTAGGCCCTTCTACCACACTTACGAGCTATTTAGCTGTCCCGCTCCTCTCACAGCCTGGAAACTGAGCTTTACGCAGTAACGAGCCGTAATATACCAGTTTGGGTGTACAGGAATTCAACCGCCACGCTAGCAGTAAAACCTACGTCATATAATTCGACCCTGATACACACGTACTCTGTGCTGTAGGTACGATATGGATTTGCTTTTTCTTTCCTTAACGCACGCTTTGTCACACGTGTTTATTACATGAAGATGTGAAAAGGTCACAGCAGCCTTTTGTCATTTCGGTGCTTGCAAACAAAACGTCTTACAGGTCACTGTCAACCCTGTAGCATGATAACGAAACAGCAGCAAATTTCGCACATCTTATTAATGCCTGTAATTTCACTTTGACTTTCACAATGCGGGGCGAATAAATTATGCCACTCTTCATGCGTCCTTTCTCTGAATATTGAAAGAACTTTCGTGGACAGCAAAGCCGGGCTCGTGCTTTGAGGAACCAGTTACCACTGTGGGAAAATCCATTATGGCATAGCTTGAATACTGTTTGAAAACCCTTTCAGAAACGCAGCTAGTTCTGCATATGCCACAAAAGCATGCCTAAATACGAGTTGCGGTGTTTATTTGAAGTTGAACCATAAGGCGCTTGTATGATAAGAATAAAAGGGTACGTTAGTCATTTTCCACGCCAATCCATGTGAATATGAAATGCCCACAGCTTTTCCTTCAATGATATTAAACTTTTCTCGCTTCATTTTCTCGTACGTACTCATTCACCATACAAAATATACCGCAGAACGCTCATGTCATGTCTACAGTAAATGGTCAAATGGTCTCTAGCATGGCGATTCCATTACGTAAGGGTTTACTACAGTGAATATGAAAAAATTACTACACAATGGTCCACGCAGTGCCTGGCTCGCTTTCTAAAGGAGTCGCATAAATTTTTAGTTCAATTAGGCACTGGTATTGCTCAAAACTTAGTGAGCCTCTAACAGCCTAATTGATGAGTAGCGAAGTATTTGAAAAGTAGAAATGTAAATGTATTCCGCGGCTGGCCCTAACGAAAGCTTCGAACATCGTCAATCTTTTAAACCTAGTGCTGTAGTTATAGTAGCGTCGTACGAGAAGTGATGTTGCTAAGCGCTGATTCTTGTGCTTATTCGTCCCAGTCTGTTCGATTCTGAGCGGAACCTATTCTGAGCGGAACCAAGGAGTATTGCGTCCGATCGATACTTCTTGCATTCCTGCTGAATCAACTCCATGGTTAGCATTCGGTTCACAGAACAACAGAAATACTCTCTTCATGCACAAGCTTGAAAGTTGTGCGGCTGCCATGCACAACATTGCTCCAACATCATCTCGCTTGCAACCGTTTCCGTCCATCGTTTGAATCTGCTTTGATGGCACTGTTTTGGCCATTTCACAGGGAATACACCGCCCGTCAGTGATTGATGTGCTTGATGTAGAATACTATGGGTGGTCCCGTTTCGGTTTGTGCTACTTTTACTTCAGGCCGGTCACCCGAACGTGCGTCTGGTTTGTCAATTGCCGGTAATTAACTTTAGCAGTTGTGCACTTTAGAAAAATTACGTTCGTGTTCTGACATCGGCTGACATCATCGTCCAGGAGTCAATTTTCACTCAGACCACCAATAATGGCTGACAGCTAGGCATCATTACGGCAGCGGCCGTGTTGCGCATTGGCTACGGAACGTCTTTTGAGTGAATGAAGAAGTCGACGATATTGCAACGAAGCGCTGCGTAGTCTACGAAGTGGATAAACCTTATCACGTCTGCACAGACATCTCATTATCTTTGTTGAGAAGGCAAATCATGCTGTACTCACCTCTGCGGATAATGGTCCCCTAGGGAGTCACTTTCACAGCCGTTTATAATCTGCCGTGCATAGCCGACGAGTCCCACAGTCTACAAGCCCGAAAATTTGCTCACCTACAGAATTACAGGGAGTGCGAAGACGGGGGGTCGTCGATAGGATGAAGATACGGTTCGTCATGCTTGACGCCTAGTACGAATTTATCGCCCTACCTTTCTGATTTCTTCATGCCCCCATAACATTTGGATAGGCTCCCTCATGGTCTACAGTGGCACACATGGTTATGTTTTTTCGACGGCACCGTTATTTCTTATGCGGACATCGTGACACATCTGCAGGACGTTAAGCTTCTTTCGTAGGTGAAAAAGAGGTGCCACAGAGCTAGTATAATGTGCTCATATGGCGGGGAACTCGGTGTACTACATCAAGCTGTTGAATGCTTGGAATTATCCCCTAGCTAAAATATGCATTGAAAGTCATGAAAACATTTAACGAAACTTTGATTACACTTTCTATTCTAGTGTAACACAAATCAAAAGCATCTTTTATTTTTGCAGTCCTTGAACAGTCGCCATGGCATTGAATTGTCGGAACAGTTTTACCAACGCATTCATATCGCTCGAACAACCCTACCATGTTTGAAGCGAACCTGTTCTACACCACAAAGACTTCATAATCATTTCAACTACGCATGCACTTATGGATCTACAAATGCCTTTCACTGCTCTACGATTCGACGTGCTGTCCGGCTATGAAATTGCTTCCCGTATTTTATCGGATGTCCTTCAAACTATGATAAGTTTCTTATTTCCATGGTATTGAACGTGAAGGTAACGTATTACAGCAGCGTGCATTTCGAATAGCTGATAGCGTACCTTTTCCAACTGCAACGAGATATTTCCTTCTTCGCCCCGCCACGGTGGTCTAGTGGCTATGGTACTCAGCTGCTGATCCGAAGGTCGCGGAATCGAATCCCGGCCGCGGCAGCTGCATTTCGATGGTGGCGAAATGTTGAGGCCCGTCTGCTGTGCGATGTCAGTGCACGTTAAAGGACCCCAGGTGGTCGAAATTTCCGGAGACTTTCACTACGGCGTCTCTCATAATGAGGGCTGGTTTTGGGACGTTAAACCCCACAAATCAATCAATGTGTCTTTCTTCTAATGTGTTTTGGTTGTTGGTTTTTTTATTTATATTTTAAAGGGCCCCACAACTACACACGCGTTCGATGGGTAAAACGCGGCGCCTGCTTGCTTCGCCCTTTCCTGCCCAACGCTCCGGCCGCTGGCCGGTGTTACTCCACGCCAAGACTGCAGAAGCTCCATACTTGGCAGAAACACCAAGCATAGCAAGATTGTTGCTACCACCCAAGACGTTACTCCTAGACAACACTGCACAAAAGCGACGTCCCGTAAAAATTCTGTGATCTGCTCCTGGCGGTCTCGCAAATCCGCGTGAGGTGCAGATAACTTCAAACATAGCTAAGACACAGCTTCGCTCGTCATTCACTTTGGCCGAGTGCAACGGCCCTGCATTATCTTGCAGTAATTGTTGCTCGAAGTAGCCCGGTCTACGGTGCAAATAATGTTATACTGATCATGTGTGCGGCGCAATAACACGCGGGAAGGATCAAACACGAAAGTTGGGTATGAGAATGCAGTGCGTGACCCGCCACGGTGGTCTAGTGGCTATGGTACTCGGCTGCTGATCGGAGGATCGCGGGTTCGAATCCCGGCCGTGGCGGCTGCATTTCGATGGAGGCGAAATGTTGAGGCCCGTGTGCTGTGCGATGTCAGTGCACGTTAAAGAACCCCAGTTGGTCAAAATTTCCGGAGACCTCCAATACGGCGTCTCTCATAATCAGACCTCGTTTTGGGACGATAAACCCCACAAATCAACAAGAATACAGCGTCTGCCAGCCTGAAGGTTGTGGATTGTTGCCAATTTATATCACGGGTGTAGTATGTTGTGCAAATTCTATTTTTGTTTCCTCTCCAGGCAGAAATTAAGTATGGGAACACCGTGCCAGTAAGACCAGGGTCCATTCATCTGGTCGTACTTTTCGATCTAAAAGCAGTGCAGAAGAAATTGTGACCGACATCAGCACGACGGGTTGTGTAGGCATTGCGATTCAGGCGCGACCAGCTGAAGCGGAGACAACTATTAACAGAAAATAACTTTCGCCATTAAAGATTACAACGCAGTTTTTTTTACTGGAACAGTATATTCTTCATGGGTGCTTTCAGGTAGATGCAGCGCTCAGGATAGTCTTGGGCCTATCACTTTCGTGTTATGGATTACGTTTCCTTCCCTGGAGAAAAAAATTGAAGGGGGCGTTCACGAAGTCGTAGGAAGCTACGCTGTTGAGCTCAATGTGATGTGATACGCCCTCCTTGAACGTTCTTCCGTGTGCTGTGTGAATGGTTGTGCTGCGAATTCCGTGCTCGGTGAGCGCCTTGCCTGAAAAAAATGTGTTAACTAGTCAGTAATCCGGTCGACGGAGAGCGAACCGAAGTATCAGACGGGATAAGCGTCGGTTTCAGCGGTCCTTGTGCGGCATGCGTGACGGAAAGCACAAACTGTGAAAACGGTTTCCCATTGCCGAAGAAGCGATCCTCTGTGCAAGAATGCACGGATTTCTGTAAGTACCTGTTGATTAATCGATTGTCGTATAATTTTCCGCTGAGAAGTTTTAGCAAGCGAAACCAGTTGCGTTTTAAGCATACTCGCGGCAAGATTGACGTCCATGATTGTGCATTGCGATGATTAAAAAGATCAGAATGTAAAGCGTTTCAAGCTGCTAGAAATATTCATTTCTAGTCCGTTACTGTTTTAAAATCCTGTTATGCTAACTGGAATAATAATTGGCCTTATACGTATATCTCGTTTGCGAATCATCTGTCAATAAAATAATGAAATGGAGACAGATATAAGAATAAAAAGGGTCGGTTGCTCCAGCCGCTCAAATTGTCTAACTATATTTTTACAACAATGACTGACCAGTGCAGTCCTCCTGCGCCAGGAATAACACACACGACGAGCGCTGTCTCGCAACTGAAAAAATTTATTTGAAAGAACACACAGGAAAAGAAGCAAACAAAGCAACCGAATGACAACTGGAAAACGTTTAGTTTTTCTACGCTTGCCCGGCATATCAGGATGCGGTTGAAGCAGTAGCTGTGTGATAAAACTGACAAAAAGTTTGTCTATTTGCTGAGCACGTGTACTTAAATAATCTGTTTTCTGACTAGTTCACACTTTTTCCAGTTGTCACTGGGTTGTTTTGTTTGCTTCTTTTCCTGTGTGTTCTTACAAATAAAATTTTTCAGTTGCGAGACAGCGCTCGTCCTGTGTGTTACGTGTTTCCTTGGTCCCAGTCTTATGCGCTGCTGCCATGCGTATTGATGTATGTACTGTGTCTTTCTTCGTCACGGCGACGTGAAAATATTCGAGAGGTGTGCTTTACTCAGAAAGAGAAAAACTCTTTACAAATTGAACTCTTTAAGGGACTTAACGGCATATCGACGAACCTTGGTAACGTACCAAGGTGACTTCGTTGGCCAGTGAACCGTTGCCTCATAGTGATGTGAAGGTGTTGAGTTGTGGCCCTAAGTGCTGACTGGAGCGAAAGAAGGAGCCTGTAAGTCTAGATTTTGTGCTTAGAAATATTGCAGATCAAGCTGCGCCGAAAGACAGCAGTGGTTTTGTGAGGGCTTGCACTGCTTATGCTAGTGAATAGCGAAAAAGAAACACACAGGGACAAGCAGAGAAACAAACAGGATAAGCGCTCGTCCTGTGCGTTTCTGGGCTTGCGCCTGTGTTTTTTTCACGCTTCACCAGCATGGACCGATTACAACTAGGCCAGCTATCTGTTTTCTCTTGCACTGCTTTATGTGCAAGACTGTGAATGCTAAGAGAACTGAACGTCGAGTGCATATTTTCTCAGATTATCTAAAAGGATAAGTATTGCCTTGCTGCACTTTTGATAAAGGGTTTTTGCCTTTCTACCGAACAATAATATTAGTTAATAAGGCTGGAGAAGGAATTGATAAGAACTTTGAGTCATTCACAGGAAAAATTGTGGAGTCGAAGAAGGGTTGACATCGTGTGAGAAGCTGAAAAAGCCGATGATGAAAAAGCTGATAGGTACCGCTGAGGAGGAGAGCTGAAGAATATTTCTGTATGTTTTTGTTTGGAGTCATTGTTTCCGAGCAGTGTACACGACAATATTTTCTTTCTTGATACTTGCAAAAGGAACTGAAGCCCTTAACTGTGACTGATCCCTAGACTTCCTAAAAGAGCAGCAAGATTTTCCATGTGGTGACTTTATTTTTTTTTGTTGAAGTGGAAGATTTATTTCGCAGTATTCCCCAGCTGCAACTTATCGAGGCAGTCCGTGACCATACGGACAATGGAGGGATGGTTGATTTGATTGATTTTCAGAATGCGTGCAGTATGACCATTAATAACTTCTGGATCTGTGCCCCGCCACGGTGGTCTAGTGGCTATGGTACTCGGTTACTGATCCGAGGGTCACGGGATCGAATCCCGGCTGCGGCGGCTGCATTTCGATCGAGGCGAAATGTTGAGGCCCGTGTGCTGTTCGATGTCAGTGCACGTTAAAGAACTCCAGATGGTCGAAATTTCCTGAGCCCTCCACTACGGCATCTATCATAATCAGAGCTGGTTTTTGGACGTTAAACCCCACAAATCAAATAAACTTTTGGATTGGCTCATTCTGTACATCAGGGCAGCTGTTCTGAGTTTCCGGGACGATTGTTTCACCGAAAGAGATGGAATTTGCATTGTCTATTGTTTAGCCACAGTACTGAGTGAAATATTTTTAGCACACGACAAGCGGACTTCGCGGCGTCTAGAAAAAAAACTTGCGCTGGTTTAGATTTAGAGGTGAATTTCTTTTGATCCTTAAGCTCAGAACTTAGTAGAATGTGAGAGTAGCGTGCATAGGATTTTAGAAGTACTTAAGTAGTGGGCTGGGGACTTCGGTTCACTGATGAATTGCCAGTTGAAGGAGTTACACCGCTCTTAGAACTGTCACTGTATGTATCGGAAGGACGCGTATGTCGGGCGTATAAGCCTCGCTCGAACAAACTTATCCTAAATTATGAGTCGGCTCATTCGAAGCTCATAAAGCGTGGCAATGTGATCAACACCTTGGCGCTGCCTTGGAGAAATCCTGCCCCCATAACATTGAAAATAGTCTGCAAGAACAGCTAGGGGCGGCTGGCTAAGGCTGAGCGCCTTCGCGAAACGGTGGTTTCGGGGACTGAAGCACTGCTCAGAGAGCAGGACGCAGCTGCCTGATGACTGAAAGTTAAATGGGAAGGGAAAAAAGTGCAATCAACGGGTTGCAATAGCGTACGTATAGGGAGATTGGCTGAATACTGTACCTATATGACACCTTTCCAGCTTAAAAATGCTTCACAAAAAACTCGGGCCTGCGCGGAATCGCAGGACAGTGACAGCGTAAGCTAAAGGTGCGACCTTCTTAGAGGCCATTGTAAACGCTTGGGGATCTGGCCAAGTGATCGGGCCATCAGGTACATCGAAGAGTTAAGTCAGGTTGCTGTCGGGGCTGCGCACGTCGCCTGTCGCGTGACGCATGGCACGATACCACGATACGAAGAAATTGCTTCACGAGGCAGCTCTTCGTAATAATGATGACGGAAAAGTTGAAGAAGATCATTTCATAATGATTATCTTGATGATGCCTCTGTAATGGGTGCAGATCTACAAAGCATCCACCCATGTGTCATTTCAAATGATTCCTCTCACTCGTTACGCAATCCACTTTCCACGACGCGTAGTGGCGCATTACTATTCTGCCGCATAAGATTACATTTGTTAATGCGATTCCTCGGCAGGATTTATACCTGCATAGGTCTTTTTGTGCTGATTGTTCAAGCACAGAGTTATCCCAGTGGTAGAATGCTCGACTGCCACGCTGAGAGGGACGTTGGTTCGAATCTTCCACGGTCCTGGTTATTTTTTTCTAAAATTAGCGCGATAGTGGTTACGGACACCGGCGGCGGGGGCGCCGGTGGACAACTACGGTGCCAAAAACTGCCCTTGTTGTGATCTCATAGCAGCTTACGCTGTAAAATGTGGCCTTATTGCCCTGCTTACGGATCCCGATAAGCTCGTTCGACTATGCTCCGATGTTACGGGAGCTAAGAAGCCACGATGCTCTAACCAGTACGAAAAAGAGTCAGGCCTGCGCGCAACCGCAGGACAGTGACAGCGTAAGCTGGAGGAGCACCTTATTAGAGGCCATTGTTTACACTTGAGGAAACTAGTGCAAGTAGAGGTGCTAGGTATCCCCTGCGCCATAACTCTTATCATTTCGCCAAGTAGGGAAGTACCCCCTAGGCAATAATTGCTGCGGAGAACGAACCGAACTCTCGGTCCCGCGTCGACGGCGACCTGCGGTTTGGGCTTCTCTCTGCACAGCTGTCTGTTGTGCACGACGTTGCCTTGTTGCAGCCGCGCGTGGTAGCTCTGCGATTCGCTTCTTCAGCAGGGGTCTGCACCTTGCGAGGAGGCGCCATCAGGTATATTGAAGAGCCAAGTCAGGTTGCTGGCGGGGTGCGTACGTCGCCTGCCGCGTGATGCATGGCACGATCCGACAAAGCTGCTTCAAAGGGCAGCGGTTCGTGATAAGGATGACCGAAATGTGGAAGATTATTACATAGTGTTGATATTTATGATGCTTCTGTAATAGGTTCAGAGCTGCAAACCATGCAACCCTGTGTTCCTTCAAATGACCCTTACAAAAATGCCTGTTGACATTGAGTAGACCACCTATGAACTTTCTGTTGACTGTACTGACAATCTACAGACATTTACACTGTAGTAACACTTGTTCGTCGAACGTCTAAAGACCTACTACTTACTTCTGTATAAAGAATTTTTTAGCTAGAACGTCTAAGGACTTCTCTCTTACTTCTGTATAAAGAATATTCTAACTACACTGTCGAAAGGCTCCCTACTTACTTTTGTAAAAAGAATATTCTAACTACACTGTCTAAAGGCTTCCTACTTACTTTTGTATAAAGAATTTTTTAGTCATCACATATAAATACTTCCCTCTTAATTCTGTACAAAGAACGTTTTAAATACATCGCCAAATGGCTTCGTTCTTACTTCTATATAAAGACTATTTTAAATGCACCGTCAAATTGCTTCAGTCTTATTATTGTATAAATAATTTAAGCACACCATCAAATTACTTCCTGCGGAATTTCGCATAAAGAACTTTTTTTATCTAAAAGTGAGAAGTCGTAGAACGTTTAACCTGTACACTGAGCGATTCTTTGATATTTCCCGCAGGACATGTTGATGATTGCAGCTGCACTTGCCTGAACACAAAGTATATGTCTTGTACAAGTGCACCAGAGCTAACTTGTTCGCCACGCGTAGTGTAAGCTGCTTTTGCACTTAAAAATAACATGAGAGATGGTAATCAATTTTCCATTTGTTCTAGTGGGCACTTCTAACGTCTTTCCAGTCTTTCACCTTCACGTATACTCTCTTTTTTCTGCAGTTCAAACTAACAGATGACACACTTCTTTGATACGGCCGCCTTGCACAAAGATTCAAAGACCAGCACTCACACCAAAAGGGTCCGAGCTGACCCCGAAACGTTCGGTTTTTTGAGCTTCATGTAAAAAAAAAAAGAAACGAAGCAGGGGCCTACGCTGGTGTCATCTCGTTTCAACATTAACATTATTTTGCTTAACCAGACAGATTTGTGGCAGCTGTTAATGTTTAATATGTGCTCTGCTCGCTGGCAAAAAGAAAGAAAAACAACGTAAAACAGCAACAACAGCTCATCTTGCTACCAGCATGGAGCAGTGAATTGCTATCGCACATAAGCTGGCACAATCTCATAATGAGTTAATTGCGCGGCTTTCATATTTCTCTAATTCCCGCAGATTCCCTTTTCATAACCATCTGCCACATAAAAGCCCTTGTGGATATTATGTTTAAAGCTTTGTGCAGGCTCATTTTTTCCCGAGCATTTGCTTTGTGGCTTGCACGCTCATAAAATACACGGCTAGCTGCTTTCCTTGTGTGTGCGCGTAAATATGAACACATGCGTGTAGCCGTCAAGCGTGGCAAGCGCACTTGTTTCGAAGATGTCAAATAATTCTGCCTTCTCAAAGTTTGACCAGGCGGAATTATAATGATAGCAGCAGTAGCAGTAATACTGCATGTGGAGCAAAAAAAAAAACGCGCATCGAAGACTTCGCGGATGTCAGTTTTACTCAGCAATGGTAAAACCAAGGTCCTTCAAAACGACCTTCCAAACCATGCCGAAAGGCACGCCACGCTGACACATGCAGCGTGAACAAAATTCCTGAACCAGTACTACTCGTTTGCAAAGAGGAGCGAGTCCGGCAGTCCCCCCCCCCCCGCTCCCCCTTCCCCCGATGCGGTTCCTCGAATATCCATTGTGCCAAAGCTCTCCGTCCGCTGTTGGCGCACAGCGAGGAAAGGGGTGTTGAGAGACGGAGAACGGCGTGCACGTGCTGTGTCACCGGTCTGGCAGTTTTGCTTGGACATGCCGTGTGTCGGGGATGCCAGCCCAAGCCGTTGAGTTTTTCGACACGTGTGAGCTCCTGGATATATTCTTCGACATGTGTGAGTGCCTGGATATGAGTGGCCCAAAACTATGTGGTGTTGCCGAAAGGAGAAGCTATTAGGATGTGCTTTAGCGAAGAAAACGGACACCCGGTACAAGCCCTCCACTGTTTTAAGCCAAGATCGCTGCAACCTGCATACAGCAAAGACAAGGCCAAGTAGTAACTACTTCTGCGTCTCGTTGGACTTTTATTATATCTTCTGACCAGTCATGAACTATTTCCAGTCTTCTTGTATGTTCTGTCAGTGTGATGCGCTTGAATATTTTCTTTTGCTCACACATTTCTATTTGTCGTCGATCGAAGAGGCTTATGTGGTAAGTTTTCCTGCATAATTATTCGTATAATTCTCTTCGTTGATATACCTTCAGCCTAGCAGTGTGCACGCGTGTACCTCGGAATGCTGATTTATATGTGCGAAGCCTATCTGACAGCACATATTGCTTATGATGCAATGCCACGTGTCTGCGGTTGGTAGTAAATTACTACTGGAATGAATTTTCAAGTTAAATGGCACTGTATTTTTTATTTCCTTTTTATCAATTAATGAACTTTCTTATAGTTGAAATACTCGTGAACAAATAATACTTCTATGCGAATGTGTTTGTGAGGCTAAAGCAGATCTGCTTATTTTAATCATCTATTTATCTAGCCGCCTTGTGCTAAGTAGAGGCTGCTTTACGTTGCCTATTTTAATGTTTACTACCTGATGCGCTTGTCTATTGTTCTTACTGCTGTGTACCAATTAAGGATAATACATAATTCATTTTGCTACTTCTTCGTATCGTATTTTGCTTACGCTTGGTTGTACAACTCGTTCACACATATCGACAGAAGCTGTCACGGGGTAACATATGTCGGTATAGACCATTCTGAGAATGTGGACAGTGTGTGCATGAACATGCCTCACTAGATATATTAACCAATTGTTAAAAGGGTAAACTGAGACAAATGTTTGCAGATGATCCATAGAAGGTCTACAAACATTTTGGCAGTATGTTCCTAGGGCGTCAAAAGACAAATGTTCATAGGGCACTGGTAGAAAGTAAGCAGACAGCCTATGAACACGCGTCTATGTACTGTTGGTGGCCAATTGTTTCCAGAACGCCAACAAGCAGTCAGTAAAGAAGTACACAGACCTTTGCTAGACATTCTGTTTGTTGTTGGTACGTTCTAGTAACAATTGTCTATAGACAGCCAAGTTAATGTTTCCATAAATTTTTGTAAGGGCCGTTTCTAGACACCCTGTAGGTCGTTGGTAGGTTCTAGTAACAATTGTCTTTAGATATGTTTCTAGGGTGTCAAAAGAAAAAGGATTATAGGACGTTAATATGAAGTCAGCAGACACCCTAGAAACAGGTGTCTGTTAAAAGTTGGTGGCCAATTGCAGGCAGGGTGTCCACAGGAAGTTGGTAGAGGAGTATGTAGACTGTTGCTAGACAGTCTGTTAGTTGTTGGTATGTTCTAGTAACAATTGTCTGTAGACATTCAATTTAATGCTACTAGAAATTTTTGTAAGGGGATTCTTCGAACTCGTTGTGCAATCCACTTTCAGCGACGTGTAGTGGCGTATTATTATTCTGCCACGTAACATTACTTTGTTGACGCGATTCTTTGGCAGACGTTATACCTGTTTAGGTCTTTTAGCGAAGATTTTTTTAAGCACAGGCGTAGCTCAGTGGTAGAATTCTCGACTACCACGCCGAGAGTGTGGGGTCTAATCCACACAGAGGACGTGGTTTGAATCCTACTCGGTCCTGGTTATTTTTTCTAACATTTGCGCGATAGTGGTTACGGACACCGGCGGCGGCGGCGGCGGCGGACAATTACGGCACCAAAAACGGCCCTTCTTGTGATCTCATAACAGCTTACGCTGTAAAACACATTTACGGCACGGAGAGCGGGAGTCGTGTACATATTTCAACTTGCCTGTTGTAAGGTGCACATGGGCCAAACGGGCCAGTGTATTAATGCACAGTTGGGGGAGCGTTATGCAAGTTTCAAATCAGTGGCTGGCTTCGGCTATTGGGTGAGACACTGCAAAGAGTGCAAGGGACGCATAGCAATATATGATGCCATACCTGTGACACATCTAGGAGGGATACTAAGAGTGCGGGGTATAGTTGAAGCACTAATGACTAATTGAAAAAGCGGCTGATTCACAAAAAAGTGGAATAACTTTCACCACGTAAGGAAGTTATTTTTATGCACAGCTGCGGCATCTAACATCCCAACAGCCACTACTTGGCTGGTGTTGCCAAGGCGACAGCATTGAACAGCACAACTGCGGACAATAACGAGGCATCAATGAAGGTTGAATATCCGAACGAAGATGAGCATTTCCGACAACGCAGGATATTTTGCATAAAGAATGAAAACCGATCCTTCGATCTTCCTTTTCCAATGTGTCACACACATCTCCAGACTTAAAGAGAAGCTCAGGAGAAGATGGAGGCTTGAATCGATGAAGAGATTGCTAAAAGCGATGTAGAACAGGGAATGTCGCTGGAGCCAACGTTTCCACACAAGTGTACTTCGTCAGGACGGCAACGGTGCAGTTGCTGTCCTGACGTATCCTGACGAAAGTGTGCCCAAATGATTCCACAACATCGTGGCGCATTACAGACTCGGCAGAAGAAAATAACCACCCCCGCACCTCAAATTGACGAGGGAGGACACCGTTGTATGGCTACAACTGCAGACAAACACATTTCCGTACAGAACAGTGCTGCACGCTATTCACCCCACTTCCTACGAGTACGCGTGCAAGAAATGCTCAGCGCCGTTCACTCTCTACCATATGGTATGGCAGCGCGCGGGCAACTCAACACTGCCTCCGATCCCTCAACCACCGCTTCAGAACTGACCAAGTCAAATCCTGAAGACCAGCTCCGCCTGGTGGACAGAGCGAGACGAGCAGCAAGGAACCACGGCGTCCTGGACTGAGGACTCCACCCACCTGAGGACGACCATCGTCGTCTGCTCAAGAATAAAGTTTATTTCTCTCTCTTACGCGGCGAAATATTCATTTACTTCCCAGTACCTCTTTCATGAAAATCGGACACTAATAAGAGTTTCAGTGCATATGTTCTGTTTATTTTGTGTCAATCGCTCTACGATAGTTGCAAGCATATTACAAACATCGGGACTGATTGATAAATTATAAGTAATCACTGAGTGTGGGCACTTAGAAAACTAAATGAAAAACAAGTTTGACACGCCACTTTTATAACAAATAGCTAAACGCGCTAACTGCAAATGTTCTAGTGGAGACAGTCTTGAACGCTTGCCATTGAGTAACATTACGAATGCCGCACTGGGTGTGCAAGAACTACGATGCAAATGGAAATTAATAGAAAACTTGTGTTCGGAGCAGTTTTAACTGTTTCATTGGTCAACGATATACTCGGAAAATAGCGCACGCAGGTAGTTAAAACATTCCGGTGACAATGAGGACAGCAGATGGAATATTTTTGAAAACAAAACACTTATGGTTACTTATTAAAGAAATGAATACAAATGGTGTGTTTCAACGCAAAAGAACAGTGCTATTATAACGCGCCGGTAAGTGGTAGTTCCTTAGCTGACGTCGGGGCGTCCTGAAGCACTTCAGACGAATATGCTTTGGCGATCGGACGGGAATGGTGTATGCTGTCTGCTGCTTATTGATGCATTACTGCAAGCTTATGAGCAAAGTGCAGTTGTCATCAATGGATCGCAGAGTGCTAGACAAACAAGATCGGTGAAAAATGAATAATTGGAAGGCACCAAATGAATAACTTACATTGCATGAACTTGTGGGTTGGCTGTCGTACGAACCAGTGTACCAATTGCCGTTCCTCTGTCAATACTGGTAGGAACTTGCTAGGATATTTCCCTGAGAGAGAGAGAGACATATGGCATTTGCGACAGAACACCCCTTCATATTTGCGGAAGTTCCAGGCTAGATTATAACGCAAGGCTCTCATAATATATTCAGGTGGGAAGTGTGGATTCATTGCCATCCATATGGCCTAAATGCGAAACCTTGAAGCGGGCTGCCTGATGACTAGCTATCCCACGCAGTTGCGGCAGCCAAAAATTAGTGCCCAAGAGTTCTGTGCTATCAATAAGACCTGTTGCTAGAAAAGTTAAATATAACTACTGTAACATGTATGAAGGAACCCAGAAAGCGTTCTGCGTAGTGTGTTGATTCACGTGCGATATTTCTATGCGCTATGTGGTCTCCTGACGTCTCCAGAAATGGTGCGATACTTAACCCTAGGGCCCGAACAGAAATGGACACGGATGCCAGCTGCATCGGCTGTGGCGCCGTTCTCGCTCGAAGGAAGGCTGGCGGCGATGAGTACATCATCCTATTCGCACTGTGGCGCTCACGATTGTTTATTACATGCTGTGACCTGCTTAGGAAAATATATTGGGAGCACTATACATGCGCTTCGTCTTCTCATCTGTACATACTCATCATCATGCCTTGGAACCGCCGTTGCGGGGCTCTTGGCTTAAAAGAATAAAAAAGAGACTTAAGGAATCCTCCTGGGTGTGCATGTCCCAGAGGAAGGGTTACAACAACAACAACAACAACATGAACAAGAACCACAAGAACAGACGTTGTCTCGCCAGTGGTAGGGAGTCCTGTCCGGTTCTTCCGTTCTCAGAATCTGCCGGTCTTTTCCCCAACTCCAACTAGACCACCTGCCTGGAGCTCCGCTCCGGTGCCGCCTAAAGCAAGAGCCTTCGGCCATGTCGCATGGCCAGCAGCCCAACGTGGCATCACCTGCAACACCCTAGCGGCCATCCCAGCTTGGACGGTCACTGCCTTTCAAAAAGACCCACCTGTCTTCACTGGACTTCGCGGAGAAGACGTTGAGGACTGGCTGGAGCAGTACGACCGTGAAGGTGCTATCAACCAGTAGAATGATTCTTCTAAATTTTATGACGTCGCATCCTACGTGACAGAAGTTTTTCAAAAACTTGGTTCTACAACCATGAGATCGATTTCATCAATTCTAAGTCATTTACAAACCACCTACGACAGTCTTTGGCGATTTCTGTTCGCTCAAAAATCGCAAGAGGAGAAAACTTGCAGAGCGTGTTCATTATCCATATGAGTCCTCTACGTCTTGCATACAAGATGTACTCGCCCTTTGCCTCCGCGTTACCAGCTCAATGGCGGATTATGACCGTGTGCGGTACCTCCTCAAGGCGATTGCGCCTGTGGCATTGACGGCCCTGGTCGTGCAGAACCCTACTACCGTTGCCGATATCACCAATATGTGGCGTCGCCTCGATGAGACTCAGACAATACGCTTGGAACCTGGCATGTGTGAACTCAATACAACAATCGACTAACGATTTACATGCGCTGCTCCGCTCTATCACTCCAGAGGAACTGCATACAAAAGATTCGCCATGCATCACTGAGGTATCTACATCGTCACCTGGTGCTGCCCTGCGCAATATCATTACGGGAAGTACTGGCATCAATGACGCGCGTGCAAGTGCAGGCCCCGAGCCTCGCTCCCGCGACACCGCCAACTTACGCCGAGATTGCTGCTCTTGTACCACCATCTCAGCAACAACTTCAGCAGGCGCCCGCAGTCCAGTCAATCCTCTAACATCGAAAGCAACGCTTCAGCCTAACAACTCCTGGCGCGCTCCTCGACCGGTGCGCTTCTACTGCGGCATTCGCGGTGACATTTCACGGTTTTGTCGACGTCGCCAACAGGACGAGGGCGGCTGTGACAATTTTGAGCGCGATTACTTTTTTTGCTTTAGGATCACAATATCGTCGCGCTGACATGACTTAGCGCTCTACGCACGTCGCTCATCATTCCCGCACAACTTCGGCACAGCCGGTACTTGCCATTTCCCGCGTCGTCTGTCTCCCTTCGTCGACTCAGCGCTCGTGTTCACCACCCCGACCTGCTACTTCGTCGCCTGGGCATAGCCCAGTAAACTAAGCAGTGCAGTTTCAGGATGGAAAGCTGCATCTTTCAGACTGCTTGAAACTCCCCCGGAAAGCCCGTCATTATACTGCTGGTGTATGTAAGGTGAACGGATAGAAGCTTTGGTGGACACGGATGCATTCCTTTGTGTTATTAGTACCGACTTATGTTCACGCTTGAGAAAAATGAAGACGCCATATCGTGGCCCTCCCCTTCGCTTTACTAATGCAGCTATTGTTCGACCCTCCAGTACTTCCAGAGCGCGACTTTTAGGGGCGAAGCTCCTTACGGCATCACCTGGGCGGTTCTAGATGCATCCTCCGTAGCCAGTAGCGTCTCCCTTAGCATACAATAGATGGCGCTGTCCCATAGAGATGCATGCAACTGCAATTAGGTGACGATACACTAGATGATGCTGTACGCATTCTGTGTCGTCATCTCCATTTCTCGTCTCGTTTCCGAGAGGTCGCTGCCCCATAGACAAGCGTACAACATGGTGGTTGGGTGAAGGTACGTTAGATGGCGGCGCTGTCCCATAGAGATGCATGCAAACTGCAGTTGGGTGACGATACACTAGATGGCGCTGTAAGCATTCTGTGTCGTCATCTACATTTCTCGTCTAGTTTCCTAGATGGCGCTGTCCCATAGAGATGTGTGCATCTTAAAAAAATTCCGAAAGTTGTGTCCGAAGCGCGGAATCGAACCAGGGACCCCTCGCTTCCGAACGCGCGGCGCTAGCCACTACGCCACGAAGCGCACGAAGACACATGCACCACGATGACACTAAATACCCAACATTAACGAAAGACTGCGCGTTTCTAACGCGTTTGTGCTAGCACGTTACGGCCCGTGTAAGAAGCTGGTGTAAGACGCTGTGGCCTCTCCGCCTTATACTCTCTCAGCAGTCATGTGATGGCGTCGGCAAACGCCGTGCGCGTTCCGGCCTGTGTAATGGGCTGCGTAAGACGTCTTAACATGATGATCGAGTGGACGAATTACACGGAAGATTCACGGTTTACGATTACTCCCTCCGGAGCTTCGCCCACTCATCCTCATTCACCCCGTGGATATGCTGTGATTTTTTTTTATTGACAACATCATTAACTACATTCAGTTCACTTTCCTGCCTTCGCGTACTCACCCACTCACCAGGGCTCGGACTTCCTCTCATCAGCGTCAGCTGTAATGTCTTGTCAACGTAGGATTCACATGAGAGAAAGTGAATTCCTTTTTGATTTAAAAGCTAACAACATGTGTCTGGTCACAGTGGACGGTCGTGTCATTCCGCCAGGCGATCAGAGCACCATCACACTACCTCCCGCTACTGTCGTTAATGGCGGCATGTTCCTTTCACACTGCGGTCACTGTATATCTAAAATATTTCCCATAGCTACCAGTCTGGGTGCGTTTTCACGACCGTAGAGCTTTGGTCACTGCCCTGAATCCAACTTCTTCGTCCATGGCGCTGCCTCAAGGCACCACCGTGCATGATTTTGCCGACGTCGAATCTCCTTCGCTGGTTCCCCTTAATATGGAATCACCACCTTCGTCTAGCACTACTGGTGATCCTGCGGCTTCAGCTGCTTCAACAGCCACGAAAAATCCGGATCTGCCGACTGCTGAAAAGAAAGACACTTTAGCCCTTCTCCAAAAGCAAAGCGTCTCGTTTGACACCCAGTGCAAGCTTTTGGGGCGAGCTTCTGTCGCATAACATCGCATCGAACCCGACGGTAGTTCAACTGTTGGACTTCGTCAATATCGCGTGTCTTATGGGGACCGGAAGATAATAGAAGACAACGTTGCTGATATGATCAAAAGGGACATAATCCGGCTGTCGTATAGCTCACAGTCATCGCCAGTAGCGTTGGTGCAGAAGAAGAACAGCTCCGTTCTATTCTGTGTCGATTACAGAGCCCTTAACAAGATCCCGTGCAGAGAGTGATATAGGCCCGACCATAAGCTGCCTCGTATTTAAAAAGAATGATGGCACCTGGCGCTTCTTCGTCGATTATCGCAGTATAAAGGGACTGTCTACCACTCGGAAAACTTCTTTAGGTTGTGGTAAAACTGGGCAGATCGTGCGTCGCATTAAGGAAACGAGCACGCTTTTACGCCACGAAAAAAGAATAATGTTTTAGATGCGAAGCATCTTATGGTCGGGGCTATGTCACTCCTTCCCTCCCTCCCTCCATCCGCCGTGCCGCGTCCAGACCCGCACTGCGCATGCGCATCCTCCTCCCCCTCATGTCCTTGTCTCTTCTCCTCTCCTCTCGGCATTACTCCTCTCCTCTCCGAACGGTGCGCGTTGACTATGGAAACGCTGTTTCTTCGATGAGCGCTTTACCAGCTCGCAAGGAATGAGAACGCGCCCTCGCCCGCGAGAGAACGCTCACGCAGGCAGCGGCTCCTAGCGTCAAACCGATGCAAACGCGACAGCTAGCCAAACCGATGCAAACAGGGTGTGCACCCCCAGTGCTGCTTCGCATCGCCTCATGGTCTCCTTTAGTGGAGATGGTGTAATTGTCATTATACTGATCTGAAAGTGGTGCAAGAAACCCCGCTAGCGACACCCAACGGCGTGATTCTCGAGTGCCACGTGTACGAGAACAGACCCATGCAGGTAACTGCTGAAAAACAATCATGTATGTCTTAGAAGTGTAGTTCACCCTATGGGACACCTTTTTATAGCAGGCAAGAGCAATTCGTTTCTTCTTTTCGCGGCTTTCGGGGTGGCGCAGGGGGCGCTGCCTTCGAATTCGTCTTCCTGTACAGGCGCGTAGTACTGCGCTTGTCATGCATGTGGCGCTGCATGTCCGAGGCGTACCTCGTCGCGCCGACTTTCCCTCGCTTCTCCTCCTCGTCACCTCAGCAATATCGTCCTTGGAACCTGTTCCTGTTCAGCAGAAGCCTCCCGCGCCCTGAAGGGTCACCATGGAGACGATGACGCATTCTGCGCAGTAACCAATGTTGCTGGCATCTGTACACGCAGAAAAGGAACGACTTCGCAGATACAAAAGATGTTTTAATAATTTCTACGCCAAAAAACGGGAGAGCGATGAAGAACGGTAGACAGTCTCCTTAAACAAGGTGATCCACAAGGACGTCTATTCGTTGTCCCGCATCGATGACTGCCTTCACGGAACCCGCTAATTTTATCCGTCGAACTTCGGTCCGGCTATCGGAAAATTTCAGGCCACCGCATGGTCCGTGAGAAGGCTGCATTCGTGACTCCCGATGGTGTTTGCAATTTAAAGGTCAAGCCGTTCGGACTTTGCGACGCCCCAGCAACTTTCGAACGCAAGATGGGTACTTCTACCCAGAATACGCTGCCAGGACCTAGTTCAAGTACCGAGTGTCCACGCTTCGAACTTGGGACATCTTTCGCGCTGCTTTCTTGGAAACTTTCGCAAGCGGGTTGCGCAAGGAAAGAGCTGCAACGCTTCTGACACTCGCTTGGAGATCCCGAATGGAAACTTCACGATCTTTATGGAGGAGATGACGCTACTTTCGTGGCACGTCGATGCTGACATGTCTCAGGAGAAGGTTCGCCTGCTCATGCGAGGAGTGAAGCAGGACAGAAGACGGTCCAAGAGTTCCTCTCCGAGGCGACGACCGTTTATACGACTCTTGAAATGCGCACCCGCCAATACAATCGGCGCTTGCTGCGAGAAGTGCAAGGACTCGGCCCCGACGACCTACGCGAGACCATAAGGGCCATTTTTTTGCGAGGAAATGCGTCGGATGTTCCCGTCGTCTCAGCCCCAAGTAGCCTCCCTCGAAGACATTGTTCGCGAGTAAGTACAGCGATCGCTGCCTGTTCCCGAACCACCGCAATCCCAGCCTTGAGTGTTTTGAACCTGGGCCAGCCAGGAACGTCAACATAATGGTGGCTTCTGAATGGTATCTTGTAGTACGATGCAACGCTGAAACTCGCGTTGGCCCAAAGCACACACATCTGTATTATCAAATAGATGTGCTATACGGTGCCTTGATGTGCTATTATAAGCGTCGTTCATTGAAATATTCCTACGGAATCGAGTAAAATTGCACAAAATCATACCCAATGGTAGTGGATATATTTGTTGCTATGTTAGTGCTTATCAAACATTAGAGGGAGGAATGAAGATTACGCATGCGCTATCGTTAACATTGCTTGTGAAATAGGTTTATTTACCAAGCGGGAGCAGC
>CM023488.1:57414948-57465095 GCA_013339685.2 Hyalomma asiaticum
ATGGCCTCTAAGAAGGTCGCTCCTCCTGCTTACGCTGTCACTGTCCTGCGATTCCGCGCAGGCCCGGGTTTTTCGTAATGACCGTCAAAATTCTTAGCCAGCTCCAACTCACTCACACGACCATCCTTCTCCAGTTACGTTATATAAAAAATTGCTCATAACAATAGCATATACTGTAGTCCGATAGACATCACTGACGTCTTCTGTGATGCATTCGTTATAATGCCTCTGTCTCCTTCAACCGCCTTCCTCATTCCCGCGCTCACACCCGCACAAACGCACATGCGCGCTCGCAGGATTGACGTAGTCGCCGTGCACATGTGCGTTGCAATAAGCATGCGCAGGTTCGAAGCATTCCGACAACCGCAATCGAACTGTGCAATTCCAGTGCCAGTATACAAGGCCTTAACTACCATTAAAGCATCACCACCGTCGGCTGTCAAAAAAGCATGAACTGCGTATATTGAATGTTACTTGCGATATACCACTTGGGCAATGATATCGCTCACATAAAAACCGTTTTTGTTGTGATTGCCATCAGGGAATATATACAAATAGAAAAGATTGAACTTATTTAGATGTACCAAACGCGAACGCAACAACAGGTGTCATAAAATCATATTCAAAATGCTTCGGTCAAGTTGAGATGCTCTGAGCGATTTCACGTGAGCGGTGGAGTTTCGTTGTCTCCTCATGATTTCAGCCTTTTAGTGTTTAAAATTCTACGTGAAAAGCCACTGTCGTTATCTGTGTCCTGGCTTACTATACTGATTGAGTTTTATTCTCGGTAACGGGGAACGAATATGTCTTTGACATACTGGTCACCGTAGGGCGCATGCACATGCCCAACAGAGCTCTCCAATTCTGGAAATTAAAGCATGTGTGTGCGTGTTTCGTTCATTCCCTAACAGTGAACATTGCTTATTAACAGGGGAATGCCTCAACGTTTGTAAAGAGTATCTAATAAAATTGAAAAATTGAAATACCGAGTATATGGTGTGCTATTGACTACCGAACGGCTATACCGCCATGCTGCGAAGCGCAGGTGAATGGGTTAAACACTGGCCCGGCGGCGACGTTTTGTAGGAAGAAGCATTGAAAAGTACTAATTTTCCCACATTTACATGCAAGATATAGATCTCCCGTGCGTGGATAAAAGATGCAGTAAAGCTTTCAGTAAAAGTACTTACGTGCTCGTGACAACAGAAGCTCGGAATACATCAAAGTTGCAGATAAACATAAGGCAGCGCAAATATTGTACGCGTCCATGGTAGGCCGGGATGCAAGTTTATGGAACAACATCAATGATCGCGATGAGGCACTAGCCGTGTCAATAATTAACGCTATTGCTACGAAAAAAACTGCGCATTCAGCAGCCGAGCTGCCACAGAAAAGTGATCTGTTAGCTAGAGCTGCATATATCACACTGACGAGGAATATGTGAAATACGACTATTGGGGGACCCGTGATGACATACGCTAATTATGCGACATAATAAAATTGGCAAGAACGAACCCGATACTAAGACTGCAGATTTCTTAATGCGGCTCCACAAATGCAGACATCTAGATGCCTGTGCTAACCTTCAAGTGAAGTTTCTTTAGGTCGGGAAAAGAAAAAAAAAACAGAACAAATACAAGTGAATATGAAGCGGGAACTCACGTATATTTGTGCTAATTACATGAATACATAATTCATGAGTATGACCTTATCATCGTCTATGTTGTTCAGTCTAATTGGCAGCTTCACACACAGGACAGCTCCTATCGCTGTTATCAAAGCAACATCTGCCGTTTACACATGTGTATTGCTGTGATGTCAGTAGGTATTCTAGGTATTGTCTACCGTCCTTCATCAATTGCTGCTTTTTTCTCAGTAGGAAGCACATTATTCGAAGTGTACAAGTTTGCAGTGCTTTCGCAGGAATGCCAGCAGAAATTTCTAAAACAAAAATTTTCAATCTTCGTGTTCACCTCAACCGTATGTGTAAGGGCGCCAGCTGGTCGGCATTTGCAATATTGATTTAAAAATGAGTCCCTCTTCATTGTGAGGTATCGCCATCTTATATGGCTGATTTTATTTGATTGATTGATTGATTGATTGATTTATGGAGTTTTACGTCTCAAACCCACGCTACGAGTATGAGAGACACTGTAGCGGAGGCCTCCGGAAATTTCGGTCACCTAGAGTTCTTTAACATGGCTTTAACAGCATACGGGTCCCAACATTTGGCCTCCACCGAAAGGCAGCGCCGCGGCCGGGATTCATTCCTCGGTCTTCAGATCAGCATCCGAGTGCCATAACCACTAGAACACCGTTGCAAGCCCGCTATCGGACATGTTACAAATATAATTTTAAGTAATGAATGTTTGCCTTTAGCAGGATAATAAACCTTCGTGGGTATTTCTTGGTTTTTTGTTACACTTGAAGATTGAGACTCATCACCAAGGATGACGCCACGCCTCGCCACGGTGGTCTAATGTCTATGGCACTCGGCTCCGGATCCGAAGGTAACGGGATCGAATCCCGTCCGCGGCGGCTGCATTTCGATGGAGGCGAAATGTTGAGGCGCGTGTGCTGTGCGATGTCAGTGCACGTTAAAGAACCCCAGGTGGTCGAAATTTCCGGAGCCCACCACTACGGCGTCTCTCATAATCAGAACTGGTTTTGGGACGTAAAACCCCACAAATCAATGAGGGATGACGCCACCTGTCATTGCTTCTCAATTTTAGGGCCAGGCTAGAAATTTTATTTCTTTTTGTGGGCTATAAGCACGCTCGCTTCCGTCAATGTAATAACGATATTCTCATTTCTACCACAACCGACGAAAACTTTCCGAGCGGTAGCCAGGTCCATAAGGCGACGCCGTCCATGTATGGCACTCAAAAGTTTAAACGACATGAAGCTCTCCTTCAACATCGGCATGGATTAACTTCATGTGTAAGGAATACAGCACACCTGTGGTTGGATTCAGTACGTAAGCATCTTTGCGTTTCCCAATTACTTGGAAATTAGCTATTTGACGGAAAGAGCGCGTGGGAAACTTCTTTTTCGCAGCGTCAAAAGGGAATTATGTGCGGAAAATGCTTCATAAAGTAGAATGGCGCACGAGCGTGTCAGGTTTTAAAAGCAAGCCAAAGTCACTCGCTCTTTTTTTTTTCTTAGCACTTTGCACTATGTAAATGACAGATAGTGAAGTGTGGTAGATACACATTCAACAGAATCTGTCCTTGTATTTCGTGCTGATGAGGAGGTCGCTGGCGATATACATAGACAAGGCTTCATATTTAATTTCTTAGCTGCCTTATCTATTTTATTTTTGGCTTGGTCATCGTTTGCGAGTGTTGATGGCACGTCACAGATCACCCTAAATTCGCAAATAAGCGCAAAGCATGTCATGCAAAGTTCTTTTCCGTTGTAGAATAAACGAGAGCTTAAATGCAACTGAATTCTACCAAGTCTAACGCAAATGATAAAAACAAGCTCTCGGAGCTATAGGTGCACGAAAAAAATTGGATGCTTCATTGACGAAGGATGTCAACATGACATTGATTTTGAACTTTGTGTTTCGATTTGTTGGTGAAGGAAAAGGCGTTTTTTTCTCATCCCCTGTTAAGAGCAAGAACCAGCGTGCGTGAACGTGATGAAGTGGAAATCAAATAATGTAAAGGAGACGCTAGCCGTAGTGGAGATGAGCCACAGCTTGCTGCCATCACCATCACGATCTTCGCGACACTGTTCGGTGTCTCTCTGCGTGGACGCCTGGAAATTTGACCCTCTGGCTTCGCACGCCCGTTGGTGTAAGAAAGCAACCCTCTTCGTAGATTGGCAAGGTCCTGTTTTTTTAGTTGTCTACGTTGTCTCTCTCCAAGGAATGAGCATCAGACGCTGCTCCATTTATAGTGAAAGTGCCAAGTGAATTGCCATCCTTTGCATATGACGCTGCAGCTGCTGCTCATAATGCACTATGATATGCACGATGGCGCTAAGCTTGTTCTGTCAACCGCAGGATCCCCATCACAGAGACAGTGGGCACAGCTCCGATAGGTGCTGAAGGCGTCTGCATTAAGCTTCTGTGTCGTCGAGGAAAAGTTACGACTGCCTTCGAAGTGATTATCATTGCGGCTCTGGACGAGGGGGCATACTTTGATTTCAACACGTGGCCGCAGTTCCTTCGACCTTTTCAATTATATGCGACGTTGGTGTGGTGATGTATATTCACTTTTTCTTTTCGCATGCACTGAATGCCTAGTACATTTTAATCACGAGTGCATAGGTCATTGAAAAAAATTAGTTGCGCTTTCTTGGACTACTAGTAAACCGATCATCAGTGTTTACAAGAACCGCCGTTTTTTGAGCCACGAAAGCGTGGTTGCTAATTAAAGACTTCTAAGTGAATGTTGTGTGCGTGTTTCCGCCGCTAAATTCGTGTCAATATGCATGTTCTTTGAAGTGTCACGTTGTATAACTGATGATATAAAACCGTGATATAATTTTGAAGGCATACGCATGGGTCTACTTTGGCAGCTATTTGTTGCTGTTAAACTGTATCATGTTCACAAAATAATACATATCTTTGTCGTGTGGTTTTCAGATATGCTAAAACGTGAGGCTGTACTTTTCTCTGTTCCTTCACGCTTCCCTCCATCCAGAATTTGTTATATCCGCAGATTTGGCTGACTTTCCACAACTCACAATGTAACGTTACTTGTTATCACGATAGCAATACCCATGACATTGCATTTCTACTTTAGAAATGCCCACCGAGCGGATGTTGCACTCATAGGAGCATAGACAAGAGAGCCGACGTTGTCACAATACACACGCTTTGTGAGCAAGGCTTGTTTATGCCTGTTATTCAAAATAGCGCGTCACTGCGAGATCAGCGTGTTGTCTCTTTTTGAAAATTATGCTGTGGTCGTCATCTACGCGGCCTTCGTCACGTACGTTGATGTTTTCGTTCAAAGCGTCATCATTTCTGTGACATTTAATGGAAGCGCTGTTTTCACAGTACATCAACTGCTGAGACATCGGTAACTTGTGATAAGGTTGCGTAAATAATTTCTGTCGCAAGTGACAGTAAGGCTCTGCTGTGAGTCACTCAATGCTCCAGGCAGACCGCTTGCATGTACCGTTCTTTTTCAAAGCTTTAGTGACTTAACGCCATGATCCCGTGGTTGCATCTATTTACTCATAATCACTCTGATCATGAATGTCTAAGAATTAAAGCCAATCGTACGCCGATAGAAACTTAGATCAGCAAACACTGCAAGTGCCTCACGCTCAGTTGTACTTATGTCTTCTGTCCTAAACGCTTTTCAGCGAAAACGGGTAAGCATCTGAAGTACCCTAAATAAGTTTGCAATTATTCACTCATCAGTGTTGTAATCAATCTGAAATAACTGCAGCTACCTGTTATTTGTATAAGGGAGCACGACTGTGCAGTATTGTGCTGTTGTCGGCGTTGCATGCATTTCGGCGAAGGGTATTCCTTGCAAACTTATAAGCCTGGCGCCCATTGTGCGTAACCTACTTATAGTGCTTGTGGCAATAAAGCGAAAAAATAAATAAATTTAGAGCGTAGTAGATGACATACATGTTTTTATCCTTCGTGTTGTGTTCCACCAAATTTTTCATGTTAAACTTGCAAGAGGAACATTGGTGGAGAATACCCTAGGATACCATCTCTTTATTGGAGTAGTTTAGGAAGCGCAATTATTTATTAGAATTTCACCATGACGCTGCTTACGAAGGCCCTAACAAATATTGTGAAATAAGCGATTCTATTTACAAAACGAAAGGCTGTCAAAATATACATTAACGATACGGTTATTAAATTGTTCTATATGATATCACATTATGACAAATGTATTCCCTACATTTTTGGTCGTTGCACCTTCACACGTTTTTGTTATTAGTAATCGTAACTACATTGTCTTTATTAGCAAATTTCTTGGTTGTGGAATAACAGTGCCAATTTGACGTGCTAAGAAACAGTTTTTGGTTAGCCGCTGGAGCTACAGGAGCTGCTACGATGTCCACAAGCACGCTTTCACCACTGGCCCTCTCACCAGGTATGCTATGTTATGTGAAGCCAATTTCATTTATAGCAAGGCAGGCTCCTGTAGAAATGGTATGAGCAGCCAGGAGCTGTACAGCAGCTCCTTATTATTACAGCGTATAGCGCTGGATTCATGGCACCCGTTCTGGATGCCGAAACGTTAATACATTCTTTTTCTCTTATGGTCGGAGTTCGAGCCTTCCTTCGGGATAGCAGTGATATGTACACTTGAAGATAGTTTTCGCGGCACAGTGAAGATATAATTAATATTCTATAATATTATATGAATATTATATATATATATATATAATCTATGCTGTAAGGCGGAATAGATAATAGATATATACTGTAGCTCGCGAGGCGTCTGTCTCGCGTTTCATCGGAACGCTTTCGAAGAAGTCGTGCTGACGGAAACGCGCGCTCGCATGCGTGTCGGTAGGGAGGCGCAACGTGCTGCTGTGCATAAGGACAAAACCGAAATACGACGCCCCCAAACGCTTACTTCGCATTACATTGTATAGTATTCCACCTTGTTTCCATCGCAGCAGGCTATCAAAAGTGCGCATTTTTTTAGTGCTTCGTCCGATTCATACAGGCGCCCATAGAAGCCCTGACTTTATAGTACAAAATTGTTGGTAAATTCATTTGTAAGATCAATTTTAAGAAGCAATAGCAACTGTTACAGTTCTTGCCGCTGTATTGAGTTTCTGAGCGGCATGTAGAACGAGCCATCACCTCGGGAAAGCTCTTGGGTGGCATTCAAGCGATATAAATTTGGGGACAGGCTATCGAAAGATCAGCGCACTCTGAATTTAGAAGTTCAGTGTTGAGAAGTTCAGTGTTTTTTTTCCTTATTGAAACGCAACTATCACGTGCTCGAAGAGATTAAGAGGCACGAAAATTCCTACATATTGGACAGCGACATCCACGTGGGCGAAAAACATATGAGTCAGCGCATTCATTTGGCTAAGTGTCCTTTAATATACATGCATATGCAGAATTTAGAACCCAAGATTCGCGGGACCAACTTGAGCATATTCCCTGTAAAATGTTTCACGTAACAAGCGATCCGTAATAATGAAACATGAACTATTGCATCAATGTCCGCCCAAGCACTACCAGCAAATCAGACCGTAATTTTCGCTTGTACAGCTAACCGTTGTATGCCTGAAGTGCTGTGCAATTTTATTATCAATTCAACAAAAGATTTCCTCTGGAAATGGATATACACCTCATTCGGTTAGGCGAGTAGCCGACCCACTGAAGGCATACGCGTGTGCGCTACAGGTGATGCATTTCTAACTTTTGCAGTCTTTCACCAGTTATATATATATATATATATATATATATATATATATATAATCAGCGTGTTTTCTTTGTAATTATCCGCAGCCAAAGGTCCGTGCTGTGTGCAGTAATATCTCCGAATAGGTTCAACCAAAGTACCAAGGCCAGTGCCGAAACTCAGTTGCTCCTTCTGCCGGAATCTGTCACTACCTTATTGTTGACATTGCACATGGATCCCCGCCAATCTACCAGGGTGAGGAACTTAACATCGCTTGTATAGATCTTGCACAGTTATGGTATATGTTCTAGTGAAGACGCTGTTTAGGTGTCATTTCAATAATGTGTAACACTGCTCTGTGTCATAAAGGATGATTGACTAAGAAAGCAAGTTGGCCGTCCGTAGCTCAGAAATATATTTTAGTTCTGCGTTCTCCGTAAGCTCAGAGCCTGATTGGGAACAATGCTGTAGTGCTTGACTCTAGAATAATTTTGAACGTTAAATGAGGTTAAACCTTGAAAGGCAGGGGTACTACAAAAGAGAATTCGCTGTCGGCGGGAGTGTGCTGGTTGCTATAAATTTCGGGAGTGAGAAGATAATACAGGGTGCCCAATTCTCTGAGGGCATGGAGGGACAGATCGACAGACAAACAACTTTAATTAAATGTCTGCGATGATAAATAGGGATGGGCTTGAGTGCGGGCCTAGGCATCGGGCGCGAGCCCTTGGGCTCAGGTGGCTTCCTCGGCTCGCTGGACTATCCAGAGCTGTTTTAATACGGATCTGAGCAGAGCTGCTTCCCAACGTGCCCTACGGTTCGAGATTGTCTCCTCGATGGCGGTGCTTATTACATCGTGCAGACTCGAGAACTCCCATAACATGTACCCCAAGGTTGCCCGGCGACGCCTTACATTTATCTGTCGAATACAGATCAGCGTGACAGCGGTTAAAGATAACTGGATTTGGGTATATGTATATTTGGAGTTGTCTCTATGGAACTGCCTACTTTTTAGGTAATTTGCTGTGTGGTGGTGGGTATTTACGCCAACCTAACCTGCAGTGCTGCCTAACCTCCCTGTGCTAATCACACGTTCACGCCCACTCCCAGGCATGAAGGAAAAAAGAAACATTAATGAGGCGTAGTGTGGTTCCATTAGCTACGGCAAGACAACCTTGTCTGACGCCTTTGCGCGTGGTTCTTCTCGGGTAGGATTAGGCCCACGCATGTGGTGGGCTGCTCGAGGTGGCTTGGACGTGGTTGCGTTTAATGAATGCACTTGAGCGTGCATTCGTACAGTGCTTGCCTATCGTGCGACCGTAGCCCATTTAGGATGATTCTCTCCTTTAAAATTTTTATGAATGGGCTTCAAGATTGCCTCATGACCCTCATGCTAGTCTTTTGCTTCACCCATTCTCTGGCGTCTTGTGCGCTGTGCTTCTCAGGGTAGCTGGATTTGGCCCACATGGTTGCCGGAACGCTCGAGCTTGTGGGGATGTTTAGTAGCGCTTAGTAATGCTTGACTTCACATTAATCTACCGCTTGCGTTTCACATAGTGAAAACCCATTACCCAGGATCGGCTCCTACAAATCCTTTTACTTGGCTTAGAGGGAACAATTTCACTTAAAGAATACTCAGGGCTATGCAGTAGGTGGCCGCTTGCCAGCGCCGAGCTCTTCGACCCAAGCAGTGATGTATTGTTGTAATTGCACCTAGAGTGACCGTATTAGGGTCTCCCATGTCGTTTCTGAAGGAGCAGGCAGAAGTTCTCTGGATGGTGGAAGGTCTTCGCATCCCAGAGGATGTGCCTTTGGTTAGCTGTGGCATCTTTATCGCAGTTGTTGCATATCGTATCAGCGTCTTCGCATTTGAATATGCCTAACTGATACGGAGTGGTAAGGGTGTTTGAGCACGCGGAGGACTGGGGCCTGCGCTCTCATGAGGCTGCTAGCTGGAACAGAGTATACCCTCCTGTCCTCTTTATATATGTTTGTTTCCTTGTAGAGGGTCAGTACGCTGTCGGGGGGTACAGTGCAAAGAAGAGCGCGACCAGGTTTGTTACGCAAGAAAGAAAAATAGACACCTTAATTCGACAAGTGTGCAAATGGGCCCTATGTTTGCATGTTTATAGCAGTTCCAAAAAGCTTCTCGAACATGGAGTGCCCAGCACTCTAGAGTAGCTGATCAAGGCGTAGAAAACAGCAGAGATAACACACGGATGAGACACGACAGCGGGACTACATATACTGAGTAGACTTAACGTTAGGCCCATCACGCCACGGTAGGAAGAGCACCACTATGTCTCACAGTCTAATAAGCTTCAAGGTTTTTACGTGACATCCTTTACTAGCTTTTTTCCTTTCTCCATTGAATAAGGTAATGTGCTTACGAGGCCACACGTCTTTTGTTCTCGCTGTTAGATTTTTCTTTGGATAATTTCTAACCGAAACGCGACACATTACTTCCCGTTTAGTGTATGGGTCTATCGTTCTTCTTTTTAAAAATACAGTGAAGTTGAAGGTAAGTGAGCTGACGGAAGTTCCAAAATTCTACGCAAGAAAAGCGTTCTATGTTTTTCGAAGACTATAGTTCCTCTGCCATAGTTATTTTAAGTTCTCTATCCCATTCGTACACGAGAGACGTGAAGTTCCTAAACACCGTATCTTCTTTGCAGCTGCCGACTACGAGTTCATTCGACTCTTCTCAAGAAGCGTTATGGTTCTTTTCACAATCGATGATGTGATGCCAGAAAACATCACGGCAGCCGCGAACGACAATGTATTTCGCAACAACCTGGCCCAAGTACGGCACGAGCTTCCTACATTTGCCGGTTTGGGTTACCTCACAACGCTGCCCGACATACACCTAAGGCCAACAATACGCACCCTGGTGCCAATACTTCGCGATCTCTACAGGGTAAGGAAGCCGCTATCACAGTTATGTTTTGAGCACTGGATGTGGTGTTTGTATTAGGGCGAAAGCTTTGTGCCACATGCGAGTGTTTACATAATTGCTGGGAATTTGCGTGCCCTAACGACGATGTGATTACAAGGGACGCCATAGTGAAACTCCCCGAAAATTTTGAATACCAGTGCGCGTGCCGCGGCCGGGATTGAGCTCAGGTATTTTGGGTTGGTCGACAAGCGCCTTGGCTCTTTAAGGAGTTCACGCTGGCGTTGTCGAAAACTCGGCATAGGAACGTACCATGGCATGTTACCATGAGAAGCTGATGCGCGTGGCATTGTAAAGGTAATGTGATCACGCGGCGATGCCATCATATGACGCAATAGCCTAAGGAGACGTGATGGTGCCATTACATCGCGTGCAGTAGCGCCATTGACGATGTCGCATACGATATCGTGCGATGTCGGATTTCCGAGAAAAGTTATTTCGAACAAAAACCAAATCGCTGTTTGAAAGAGGAATCTTTGTTGCTTGAAAGGAATTGCACGCGGGCTCCAGAAGTGCCAGTGGTTCATGTTACCGCTCACCCGCTAAGGCCTACAGCGCTTGCGTGCGGCAGACCGAACGATGGCGTTTTAGGTGGCGCGTGATTATACGCGACATGTTGTTGCCATCCCTTACAAAAATGCCATATATGGTGATATGAAGAATTGGGCATATGTGGCTATATATGGCACGTGTCCGTATATGGCCGCAGTTGCCCCAGTCGTGATGGAAGCATATGTGGCAATAAAAGACCAGCTGGAGGAATATCATGTAAGAGTCTGATACGTATTGGGCAAATACGGCCACATACGGCCACGTGCCATATATAACCAGATATGCATACCTGGCCATATAACCATACCTGGCTATATATCGCAAGTGTCCGTATGTGGCCGTACTGGCCCAATACGTATCAGTCAACACAATAACAATAACTGAATGAAGTAATCTGTCCGCAGGCACAATAATTGCGCAGATTAAAAATCACGCGATTTTCCTAATAAAACGTTATATTTTACCACCTGGAAAGCCTTTTGTAAGAGCAACCTATTTTCGTATCTTTAACGCGAGCCTCAAATATTATAGAAAATGGCAGCTCGGTGGTATTTTCAGAACACGCGCCTTTATGTTTAGGCGGTATAGACAAAGTAACATTAGGCCTACTATGGCACAGCAACAAGTTGTGACGCGTAGGCAGTCGTGCAGATTCTCACATCGACAATGTAGAGAAGTCGATGAAATGCAAGGTTTCACGGCAACTTTTCTGGCAGGGATAATGCTGGTTAGACGTGAACAGATACACCGACCAAAAAAATTAATTTACTGTATGTTTCGGCTCCGTGTACGGGCACCTTGTTGGCCACAAAATACCATAAGAATAGCACAGCATATATAACATGATGTGATCGGCGTGAATAAGCAAATAGCACCTAGCTACATATGAGTATATGACGTAGGCAGCTAGAGACTTCTGGCAATGTGCTCTCACTGCTTACGTCATATACTCATGCGTAGTTAGGTGCTCTTTGCTCACTCTCGCCGACCACATCGTGTGCTCACGTAATGTTAAATACGGTGTGTCATTCATATGGCATTGTATTGTGAAGAAGGCCCCCGTCTGGGGAGCCGAAACGTCAAGTAAATTTAGTTTTTTTTTTCTTTTGGGTGGCGTATCTGTTCACGTCTAATCATACAGATCAGCGGGTGATTGAGGATATCGTAACTGCGTAATTGTTAATAGAATATGTCATGGAGCCTTTTCTATTATCTGCCACTAAGAAAATTTGTTTACACCCGACAAGTATGTGCAATCCTGAGCATGACACAGAGGAACAAATTAACAACGTGAGGCACTGGGTTCTTCGGCTGTTCAGTGTGTTGAAACTGCGCTAAAGCTAACCGGGAACGCTGTGTTGTGGAGCTCGTACTTAACGAGCGCTTGTGGTGTAGTCCATCTCTAATAACTAAAAGCAAACACAGTTTTTTCATTATCTGTCTAATCTAAGTTAAAGCACACATTCATATGACACTCACCACGCAGAACAGTGGAAGGTGGTCACTGCGCTGGCAAATTAATCTATGCAGATAGTATCGTACAATCTACCAGCATCTCTAACACAGTGTGTCGGTAACTTTAGCGTAGCTGAAAATTAACACACATATTCAGATGTGTGTGTGCCGCACATTTGTTTGCTTGCTCACTGTGTATACTCCCGCACCTCTTTCAAGGAATTTTTTTACTAAATCATACACGTATTTACAGGTTTCATACTGTCATGCCTCAAGAAACTGAGTACCTCTTGTCTCGTTTCACGGGGTGCATGAAGACGCTTCCTATTTGATCTTTGTGACGGGGACAGCAGCGGGGTTCCTGTACGTTGAAAGCTAGCGAGAGGCACAGTTGACTGATAACTCTAGGCACGTGGGCACTGAATATTACAGATCAATTAGCGTAATTGCGAAAGCAGGGATAAGGGAAGCGTTATTCACCGCGCGGGCTTGCAGAGCCGATATTTAGTGCTCTGTGCTTCTAGTAGTGAATTAATTATGCCGGGACCTGATGATTGCTAGACTTCTGGCTAACTTACCCAGTAGGGTGACTGCACCGGAAGGTGGTGGTCTTGGGTTGGAATCCCAACGCGAACAAAGTATTGGGCAAATAGTACGCTTTTGTTTGTGTAAAACTAAGAGTGAACTTTCTTGTAACTTTGGCTACGAAGGAAAGGTTAGAAATTTCGTCTTTTGATAAACCAAACTGATTTGCAAGGCTGGGCCATATTTGCCTGAGATCTGAATGGCGTGCCATGTACTATCGATCAGTGTTTTTTTTTTGCAGAGCCTAGACAATGCTCTGTTGGATGCAAGGGTCGGAGCTCCCGAGATTTCCAACTTTTTCACATTCACAATTGACTCCACTCAATACATGCCAGCTTACGAGCAGCTTTTGAATGCTCTCAATGGGTAAGGCGATGTTGATATTTTCATATATTGCCGCTGGGTCACTCGTATGCTTTTGTTAAAGTTACCACATAGACGGCGCGCCGTTTATTTACCACAGGGATGAGTTTATGAATGCAGCAATGTTTAAAATGTCTTAAACGTATTCGAACCACGTGTTGAAACAGAAGCATTACACGTCCTTGGTATCAATATTACGTGTGCAGTACCAAGATAGATTGTGATTATTCTTCTACTATGAAACTGATTTGGTTTCAGCAGCATCTGTACACTTACGGGGTTATACGCTAGGTGTTACTGCACCAACGTGTTGCAAAATTTTGCTCACGGGAAATATGTGGTAAGGTATATCACCCAATTTATATAGACGTATGAACTGATGAAATACTTTGGTTAGTGCTGTCTATAGGTATGCTTTACAATATAAAGAATCCTAAGCTGATTGCTGTTGTTCTATGCAGCTTATGTAACCGCGTTTGCTTATTCCTCCAAAAACAACTTGAGGAACTGTCATTTCGTTTTTTGATGCGAGATGGAGTACTCTGCAGTCATATCAAAAGAATTGCTTAAAAAAATTGGCTGCGTATCTGCGTGCTTCGCTGTAAATGTCATCGAAAGACGATAGTCTTCTCGATCGTGGCTGTACTAAGCTGCGTGAGATATGGACGCCACCTGGCAGCGCCGTCGGGAAACATGAGCTTGTGCAGAATCCCTGGGCAACTGACAGGTGGCAGCACCAAATCGTCGGTAGAGGCCTTTTTTTTCGTGTATAGCGTCGCATTCTTTAGCGCGGCCTAAGAAACACCAGGTTCATTGGAATTGCGTACTGTGTATTTCTAGTGAAGGAGCACACCACCTGATACTTACGTACTGATGTTGCGCCTCAGATATGCGCAATAATTGCTTTTTGATCGACAATGTTCACAAGTATGAATGCAGCCACCAGTTAAAGATGACTGGGCGTTAGGCAAGTGCTTGCTGCGTGGCTGAATCGTGTGACAGACAGAGAACAAACAGACAGACCAAAATTTCTGCGTTCAAGTATTCTAAGAAGGACTATCGTCTTTAACAATTGCCGTGGCTTAAGTCGCTTAAACCACGATATGATGGCCAGGCACGCCGTACTAGAGGTCCCCGAAAAACAGCAGGAACAGAACATGTTTATTTTTTTGCAATGTGACATCACCTGAGACTTGGCTTCTCCATCCCACCACATGCTGTTCTCTTAAACAGACGAGATTCCCCTTAGAGCTAACGTAAACTCCCACGAAAACCTTATACACTCTTCTTCTATCAATTTATTTTTCATTACGGTAGTTTACCATCAAGAACGAAAAGGTCACGGCTCCAACTTTTATGAGATCACGCGGCGATACAAGTCTGCAGATATCTAATTTCCACATTCAAATTGTCAAATGTGGTTGAGTGTGTTTCGCGTGACTAGACCATAGGCCTGCTTCAATAGCAGACAAGCAAGAGCAAGGCAGTTTTTCTTGTGCAGCCTTCGGCTTATAAAAAGACAAGAACCTTCCCTTTTACTTGTTTTCAGGATCGCATTTCAGTGTCCATTGCGCTTGCCATTGCTCCGTGCTGGTCACGCGAATACTTACGCAAAGCTTGTCGAGTGTTTGCAAGCTTTCTGCTAAGACTGACGCATGTCGGCAACAGTTGAGTACGTTCCAGCTCTTACGTGAGCAACAGCAATGAACGGGAATGCATTATGGCGCATGCATTAAAGCCGACACATTTGGCCGTTGATAAGCTCCACGTTTAATTATTTTTGCTGTTCGTAGTGCATTTTTTAGGGAAGTCTCATTTCGTTAGTGTTGATTCCTTGTAATATCATCTTCTGCGAATTATATTGTCACGTGGTTTTGACACAGGACGCAAGCCGTTAAATATCATTCCTTTTATTGGGAACCATCTGACCACCACCATGGAAAATGTAACTTTCACTCTACACCAAGAAAGGTGAATGCACGCTGGTCCTGGGCATCCTGTGTCACAACCACGTGATAATGCAATTCGTAGAAGATATTACAAAGAATAAGTACTAACGAAATGAGAGTGCCCTATAAAATGCACTAAGAATATCAAGAACAATTGAACGCAGAGTCTATAAAACGCAATTTTTTATATATAGTTTGCACGAATAACACGGACAAATTATAATACTGTCGTTACATTGTTCATCTTCTAGGGCTGTACGCTTTATCATACTTAACACAATCATGAAACTGGATCCGTCGTCTTGCTTTGCGCAAGCAAGGTCGTCGTGGTATACAGGGTGCTTCTATTACGGCAGCGACCAACCGACATTGGTAAGCGACGGCGAATAGTTCATGAGCTTTGTTGGTTGATAGTATCATTCCGATCACTAAGAGGAGAAATTTAAGGCATAGCTGAACTATTTCCGGCATAGCTACTGCAGCGTCTGTTTGAGTAACGAAATGTAGCGTGTGTAGAATGCTAAGTTTGCAGCAAAATGAGTTTGATCAATGCCCTAAATAAGTGCTGAGAGAGTATGCTGAAGCAAGCAGCACTTAGAATCAGGTGGTGTTGCGGAGGGTTAAAGTGAATTCTCAATTAATATTGTTATAATCTTTACAGCACAATAAAAGACGTACTTTCTTATTATTAAAACACCCAAAGACCTATTTACAGCACAATAATATACATGAGTTTATTGCAAACAAAGGCAGATATTACCGACAAGAATTTTATCAAGTGAATAGCGGGTATGAAGAAGGCAGTTTAAGACGCACTATTTAAATGAAATTTACATACATGGACAATCTATGAATAACTACCTGCGTAACTGCATACTAGCTTGTGTGCATGCGTTCATGAGTGGTAGAATGAGAGTACAATTTCGTATTTCTGAGAGACTTTTTTATAAAAATAGAATATTGAAGGTGCACAGGCGGATAGCATCCCGCGCTGTTTTACATCATGTGTTCCCTATGCGTTATGAGGATCGTCTAGCAGGGAACGTGTTGAAGACAGAGTTTCGACATGGTTCCTGTCTAGAGGGGTGTCGAATGTTTTATTTGTTTATTTATTAAGGAAATGCGACGCGTCGAAGTTGAGCCACTTTGACTGCATACGTCTAACTGTCGCTTTATCATTTGCCTATACGTCTCTGGACTCCCCTGGGCATCTCGTTCAGTGGATATACACCGAAATTGGCATGCTATGGTATCAATCTATGAAGAACGTGAATAATCATTCGATCTAGACGCCAATGAAAGTATATGTTCGTCATGCACGTCACGACTTCCGATAACACAATCACGTGTGGTTCATACCCATGTCGCTAGGCCTGGGTTTTGCGATAATGCTCTACGGGCGAGTGATTGCTCGTATTTCAGCTTAGTTAATCTATGGCCAACCAATACAGCTACTGAAGCCTTATCAGAGCACACTTTGTGCTGGTTAAATAAGGCAAAGAGACAGCGTTAATTGTAGCCTTCGATTGAAATGCACGCATAATAATCAGGCAGACACATATGAGTGTGTTCAAACGATCTAAGGCAACCTACCGGCTGTTAAGAGTGTAGGAATCAAACCCGGGTCTTCAAGGTGACAAGCCAGCACGCTACGACTCGTCTAACGCCGCCCATGCCGCGCGATCCATCAGGACATTAAAGCCATTGCATCAGCAGTGGTGGCGGTGCTGCTCTAACGCCAGTTACGTATCTAATGTGTGTTAACGGCTCCTATGGTAATGTAAAGGACAGTGCACGTGTGCTAATACCACTCATCATGTCCAGCTTTGCTCGACCCCGTTTATTACCCCAGCGAATGGCACTTATGATGCGCACAACGGCGCGCCGCTGCGTGCAGTCCTCATTTACAGACAATCTGTGCAGTAACGTGATTGCCGGTGTTACAATCTATTGTGAGGTATCCTCTAGTCGCCACAGCGCTTTGATGAGCCTGGTAAACCATCAGCTTAGCTTGCGTGAATACGTTGATCGTGCTCGCAACAGTTGGCTGAAAACCAAACAATTCAGCACAGACATCTGAGCTACCTCCTTCACATAACATCGATTCCCACAGTGCGTAGGGTCTGCCGGCTTTTTATTTTATTTTATTTTATTTCATTTGTGATCCCTCAAAAGCTCAGAGTCCTTGAATGCGGCGTGGGCACGTGCATTTTAACACGAGTAAGTTTATCGAATATGTATTTAAAATAATGAGGATTCTCATGAAGGACAGCTGAAGCGGCAAGGACATTCGGGTCTCTTGAGGCACGCAAGAAGAGCGAAGATAGATGAGTCGTAGTTCGCGCTGGGTTACGATACACGCATTAGTCGTGCAAAGGGTGGTTGCAACAGCGGTAGGCAGTTTTAGGGGCGAAGCTCCTCTTAGTCTAACCTTGTCACGCGTCAGGCGTCAGTAGTCAGGCGTCAGGCGTAACCCGCGTGCCTCCCGGCACGCGCTCGCCCTCGGCGTTCGCCTCGGCGCGTGCCTCTCTCTCTCTCCCGGCGCTGCCTCCCGGCGCGTGCCTCTGCTGTCTTGTGAGAGAGAGAGAGACAGAGAGAGAGAGCGAAAGGCGCGCGTTGGCTATGGAAATGCTCTTAGAGGAACGCTGTACCAGCTCGCGAAGAAGTAGACCGCGCCCTCACCCTCGAGAGACAACGTTGGCGCAGGCAGCGTCTCCTAGAGAGTTTCTTGATTGAGAAATACCGACTGCTCGCGTTGGAGAAGCGTTCACCGGCAACCCATATATATGTATATATATAGGCACTGGATCTTGACTTGCAATGAAATGCCGGTGGGAGATTTCACTTGTGCATAGTTGAACCATGAGGATTCGTAGCGTGCGCGTTAACTAAATTAATCCAGAACTCGGCACGATCTACGATGAACCACCCGAGCTTCGCCCACTCACCATCATTCACTCCGTGGATATGCTGTAATTTTTTCGGTAAGCGCTTGCCGATACGCTGATTGCACAAATATTTTGCAATGAATGAGTTTGTCAGTTCAAACCTGGATATTTTCCTGAAAATCCACAAGAGCCCCCGCCGCGCAGGGCATATAAGGTATTAAGACTCCAAGCCTTTGTTGCCAGCTTGTAGTACTTACCAAATGAAGTTATGACTGAATGTGTAATATACAATGGGAAAGATAGGAGATTTTATTTTCTATATCATATTTGATAAAGACAGATCCGTGCAGGCTTCATACAACAAATGATCGAGTACATCACCGGAACTAATTACATGGGGGGAGGGGGGAGAAGTGAGGGCATTGATGACAGCACTATCCATGGCTATGAAGTAAATTTTGGAGGCACAACAAGGAATTAGAGCAAACAGGAGAGGACTGGTCGTATCTATCTATCTATCTATCTATCTATCTATCTATCTATCTATCTATCTATCTATCTATCTATCTATCTATCTATCTATCTATCTATCTATCTATCTATCTATCTATCTATCTATCTATCTATCTATCTATCTACTCACACACACACACTTATATATATATATATTCAAAAAGAAAGATTCACACGATTAACAAAAACAATGTAAGTTTACCGACGTTGCGGCCGGTGGTCCGGCCTTCATCAGAGTGAAAACATGTTGCAGAGCACCTTGCTTTTAAGGGTACAGGAAGGGGAGAGAGTGCGGCTACAAAGGCGTACGTCTGTACAGGGAATGGCTACGAAGTCTGCCTGGACAGAACACGTGATCGGCTGCGGCGAGTCGCGAAGCGACACTGTAGCCTCTCAATTAACAGCAAGGCGGCACACTTACAACCCCGAGGGATTATACTATCTGTATGTAACGCAACTATAAAGCCACTCCACATTGTAAAAATGCAATCACCGCAGCAGGAAGGATTGAAAAGAACAACAAAAACAAAGAAAACACACAAAAAAGATGATTTATTGAAAAACGGCTGGCTAGAACCGACTAGAATATCTTGTAATGGAAAAATATAAACCATGAAGGAAGGAAAATGGAAATAAAGTAACAGATATAAAAAAGTTCAGAAAAAATGTAAAGTGTGAAAGAACGCATTGTAGTTGTTTGAAATGGCTTCCTCATGATCCTTCCTGCTGTGGTGATTTCCATTTTTACAATGTAGAGTGGGTTTATAGTTGCGTTACATACAGGTAGTGGAATCTCTCGGGGTTGCAAGTGTGCCACCTTGCTGTTAATTGACAGGCTACGGTGTCGCTTCACGACTCGCCGCAGCCGATCATGTGTTCGGTCCAGGCAGACTTCGTACCCATTCCCTGTACAAACGTACGCCCTTGGAGCCGCAATCTCTCCCCTTCCTGTACCCTTAAAAGCAAGGTGCTCTGCAACACCTTTTCACTCTGAAGGCCGGACCACCCGCCGCAACGTCAGCAAACTTATATTGTTTTTGTTTTGTAGCGTTAGCTACACTGGCCTAGCCAAGCCCGTTTGGCGCGGAACATCAAGAGCCGTGCTGCGCGTGCGCAAGGATCAGTGATGTCACACAGCTTGCGCACCGGAGCCACCGGCGCCGGCACCTCTCGCGCACTCCGCCGCCGCCGCCGCGCGCGACTCACCGCCGCCGGTCGTAGTGACGTCGTAGCCGTGGTAGACGCACTGGCGCCGGCGCGCGCTCGCTGTGCAGTCGCCGTATGACACTGCGCTGGAGCCGCTGCGCTTCTGACTGGCGTTTGCCAGTGTGGTATAGCCATGGAGAAGGAGAGCAAATGCTGCTCAACAGCGCAGAAGAGCGGAGAAGCTTGACTCATCGGATCCCGATGTAGTTGCCTGGCAGTTAGCGGTTGAGCGTAGGAGGAATGAACAGAAGAAGGCTAAACGTGCTGCGGAGACACTGGAGCAAAGGGACGAACGTCTAGCAAAGCGGCGTCGCCAGGAGGCTGAGCGACGTGGCCGACCTCCCCTGCAGCAACAACAAAACGCCGTCGATGACGTCAAGGCTCGCCGATCGACTGAATATACTGTGCCACATAATACGTATACCGCGTGTGTGTCATTGGAGCAGCAGTAAGCATGACAATCAAGCTAATCATAGGCAATCTAGACAACGAGGAAAGCTAAGAATAATCAGCTGAACCTTTGCTAACGCTGCGTATATCCTGGCATAGCCGAGTTATAATAGTGCTATCGCGATCCGACGGCGTTATCGGTCAACACAGTTGAGGGACGACGCACCAAATTCGATGTTTATGCGATGCATTCCTAGGCACCTCACAGCCACTTTTGTTTGGGCAGTCTCATGTGGGGCGCTGGAAGATTGATTACCCATCAAAATAATAAACCCCAGAGCCGCAGACAAGAAAATGTAAAAGAAATGTTCACAGATTTCTAGTTATGCGTTCACCTCCAGTTTTGTATCTGCCGTGCAAGTTCATTCTCGACGTTGTAGAGCACTCATGGTTCGTAAGGCTGGCCTCCTATTTCATTTAGAGTTTGAAGTTCACGTCATTTCTCACTTACAATGTGTACTTCGATTTCCACTTTCCAAACATGACGCGGGAATGCTAAGACAGACGAAATTATGCAGGGCTTACTTCGTTCAATATCATTTCAATATCTAAATGTGCCGCATTTCGCTTTTGAGTGTATGCATGCTCAATGTCTGTTCGCATGTTTATAAATTCCATGCCTACGGACGACACCTGAACGTTGTTGGATACAGCCTCCTGTTAGCGTTGTTTTACTCTGATGCGGTTTATTCTACTGTATGAGAGGGAAAGCCCAGAGTGGATATAAGGAACAGCCGAAACATAAGACTGCTGCTTTAAGCAGAAAACCGGGCTTGTTGGTATCGTTGCGTGCAGACGAGAAGCACACACTGGAGACACACTGGAGACAAGTAGTAGTAGATGCGGATGTGTTGTATTTTTACGAGTCCTTGTCTGAAGTGTGGGCTTGTCTAATATGCAACCACTCGTCCAGCTTCCTGCTTGGCTGTCTTGGAGTATACGATCTGCACTTCAGTGAGTATAAGATGGGAAAAGTAGAATCAAACTTTCCACCCAAATCTTCGGCTACACAATGTACGGCAAGTGCGCTTAGAATGGCTTCGCCTGCGAATGTAACAACTTTAAGACAAAAAGTCATTATGTTCAGGGTGCCGAAAAGAGACACATACATATACTATGCTTCAGCCAAATGGGATAGCTTTATAGGCAAATAAAGACGACACCCTTTTACCGCCGGAATGTGACAGGAACGCGGCGCTTTGAAGAGAATAGTAGTAGGTGTTGTCATATAGGCTGGTCACGTAGTCATTTCGTATGCGGATATATGTAGGCATATTCTTTCACCCTAGATGAGATTTGTGTATGCCGCTAAATTCATTTTACGGGCTCCTTCAACACTGTATGCACGCCTAAGTTTGTCTGCCCTATATTTAGTGCCTTAGTGTCTGCTGTCAGAGCTCATCGTAAGAATGGAATATTGCGGTTACATCAGCATATTATATCACATATTTGTATTGGCAAGTGAGACAGCTTTAGAGCCTTTACTTACCTCTATTTCAACGCAGAGAGACATTGTGAATATGACCACAGGTTTGAAGAAATTTGTCTCCAGCGTTGTGCTCACGATAAGCCTGACGACTACAGTGATTAAGGGGGTCGACATCAGTGCCATCATTCAAGTTGGAACGCCACCCGCAATACAGCGCGTGAAATGCACAGACATGGAGGAGGAAAAATACGAAGAGGTAAAGGCTTCCAAACTTGATCTTTATGGATATATGTTCTATTTATTGTCGAGGAGGGTTGCCGGCTGACTAGGCTGAGTGGGAGGAGAAAACACTAACGACAAAACGCTAGTGCGTTGTTCGTCTTTCAGCGTCCTCGTCAGTGCAGTTCGGCAAATCTTCGATGAGTGCAACCAGCATGTTTGTTGTCGCTAACCACGGGGTGGGACGTACAGAAACGTGCACAAGATATAGCATACCCTTAAATTTCTCCGTTAGTATTGGTTGGAGCAGCTATGTCCTCTTTAAAGGAGTACTAGGAGGCGTTTGCGGTGGTTTCCGTTGAAATGCCGTTCTCCCACGTTAAAAGGTGCCTGCTTTTTCGTCGCCAGTGTCTATGGTAAACGCGCCCAGCAACATCTTTTAAATCAATGCTCCAGTGGCACCACCAAAGGGACTCATTCCCTCGCGAATCGCTTGACGCAAAAAGAAATCGTATTACTTAGGTCTTAGGGGAGTCACAGCGTGAAGATTGAGAGAAGCTCCACCATCCGAACGCGTCCTGTCTCTTTTGGTGACGAACGAGGCGCCAGAAGCTGCAAAATTCATATTCGGTGCTGATAGGACATCTTGTATTCATTGGTGATTTTCACTGACATAATAATGCTAATAAGCAATTTCGATCACCAGGTGCACCAGCAGCAATTGAAGCGGCTGTATTTGAGCTAAATTGCGTGTTTTTCTGTTTACAGGTTTGTAGCTCGTGGCTTTACACTGGAAGTTACGCGATCAATTACGTGCACTACTTTCAGAAGGGCTATTGCAACTTCGTCGAGAGCAGCAACAAAAACGAAGTACTCACCTTCGAAACACAGAAATCAATAGAGGACAAGGCAAGATCGCTTTCACAAATATGTTGCGCGGTTATTGCTGAGTGCAGGTAATATACAATCGGGTCCTTGAGATTCAAGGAAGCTTGTTAATCTAGAAGACGCCGGCGAGTAGCTGTGCGTACTCATTCCAACCGTATGAAGGCAATTGCAGTCGCATCTTTTCAAATAAGGCGGATTTTCATTACCTAAATGTCTTACAACATATTTCGCACATTCTTACGCTGATAAAGCTTAAGTGACAGTTAAATGAATTTCGAATTAGGAACAGATAGTTTAAAATGATAGAAACAGGTAGTGTTGCTAGAGGCAACATTTCGGCTATTAGGCTGGCCTTCGTCAGGGCTTCGTCAGTTTCAACACTGACAATGGGAACTACACTTTAGGAAACGTTGAGCTTTCCATCGTTACCAACGCTCTGTTCATTGTCTCATGCTTCTATTTTCCCATGAACCTACATCTTAGTATGATGGGCTGCACTTCTTAAGCAATATGCAACTGACGTCATCATCTGGCGAAGCCTGCTTAACAACACAGTACAGGGAGAGGGTTTTAAAAATGACAATATAATAACGAAGAGAGCACCCGAAGCTATAAGGCGTGGCTGAGCCATGACGCAAGAAATAAATTGAGGAGAACTTCGCTTTAGCACGTGTTCCTTTCGTACAAGGATGTTGCCTTAGTAAACATTGGCTGCGATGAGGGCATGAGTTGTAGTCTGCACTTTATTCCATGAAGCGTAAACTTACGTTGTCACATTTTTTTTCACTGTTGCTGACTACAGATGAGATCCGCTTATGCAATTGTCGGTGACACTCCAGTGCTAAGTTGGCTTGCGCTCAACGTCACCTTCAATCTTGCACCCAGCGTGTGCGGCGGTACAAATAATCGTCTACGGCAATTGAGAGAAGTATTGGACAGCTTGTGACAGGTGAGCATGACGTGTAAGAGCTGAATTGTACTGTACATAGGCAATACAATTTAAAAGTGCCATGGCCAGGGAAATGTGGCACGGATTATTCTTCAGAGCAAGGCAGACGAGGAAATAATCGTAATAATCTGTGGTAGCGGGGTTTTACTTTAAAGTGCTCCTTATGTGTATCCTTCATCTGAAGGTAACAGAAAGGTCTGGTAGGCTAATCTTGTACCTCAACTTGCAGGGCCATTGTATGAGCTCGATGCTAATGATGTAATGGGCAACTAAGAGAAGAGAAAACGTGTGACTGATGTGATTAAACTTCTTTTGCTTGACTTAAAAGCAAAATACTTGCATGGCTTTGGCGGTGACTAATTATTAAAAAAAACACACTGGTAGCCATGCACAATGCAGCTCTTCGTTTCTGTTCTTACTTACAGCTCTGAACCTACGTATTTCCTCACTTATCGGTGTTGCTCGGTATGAAGTTTGTAGCTTAAAGTACCATTTACATCCTTCTTCCATCAGGGCAGTGATATTAATTGTAATAAAGTTCCGAATATGGTGTTTGTGCCCTCGACCGCACTGACACCCCTCCGAAAACATTAGGCAGAGCTCGCGCTCATGATAAAGCAGCGTGCGCTTGATTTTTTGAAACATGCGGGGCCTGTTTAGAGATGTTCCACTCGAATATGTTAGTCTTCTCAAGAAGGGGGAATATCAACAATCACTAAACGTCCACAAGAGCACGTCCATTATAAACCGAAGTATTCTTACGAATGCAAGGAAGAACCCCAAGTCCATGAAAAAGTAACAAAGGGACACCCTGATATCTGCCTTATTACTCACAAGAAATTTTTTTTCGAATTTTTTCAGCATTGCCAATGAAACCGAAAACACCGAGTTGTAATGATTTCCAGTCGGTCACGTTTACATTGTGGATTTAAAAATTGGCGTTTGGAGGCCTCACGTGAAGCAACAATATATGTTGCTTATGTTAAGTGCTACTTGTCGGCGAGCGCTATACTTGCCGGAAATGTCACTGTGTTTTTCATAATTAAATTTGTTGAGCGTGTATGCGACAATGGTGTAGCCCAGAATGCAACAGTGCTACTACCTGGCAACGAAACCTAGTCAAGACAACATTAACACTGCCTGTTTATTGATAATACCTCCACACTCTACTAAGAGATGAATAAGCAACAAAAATCTTAGAAATTCTGAATATAATAATTTGTGCTGTCTGAAAATTCATTAATGTCACGAGTTCGGAGTACTCATCATGTACGTTTGTGAGAATAAAGGCGTGTTGTTGAGCTGATGGACGTAATTTCCACTCTAGCCTTACTTTTGTGGTGCCACGTTCAGTCATGTCACGCTCTTTGTCATGCACATTTCGCTGTTTTTCCCATTGAACTGAAGAATCGTTGCACGAAGAACAAATGACAAAAGAAAATTTCTCTATAATAAAAAAAAAATGTGCTATCGTCATGCGCAGGGACGACGACTGCTTCCACAATGTCATTCTATAGGACGAGGGACTTATTCAATAGTGGCGGCAAAATTTGCATCGAGCACATTGTCTGTGAGGAAGGACGATTTGTCCCTTTCTTATTGAAGAATACGTTCGTCACGTTCTTTTCATGCGTTCTATTGATGGCACAGCGCGCGAACATGTCCTTGAGACGGCGTTTGCATTCTATTGATCAGTTATGTGCTTCTGTACTATGCATTTATTATTTGTGTGAATGACACAGTTGCGAAGAACACAGCACTACAAAAGTAGTTCAGGACGCCAGGTAACAAGGTGACCCTAAGTGAAAGGCATCCTGCAAGCTGCAAGGCAGTTTGTATTAATATGCTGGAATGCTTACCCCGATATCAGCTCCCATTAGCTTAGTTTGCTTCTTATTACCAACAAATTAAAATACCATCCTCACATATACGAGACTTGCGTTTGTGGTCATGCGGATTGTCGAGTACAAGTAGGCGATAGTACGAGATCACCTTATCGCTCCTTTACAATCGCATGCGTTGCAATTGGTCATATAAATAAAACTATGATATTGCATCTGTACGGCCTTGCAACTTCTTTGAACTATCGAATTACTTTCCAGTCTCCACAATAACAGCAACATAAAAGCTTGCCACATGGGATAAGAAAGCTACACGTGACGGGGTTTCTTGTTCAAGTAGGCTCTAGTGATAGCACGTGTACTTGTTATTTCGTGTACAAATGAAGGAAATCTGTTTCCGACGCTGAGCATACATAATTTTTTACAGTGGACGCATTTTAGAAGATGCTCATTGAATGAATTGAGAAGCAATGCCAATTTGCGTTTTCTGCTTTTACCTTTTACAGGAATGTCACTTACAGGCGAGGGGAAAAAGGAAATCTTCAAATACGCTTTATCCAGCTGCTGGACTTGTCCGGAATAGAAACGTTTCCTGATATAGTACGGGACATCAAAATAACTAATTCTTTATTCATGAAAACAGATATAATGTGAAATGTGTAATTTTATCTCATAACCCCCTATTTTCTCCAAGACAGTCATGTCGAGGACATCTGAATTCTGTGTTTATTTGTGTGCTTGTCTAGAGCCTGTCTCACTTCCCCTATGCTTGCTCAAGTTTACGATATAGTGAAGAGTTATAACGTTTCATGAAGATTGCTATGGTTTCTTGGGCAATTGAACTGGCACGCTTTCATATAGTATTCCTCGTAGCTGTGTAACTAAATCACCAATAATCCTTCTGCTACAAAACCTTGAAGAACATAGTTGAAGCAAACTCTAATGAGAGCTGCATAGAATAATTTTAGCGTTGCTGCTGTGAAACACACCTCAAGCGGACATAATGGAATATTTACTTGCCTTCACTTTTTAAGAGCAGCGCCAACTTGAATTTTTTTCTTATAAAGCACCTTTATTCTTGGATCATCGAAACAACATTTTTCTAATCGCAACTACTGGGATCACTCAGTCTACTTGGATAACCATGTGACCTTTTGAATGAGCGCTATAATTACAGGCCTATGATAATTAAGAAGACGAGCCTTAGCAGATGTCCGGTTTTGTGTGCAGCATATTCCGCATCAAAGTGGTGTCGTCCGTGGCGGTTGCATTTTAGGATGCGCTCAGCCTACTCCGAGTAATATACAAGCTATTTAAGAAAGCAATTTCTGTTCGGATAGAAGAAACACTGGACATTAAGCAACGAAGTGAACAAGCTAGTTTTAGGAAAGAGTAATCAACAATGGACCACAACCGCGCTAGCAACCTAATAATTGAGAAGTTTTCTGAATATAACAAACCTGTTTATATGGCCGTTACAGAGTACAAGAAGCATTTGATTCCATAGAAATACAAGCAGTTCTAAAAGCTTTACGTCGACAAGGGGTACCTGACGTATACGTGGAAACCGTAAGCAACATCTACAAAGTGTGCACAGGCACACCACTTCTGCCTGAGAGTAGCAAAAAATGATTTCTATTAACACAGGAGTCAGACAAGGAGATACAATCTCCTAGATGTTGTTCACTCCATGGCTAGAAGAAGTGGTCAAACGTCTAAACTGGGAAGAAAAGGGAATAAGAATAGACGGAGAATATCTCAGCACTTTGCAGAAGACATTGTGCAGTTTAGCAATGACGGTGACCAGCTACGAAACATGATTGAGGACTAAACCGGGAAATGAATACGAAAAATACCAAATTTATCCTCAACAGTCTAGCTGAAGAACAGGAATTTAAAATTAACAATGAACCCTTAGAATATGTGAACGAATACGTATATCTGTGGCAGTTACGAACAGGGGCGCCTACCCACGAAAGGGAAATCTTCCATAGAATAAGGATCGCATCGAGCGCATTCGGGAGACATGCCAGCTTATCAGTAACTTGGGGCGTCAACACCTTTTATCGTTTCGAGTGCTCCTATGTGGACGAAGCAGCATATCGAATGTCGGTCATTCGAGTTGGCTCGTGAACACAAAGGGGGGACGCTGACACCGGTGGAACGATTAGCAACAATTACGATTGCCATTTCTGTATCAGCATTATTTAAATCAAAGTGAAATGATACGTAAAGTCTCAGTGATGACAATACTTTATTTGTTAGAACATTGTAGCAGCAGAGAGGACAACTGAGTTTTCTCTTATAATAGACATGCACACGGCTACAGGAAAGGTACTTGATAGATAAGAAACACGTAAATGCAAACAACACAAAGTTAGCTCGTTCTTACTAGAACTATGGAATACACCTGGAATTGCAGAACACACTTGTGCGAAGTGCGAGATAGAACAGTGACCGCACGTGTTGGTTATATTCAGTACATGTTCACAAAGAAGCATTGCATTCGTGGTGCTGTGCTGATTCGCCACCATATATACATAAAGAAATAGTGAACGACCCTTTGAACCACAATAGGTGGATAACGTGTTTCGCTCGCCTGAGATGAGGTGCCGTATAACCACCCGAAAGGGAAGAGCTTGTAAGTGCAATGGCATATGGAGAAAGGAGTAGCAGGAATTGGACCATTAGGCAAACCCGGCCGTTCTGTTCATTGTTTTCCCTTTATGTTCGCGAAGCTAATTCGAAATAACGGGCGGTTTATTTTGTGGTGTGAAAGTGTGGAAAGCGGTTCACCGATCTTCATCGCTTTGTAAGGGCCTCATCCCTTCCAGTGGAATAATGTATACGGAGTGAAGAGCTGTCAGAACGTCCATATGTATCACTGTCTTCCTGAAATTGGAGCTGTGATGAGAGCACCAAGGCTACTGACTGGTCAAAACTGTGCTTGGATAGTACATATCCTCTTCAGGTGAGAATTATGACGCACCGTTTGTAAATGTGCAAAATTTTTCTCAACATTTTACAAGACACTCACTGTTCTGATCCATGAGAGAGAAAAGCATTATACGCCAATTTATGTATGTTTTCGTTATTATTAGACCGTTTCGGAATTCGCAAGTGCGTTTCCCTGCAATGCGCCTTTGCACATGTAATGGCGATGCCTTTCCTGCTGAAATGTACGGGGTGCTGTAGCTGCACAGGCTAGGACCTGCATTTTTCGCAGGTTTACATCGCGAGTGGGGAACCTCGTTTCTCGCGTCAGAGCGCACGCAATCCGCTCCTGCACAGGCTACTTGGAGAAGTGACTTCGACGCCACTTGTTCGGCAAGCTGCATGGCAGGAGACGCAGCTTCACAATTATGAAAGGGTCTCTTGTAAAGAGCAAACAAATCCTTGTTTAATAATTACGAAGCCGGTAAGTTGGACTTCTGCAGAAAATATGAATTTTCAACATGTGAGTTGGTGTGCCATCTCTTACATAAAATACGCGAGCTGAGCAGATGAAAGGGATAGCTGTTATAGTTTCCTCTGCCGACGCAATGTCAAATATCTCGTCTCGCATGGTGTCACCTTCAGCAAAATTACCGGCTGTAGTCGTAAAACAGCAGACTGATTATAAATTAAGACGTATTAAGGATTGAAACGGCTGAATTCACCCAGAAGTACATTGCTGTTGCATGGGCGATATCCTATGAAACTGGCGCACAGTTCCATTCCGGCGATTCACTCTTGGTTGCAGGAGTACCTCTAACGCAGCGATGATAACAGAAACAAGCAAAATTACACTATACACCAGAAAAAAAGACGAGAATTCGATGAACTGTAGAGCTCGTGGTGCCACTCGACGTTCATCTACATACGGACGCAGCACTGCCGGTTTAGCGAAAATCTCGGGTTCCCGAAGTAGGGACGTTTCAAGCATCCTTCTGATAAACTTGTGCAAGGCGGTCTTACGCGGGTAAGTTTTGCGGGCGAGAATGGACATAGGTAGTGTACTCAGTGGTTCCTTCGATTCGACCAGGCCGCGCTTGTAATGCAGCAGATACCAATGTGGAAGAGTATACGTAAAACAGATTCGGTTTGACAGATGGGCACAGAGGAGACACTCATAAAATTCCGGAACAATTAGCTTCATACGCTCGCTGCTCTTCACGAATGTGGCATGAAGCTTGCGGTGAACACTGTCCTTGGCGGTGTCATCCAACAAGCGCTGGTGCAAATACGTGTTTACCACTACGCAGGGCGCCACCGCGCCTTCGTCAAGCGCGCGCTCGAGCTTGGCAATATTGTCAAGCTGTTCGGGAGATGTACGCAGCATCACTCTGGATGTGAGTTCGCCTCGAAAGTAGTTGGAGAACGGCAGGATTCCCAACAGCCATAGGCCACATACGAAAGTGCAGAGTGCTGCGAAACGACCCATACGTGGAACTGCAGAGGACGTCGCATAAAATGCGGCCAGGAGAAAGGAGAACGAAACGGTCAGAGTATTGAAGGAGATGTCTCTAACACGTTCGGCGGCTGCGGCGACCAGCACAAGAAGCGTGACTAAAAGCGTCACCGCAACGAGCGACAGCGCCACCTTGGATTCCTCCAGTATAGCGTAGAACGACAGCGGTAAAGGAGCCCTGTGCTTTGCGTAGAAGGTTTCGTACCAAAATGTGATAATGGGTGGGACTGCGAAATTGTTGTGCACGTTCGTGTTCACAACGGTGATGCTTCCGAAGACGTCAATGTGGCCGGTAAACATTTGCTGGTTGACATAGTTTCTATGGCTGTAGAAGATTTTTCTTACAGTCACATTGTGCGTTGCTATGGCCTCAAAAATGATGTCGGCCTGCCAAGAATGACAGTCTGGCGGAGAGCCTAAGTTTAGTGCCACGTTATTGACACAAGCAACGGTAATCTCTGTGTTCCGCAGTTGAGCCGCATCAGGAGGTTGATGCACGGTCTCGATTTTCCGTATTTCCTGTAGCTTAAAATGAAGAGTGCGCCGCCTGGTTGTCTTTTTCGTATATGATTCACCTGCATGACATTGGATATGCGTAACAGGAACTTGATCACTGTCACGTGATTTGCCCTGGTTATCGCCTTCTTCTCTGGTATCCATTACATTCCAGCTGGCCAAATAATATAAACTCTGGTAAATAAGCAGCGGGCAAAGGCATCTCGGTGCATCGCGGTTAAGGTCTAGTATCAATACGTCAGTCTTCATGCTTATGTCCGTATTCTTTCTCAGAAAAGACATCAAAGCAGTGTTTGGCAAAGTCCACAATGTAAGAGCACGTGACAGGTTCCTTATCCATGAGTATTCAAAGGGCTGCCAATATCTCCTACAGGTTGCAAGCGAAATCTCTTCGTATTTTGTGATACGTAAGAGTGTATTGTCTGTATTCCCAACCACTCGTGCAGTACACCTCACAATTGCTAGTGTTAATAAAGCAGCTATTAATGATACCGTAAAGTTTATTTTCGTCATTGTTGATTTCGACGCCTTAAAGTTACCTAAAATATGCAGTTTAATCAAATGGGCGTTGGTCAGTAGGATTCATCCTGTGTGCTCTTCTGCCAGTAATATTCCTAACGCAAACAATCTGATTACCAATTTTCCTAAAAATGGAAAGAAAGTTCAGCGCTTTTGTGATTATTTTAGGGCGATAATATATAGAGCCGACGTAGACGGGCTCATTAAGGCCAGATAGTAAATAGAATTTGATTCCTGCAAGCGAGGGCTATTGAAACGCACTAAGCATTGCACTTTAGGGCACAGATTCTTTGAGCTAAAGTGTTCCTTTAACTAAGTACGACTGGCTGAAGTATAACTGACTTGTGCTTGCACTAACTGTTGGTATCAGCTCCAAAAAACAAAACAAAACGACAAGACAAAACCATCAGTATTTCATATAAGTTTCACATGTAACACTGCTATTGACCATACCAGCATGGACACTGGGACAGAATATGCATCAAGCAGATGAGCACAATTGAAAACACCAGTATGGGGACAATGTAGCAGTGACCGATGTCGCACAGTTGTAAAGGTGTATGCAACTTTCGTTCGTCCTCGATGGTGACAGTCTCCTGCTTATCAAAGCGAAGGGGGCTGCTTCACAGAAGGCTTTGTCAAGGCGTTGAACGTAGGTCTAGTCTGCGTTTGCCAGGCTACAGAGGAAGCAGTTCACGGCCATACTCACACTGTCTTGAAAAGGAGGCTGAACGCTAGCTTCGGAACGAAACGAGTCGACGCGTAGTTGCCGCACCACGAAGCATATGAGCATGTGGGTTCCACTTATAGGTTTGAGGCCCAACATTTCTCACAGTTACCTCTCTGTTCGGAGGCTTCAAAAAACATGCGGAGAGACTCCACCAAGCTGCATGTTGCTAAGCTCTCTTAGAAGCAATGTGCGGAAAGAAGAATGGATGCTTCAAAAACATTAGGCAGAAATTATCGTGCCACATCGAAAAACGGTCTACGCCATAATTCCGGGCTTCCCCAGCTACCACTTGCTTAAAATGGAGCTTTTTCAATGAGCGCCGAATAAGTAACTGCTCCCTGCCAGTTGATTCCTACGACAGGTATAGACTCGCAATATTTCCAAATTGAAAAGCAAGTTTTGTTCGACTTGAAAAAGTTCGCCCTTCTGGCAGTGGGGCAGAGGTAACAGTGGGGCTGCAGGATATTAATTATGTCCATCGTGTCGCCATGACGTAGCATTAACATTCATTTGGTTTTTCTGCTCATTGAAATATGTTCCATGCAAGTACGATATAAAAGTCAGCGGCATGCTTATTGTATAAATAAATTGATCGCTTTGTGCTGCGCTTGTGGGTAGAAATTACGTGTACATCTGCGCGATGACGCAGCTCCATCATCGCGTCCTGCATTCGTTGGACACAGCTTTACACGAAGCGGTGATAGCGTGTGTGTGAAGTTGCCTGGCGCGGAGTAAGGCCACGACGCGAACCTTTAGTGAACGGATTGCGGGCTTTTTCAGTTTCGTGCGCGAGCGTTCAATGTACATAGAAAGAGTGTACAAATGGTGCCGTAAAATGTACGGCAATCAATATTTTTTGAGATGTGAATAAGTGTAGGTGGAAACACGGAATTCATGAGTGTGAAGGTGAAGGACAGAAAACTGAAAGCAGCGGAGTCGGAAGGAAGGCTTATTGTGGAAGACTCATAAGAATAACTGCCCACTTTCTCCGGTGTTGGGCCGTCCTTTTGAGCGAGAAATCTGTTACCTAATCTCTCGCCGGCCTAGCAAACTTGGCGGTTCCTCCATTCCATGCCTTTAAGATTGCCTCTTTTGTAATTCTGGTGGTGTGAACCTATTCTAAAGCTTCATCCAGATTCTTTCTTTGTTAGTTAGAAGAGGGATACGGAAACTTCAAGACATCTGGAAACATTAGATTCATTTTTTTTCGTCCACTGGATGCATCAACGGCTTGAGAAAATCAGACGAAAGTGTACCATGCCAAAATGGAGCCATAGAAAAATCGATGCAAAATTTGTGATGTTGCAAGCTGTAAACGTATTTAAAAACAAAACAAGAAGTGGCACGGGCATATTACCTCAGAGCTGTCGTAGAATAATCATTCCAGAGCTCATGCATTTGCTTTATGCCCCACCGCGGTGTTCTAGTGGCTACGGTACTCGGCTGCTGGTCCGAGGGTCTCGGGATCGAATCCCGGCCGCGGCGACTGCATTTCGATGGAGGCAAAATGTTGAGGCCCGTGTACTGTGCGATTTCAGTGCACGTTAAAGAACCCCAGGTGGTAGAAATTTTCGGAGCCCTCCACTACGGCGTCTCTCGTAATCAATGGTGGTTTTGGGACGTAAAACCCCAGATATCAATCAATCAATCATTTGCTTTATAATTGCACTCAAGTATTCATTACTAGCGCCTGCAGACGGGAAAACGACATACTGCGGTGCGCAATAGAAAACACCTTCCATAAATTTAATTGTCTAGAATGAACGGTGCCACTAGCAACCCACTCTCGTCAGACCCACCGGCTTTCTTGCGGTATAGCGATGTTGTTGGCTGCTACGCATATATTAAACACATACATAAAAGTAGAAGAGAAGCTCAGGGGAAGATGGAGGCTTGAATCGATGAACGGATCGCTAAAAACGATTTAGAACAAGGAAGAGAAGAAGAAGAAATCATTTAATGAGAGGAAAGGAGGAGATGTCGGCCTGGAGAGTAAGTCTCTGGCCTGCTACTCCTCACAGGGGTAAGGGGAAAAGGGATAAATAGAGAGAGGGAATGTCGCAGGAGCCAACGTTTCGACAAGTGGACTTGTCTTCGTCAAGACGGCGACTGCCTTCTCCAGCGTTTGAACGCTAGAGAAGGCAGTCGCTATCTATCTATCTATCTATCTATCTATCTATCTATCTATCTATCTATCTATCTATCTATCTATCTATCTATCTATCTATCTATCTATCTATCTATCTATCTATCTATCTATCTATCTATCTAAACGGCATGTCAGCAGGGGGCATAGCTGATTCCCTCAGCTGTCGTTCTACGAGTTCCGTGGGCACCTCCAGCCGCGCAGCATGCGGTATCTGAAGGCCTCGTGTCGGTGTTCTTAGAGTATTTTTCTTTAGCTGAGCGGTGAACTTATTGTTAGTCTTGTTTTCTGGTCAGTTCCGGGAATGCTTCCCGTCAGCTGAGCAACTGATGAAAGGCCTCATTTAAGGGGCACTAGCAAGGTCCTCGCGTCTGGAACTGCAGTGCAGGTTTCGCCGTATGCGAGTTTGCGATGTTATGATTCTCTTGTTTTAAGACAGCTTGAGGTGTTCAATAGCCTTGGGGGTTTATCGAGAGCAGCCGAACCGCTCATGCCGAGGGCGCTCATGTGGAATCTTGTGCTCCATAGGATAGCCTTGCATACGACGCGGATGACTTGCAATGAGAAATTATAGTTGTTTCCCAAGCGTGATAGCAGGCGTACTTACGCAGTAACCTTTCTCGTCCTCTACAGAATGTTTGTGCAGTTTGTGCACGGGACTTGTTTGACTAAATACGCCATGCATAACAATGCTTTTCTGTGGTTTTAGGTCCCGAAGCCACGATACCATTATGAAAGGGTTTCAGGATTTAAAATACCTGGGGTTCTTTTACCTGCAATGATATCACACAGTACACGGGCTAAAACATTTCTGCTCCATCGAAATCCAGCCGCCACGGCCGGTATTCCATACCGTCCTTGCATGCTGGCTTACGTGGCCAGCTGGTTGGTTCAAAGTGCAAGATGGCCTATGTGGCCAGTTTGCCTAAAAGAGTCTTGTAATGGTGTATATGGCCGGGTACATGAGCTCACAAAGTTGTGTTCTACATACACTTTCAAAGGCTGGAATGGAGGCAGTTTTTACGGCGTCTCTACGAGCCGCTAGTATGAGAGCTAGCAATATGAGCGCTTTATCACACTACAAATAGGACATTCTAATGTGTAAAATATGCTCGTACTTAGAATGCACGTGAACTTTCCGATGATCTTCACCACGCCATTATTGTGGCGATGATTGCTACAGTTCTTCGAGCGGCACCGCTTTCTTTTTGGCAGTGCGTCGCTTCGCTGACAGGAAATTATTTTTTGTTTACTCTTATGGCAATTGGTTGTAGCAATTTGTACTTGACGTTTCCAGTAGAACTTCAGTTAGTGCGCGCATTTCATCCTCTTTCGAATAATGAGACCTTCTGATTTCTTTCTGCGGCCGCGTTTTCTAATTCTCAACTCAATGACAACCTTATTGATTGCAATTTTCAATTATTCTATCACGCAAGCAATAAGCAACACTTTGTTATCATGCTTCAGTCCTTGAAAATCTGATGAACTGCTCTTAAACAGGAAAACCATGTATATTGTGAGGCGACGTCCAGTACAGCGGTAGGACCGTTTTTATTAGAACACTGGCACGCGAGACAGCCTCCCAGCCAGCAGCGGCCAAACCCAGAGGTGATGATGATTGGCATGATGGGTATATACATATGAAGACGACGAACTGCACACTTAGCGCTCACAATATTGATAAAGTACGATAGCTTGGATTATCTCATTTTTTTGTGAAATAATGATATTTGCATTATAATCTCAACGGGTACCTCAATATAGATTTTAGAACAAACGGTAGCTCAACTGCATTTTTGTGCCGCGATTTAAAACGTAGTATTGGTTCGTATGAAAGAGAGCTGTTGCCGCAAAGGAATCCTTGGCGAAATACACACGCCTCCATGTGCACAAGGGCGTTGATCTGGCTCCTAACACTTTGTTAAATTACACAAACACACACACACTCCTTCCCTCGCAGAGTTTTTTTGCGTGACACGAATTGGCACAATGCGTGGGGACTGCCGTATTTAGTAAGATATAAAATCAGTTATTGAAGAACCTTTCTGCGACAACAATTTTGAAGACATAAATGAAAATATAAGTAAAAGATGCAGAATCTTGGCTGTCTGTAAAGCTTTATTAGTCGTAACATATTCACAGCAAATTCGCAAAATACACTTTTTTTGTAACAGAAATGCCTACCACTTGACAAAGTGCACTTCGGTCGTTGCATGCACAATGATAAAAAGAACGCATAAATTCTTGCTACATTTCTCTTCCAATTAAACATTTTAGCCATAAAATTAAAATACATTATATCTTCGCGAATTTGGAGCGAAATCACCGCGACCACAATATTGCAAATATCGTGATTTTGCAAAACACACTTGTGAAACAGCTGCTGTTATTTACTATATAAGATACACACTCATATGGACTGCGTACAGTTTATTGCACCGTGCGTAAGGAACACGATTCACAGGCAACACGGTTAGCTTGCGCACAATGAGACGGCGCAGAAACATCAAAGTGACACACTTCCGGAGGTGAGCTTGCATGCATTGAAAATGAATAGCGGTCATTCAATGGGAAGTGTTCATCGACGTTCTGCCTTCATAATAGGATGGCAAGTCGACGGACTTGCCATCGTATTAACATGTAGTGCCGTCCTGCTGAAATTGGACTCAATGTACATTTGCTTGCGCGTGGGCATGCACCATATAGTATCACTTAGCAATCACTGTCACAGCACATTTCAATATTTGAGGCATATAAAACGAAACGGATTCAAAAATGAAGTGAACGTTTGCGGAACCTCCTTTGTTTCTGAACGTGAAGCATATTAACTACGATCCCCGTCAAAGTAGTTTCCTTCACTTGAAATGGATCATTCCGCAAGGTTTCTTCCATTTTTCGAAAGCCTCCTGGAAGGAACTTTCAGAGATGGTGGGCAGGTGCCTTGTCGCACCGTCCTGATCGTCCTGAATCTCTTCTATGGTTCAGAAACGGCGTGATTTCAGGGTGTTTTTAAGTTTCGAAAAACATGACGAAGTATACTGCGTTTGATTCCGAAGAATGCAGTTGGTGAACAGGGAGAGTACCATTTCTGCCAAGTAGCTGCGGAGAAGGAGGGATGCGTAAACCAAACAGTTGTCGCTGTGCAACGTCCAAGTCTTGTTTTCCCGCAGAGCAGGCATTAATTGTGGCGAAGCAGAGTTGGTTCGTGGGGTGGTCCGACTTGGAGTCGCATGATATTCCTCTGATATCAATTCAGCCAAGACTCCTCACATAAACGATCATTTCCAAAACAAAAACATGGACTCCGGAGGCTGTCGTCACCTGTCGATGTGGAAGGTCGCCAGGCTTGCGTTATCCTCCACCGACGTTCTAGCGCGTTCAAAATTTTCGATACCATTGAGTACGGCTAACGGGGTACTTCCTGTATGCTTTCTGCAAAAGGTTTGTCATGTGTAGCAAATGCGTGCACTCCCACTCTTTGTTCAAGCTCTTTCATCTTAACATGGGCACTATTCCAACAAAAAACTGGTCCATGTGCTTTATTGGCCGCAACTCACGAGCTAATGGCCATAGCGAAGTGTGCCAAACAGCAGGTAGTCGCCTAAGCATTCCATTAGATGCTCAGAGCACTACAGTACTAGTTTGCCTGTGTTCTGTTTGAATGCACCTTGTATATACACGCTAGCAAATAAACGAGCCGCGGACCCGCTGGTTTTGTAAATACATATGCAACAAGGGCTTGTCCTGACTACGGTCAAAACAAATGTGAATTCTGCAGTGTCACCTGAGGGCAACTGTAGCAGACAGGGGTTCAGTGCGCATGGAGAGCACCAGTTCAAGTTTCAAACAGAACAATTGTTCAAACATGTGCAGATGCAAACAACAAATGCTTGGGTGTTGACAGAGCGGAGTGAGCATGGCTACGAATACATAGTTTAATGAAGTGATTGATCATATAATATGACCAGCTTTTCCTTCTCTCTGGTCACCCTAGTCAACTTTTTTTCGTTTAAGTTCTCACAGCAACTCCTATTTTACGTCATTCACCGCGAGGCCTGCTGTACTGTAACGGCATTTTTTTCGTTCGATGATCAACTCGAACGCTAGGACAATAATAGAGACTCCTAAGAGAGCGCTGAAGACGAGAAAAAAAGACGCGAACTCGTTCACTTCAAAAGGACGTGGCATGCTAGCACTTTCATCCGCATGCCTGCGCAAATGTTCCATTTTCGCGAAATCCTGCCGTAGCCGAAGCAGTGAAGTTTCGATCACTCTTCTGATGACCCTGTTTAAAGCAGTCTTATGACGGTAATTCTTGCGAACTGCTACTGTCATATAGAGCACGCTGAGCGGCTCAGTCGACTCCACCAGACCTCTCTTGAAGTACAGTAGATACCATCGCGGTAAACTGTACACGAAGCAGATTCGGTCTGTGCGATGAGCACAGAGCAAGCAGTCAGGAAAATCAGGAACCCTTAGACCCATGCGATCCTTATTCTTCATAAATGCACCGTGAAGTTTACTGTGAACGCTGTCAGTGTAGTTGGGGTCTAACAGGCGCTCCTCCAAATATGTGTTTCGTCTGACACACGGTGTCACTGCTCCTTTGTCAAGTTCACGTTCTAGCTTCCTGATGTTGTCAAGCTGTTCAGGGGTCGTACGTAGCGTCACTCTGGATGTTAGCTCACCACGAAAATAGTTTGAGAATGGTAGGATGCCAATGAGCCAGAGGCCACATAGGAAAGTACAAGCAGTGCCGAAACGACTCATTCGGGGAATTCTCGAGGACGTGCCGTAGAATGAGGCCAGAAGGAAGGAAGCTGAAGCAGTTATATAATCGAGCGATATGTCACTAATGCGCTGAGTGTCCGCAGCGACTAGCACGGTAAGCGTGCCCAGTAATGTGAAGGCCACAAATAGCAAGGCAATGTGCGATTCCTCTAGTATGACATAGAAGGACAGTGGCAGGGGATCCCTGCGCTTTGCGTAAAAGCTTTCATACCAAAGTTCCACAATTGGGGGGATCGCGAAATTATCGTGAACTTGCGGGTATACGACAGTGAGGCCTCCATGCACGTCTATGTTGCCATCGAACATCTGTTGGGTCATATCGCCGTTACTTCTGTAGAAGGATTTTGTCACAGTCACGTTGTGCACGGCAACTGCTTCGAAAATGATGTCGGCTTGCCACGATTGGCAATCTGGTTTCAGTCCACTGTTTAATGCAGTGCGGTCCACGCATCCAACGTTCACTTCCGTGTTCCGTAGCGTAGTTGGTTCCTCGCCATCATGGAAACCTTCGAGACTGGGAACGTCATTTCGCTTCAAGTAGAGGACTGGTAGGCTGATAGGATCGTTCTGATATGCTCTTTTTTCAGGACACTGAATATGTTTGTAGGAGGCTCTGTTCTCTGGGGAGTCCCGCAAGTCATGTTCACCGGTCGTGTCTAATATAATCCAGCTGGCCAAGTAGTGAAACCTTTGGTTGAGTAAATGGGGGCACAGGCACTCTGGCGCGTCTTCGCCGAGTTCCAGCACTAGAACATTAGTCTTGAGGCTCTTTATCGTATTTCTTCTCAAGAACAATGTCAACTCGACGCTCGGCAACTTCCATGTTGTCAGACTTGCCGACAGATTTTTTTCCCACGGTTGGGCAATGCTATGCAAATGTTTGTTGCATGAGGCAAGTGCAAGATCTTCATTTCTTGGTAGAGTTTTACGTGCATGTGCCAGCCGTGCATGTGCCTGCCCTACATGGGTCAGCTCAGGACTGCAATTCTGTACTAACACTGCAAATAGAACACATATCTTTGCACGTCCCAACATCACGTCTCTAGAAAACCTTTGAGTCCCAGTAGGGATGAATGTTCGTACCTTGAGTGTTTTAATTTTGTCGTTTTTCTAGGTGCTGTGTCCCTTTGACTGCTCCTCCGGATGTTCAAATTATGAGGATGACTGGTATATTGTACTCAGTTCCACAGCATCGTAACACATCCGCTGTGACACTTAGAATTCTGTTAAACCACTTGTGCGTTAGCAGTTTGACATATTGGTCTACAACTGTAGTTTTACGTGAAGACGCGCTTCGTACATGATCACAGTAATGCACAATGGCAGTTGCTTTACTGAGGTAAACGTCGAACGAAATACAACGCAGGGCCGTATTTGAGCGTGCACACTGCAACTAAAGACAGCAATCACACAGGTAACATTCTGGCATCATTTGGAGACAACAGCACAGTAACTGAAAAAGAACGTTGGGGGAAGATATACAACACTCAAACCATTCGTGGTGAGACAAGAGCGTTCAAACAGTCATGAACAGATGCGTAAAAGTTCTGCTCGCTGATAATGCTGTCACTGACGGCTGATGATGGTAAAGACGCCTCGTTCTGTGTCAGTTACAGAAGATCTTTCGAATGATGAAACTATATATTACCGGGAAAGTAGGTCCTTCTACCACACTTACGAGCTATTTAGCAGCCCTGCTCCTCTCACAGCCTGGAAACTGAGCTTTACGCAGTAACGAGCCGTAATATATCAGCTTAGGTGTACAGGAATCGCCACGCTAGCAGTAAAACCTACGTCATATAATTCGACCCTGATGTACACTTACTCTGTGCTGTAGGTACGGTATGGATTTGCTTTTTCTTTCCTTAACGCACGATTTGTCACACGTGTGAATTGCATGACGATGTTAAAAGGTCACGGTAGCCTTTTGTCATTTCGGTGCTTGAAGAACAAAACGCCTCATAGGTCACTGTCAGCCCTGTAGCATGATAGCGAAACAGCAGCAAATTTCGCACATCTTATTAATGCCTGTAATTTCACTTAGACTTTCACAATGCGGGACGAATAAATTATGCCATTCTTCATGCGTGCTTTCTTTGAACATGGAAAGAACTTTCGCGCATAGCAAAGCTGGGCTCGTGCTTTGAGGAACCAGTTATCACTATGGGAAAATCAATTATGGCAAAGCTGGACCACTGTTTGAAAATCTTCTGAGAAATGCAGCTAGTTATGCATATGCCACAAAAGGAAACCTAAATGCGAGTTGCGGTGTTAATTTGAAGTTGAACAATAAGGCGCTTGTATGATAAGAATAAAAAGGTACCTTAGTCAGTTTCCACGCCAATCCATGTGAATATCAAAGGCCCACAGCTTTTCCTTTAATAAATATTGAACTTCTCTCGCTTCATTTTCTCGTACCTACTCATTCACCATACAAAATATACCGCAGAACGCTCATGTCATGTCTACAGTAAATGGTCAAATGGTCTCTAGAATGGCGATTCCATTACGTAAGGGTTTACTACAGTGAATATGAAAAAATTACTACACAATGGTCCACGCAGTGCCTGGCTCGCTTTCTAAAGGAGTCGCATAAATTTTTAGTTCAATTAGGCACTGGTATTGCTCAAAACTTAGTGAGCCTCTAACAGCCTAATTGATGAGTAGCGAAGTATTTGAAAAGTAGAAATGTAAATGTATTCCGCGGCTGGCCCTAACGAAAGCTTCGAACATCGTCAATCTTTTAAACCTAGTGCTGTAGTTATAGTTGCGTCGTACGAGAAGTGATGTTGCTAAGCGCTGATTCTTGTGCTTATTCGTCCCAGTCTGTTCGATTCTGAGCGGAACCTATTCTGAGCGGAACCAAGAAGTATTGCGTCCGATCGATACTTCTTGCATTCCTGCTGAATCAACTCTATGGTTAGCATTCGGTTCACAGAACAACAGAAATGCTCTCTTCATGCACAAGCTTGAAAGTTGTGCGGCTGCCATGCACAACATTGCTCCAACATCATCTCGCTTGCAACCATTTCCGTCCATTCTTTGAATCTGCCTTGAAGGCGATGTTTTGGCCATTTCACAGGGAATACACCGCCCGTTAGTGATTGATGTGCTTGATGTAGAATACTATAGCTGGTACCGCTTCGGTTTGTGCTATTCTTACTTCAGGCCGGTTACCTGAACATGCGTCTGCTTTGTCGAGGGCCGATAAATAACCTTAGCAGCTGTGCACCTTAGAAACATTTCGTTCATGTTCCGACTTCGGGTGACATCATCGTCCAGGAGTCAATTTTTACTCAGACCACCAAGAATGGCTGACAGGCATCATTGCGGCAGCGGTCGTGTTGCACATCGGCTACGGAACGTTGTTTAGTGACTGAAGAAGTCGACGATATCCTAGGCTACGAAATTGATTAAACCTTTACACTTGTGCACAGACATCTCTTATTATTCTTGTTGAGTAGACAAATCATGCTGTACTCACCTCTGCGGATAATGGTCCCCTTGAGAATCACTCTCACAGCCGTTTATAACCTGCCGCCCACAGCCGACGAGTCCACAGCCTAGAAGCCTGAGAATTTGTTCATCTACAGAATTACAATGAGTGCAAAGACAGGGAGTCGTCTATAGGATGAAGATATGGTTTGTCACACCCGATGCCTAGTACGAATTTATCGCCCTACCTTTTTGATTTCTATAAGGGAACTCCGGCGGTTTTTCCACCATATCCTGATATGGCTGTTTTCGAATAGTGCCGAGAGCCCTGAAGCAACAAGGATAATTCTAGTTTGCTCAGAAAGTCACCAATAATATTAAATAACCGAATGAACGACGTGTTCAAACCGAAACAGAAACGGATAGACTCTCCGTGGAGCGTATGCGATGTTGAATGCTTGGAATTCTCCCCCATCTAAAATATGCACTGAAAGTCTTGGAGACATTTAACGGAACTTTGAATACAGTTTCCACTCTAGTGTAACACAAATCAAAAGTATCTTTTATTTTTGGAATCCTTGAACAGCCGCCATGGCATTGAATTGTCGGCATTGTTTTACCAATGCATTCATACCGCTCGAACTACGCTACCATGTTTGAAGCGAACCTGTTCTACACCACAGACTTCATAATCGTTTCAACTACGCATGCAATTATGGATCTAAAAATGTTCTTCAATACTCTGCAATTCAACGTGCTGCCCAGCTATGGAATTGCTTCCCGTATTGTATCGGATGTCTTTCCAACTATAAGTTTCTTAATTGCATGGTATTCTTCACTAACAAAACGTGAAGATAACGTATTTCTGTAGCGTGCATTTCGAATAGCTGATAGCGTATCTTTCCCAACTGTAACGGCATATTTCTTTCTTTGCCCCGCCCGGTGGTCTAGTGGCTATGGTACTCAGCTGCTGATCCGAAGTTAGCGGGATCGAATCCCGGCCGTGGCGGCTGCATTTCGATGGAGGCGAAATGTTGAGGCCCGTGTGTCCTGCGATGTCAGTGCACGTTAAGGAACCCCAGTTGGTCGAAATTTCCGGAGACCCCCACTATGGCGTCTCTCGTAATCAGAGCTGGTTTTGGGACGTTAAACCCCACAAATCAACCAGAATACAGCGCCTGCCAGCCCGAAGCTTGTGGATTATCGCACATATATGTCGCGGATCTAATATGATGTGCAAAATCTATTTTTGTTTCCTGTCCAGGCAGAAATTAGGTATCGGAATACCGCGCCAGAAAGACCGGGGTCCATTCATCTGGTCGTAATTTTCGGTCTAAAAGCAGTGCAGAAGAAATTCTGACCGACATCAGCACGACGGGTTGTGTAGGCATTGCGATTCAGGCGCGACCAGCTGAAGCGGAGACAACTATTAACAGAAAAAAACTTTGCCATTAAAGATTACAACGCAATTTTTTTTACTGGAACAGTATATTCTTCATGGGTGTTTTCAGGTAGATGCAGCGCTCAAGATAGTCTTGGGCCTATCACTTTCGTGTTATGAATTACGTTTCCTTCCCTGGAGAAAAAAAATTAAGGGGGCGTTCACGAAGTCGTAGGAAGCCACGCTGTTGAACTCAGTGTGATGTGATACGCCCTCCTTGAAGGTTCTTCCGTGTGCTGTGTGAATGGTTGTGCTGCGAATTCCGTGCTCGGTGAGCGCCTTGCCTGAAAAAATGTGTTAACTAGTCAGTGATCGGGTCGACGGAGAGCGAACCGAAGTATCAGGCGGGATAAGCGTCGGTTTCAGCGGTCCTTGTGCGGCATGCGTGACGGATAGCACAAACTGTGAAAACGGTTTCCCATTGCCGAAGAAGCGATCCTCTGTGCAAGAATGCACGGATTTCTGTAAGTACCTGTTGATTAATCGATTGTCGTATAATTTTCCGCTGAGAAGTTTTAGCAAGCGAAACCAGTTGCGTTATAAGCATACTCGCGGCAAGGTTGACGTCCATGATTGTGCATTGCGATGATTAAAAAGACCAGAATGTAAAGCGTTTCAAGCTGCTAGAAATATTCATTTCTAGTCCGTTACCATTTTAATATCTTGTTATGCTAACTGGAATAATAATTGGCCTTATACGTATATCTCGTTTGCGAATCATCTGTGAATAAAATAATGAAATGGAGACGGATATAATAATAAAAAGGATCGGTTGCTCCAGCCGCTCAAATTGCGTAACTATATTTTTACAACAGTGACTGACCAGTGCAGTCCTCCTGCGCCAGGAATAACACACAGGACGAGCGCTGTCTAGCAACTGAAAAAATTTATTTGAAAGAACACACAGGAAAAGAAGCAAACAAAACAACCGAATGACAACTGGAAAACGTTTAGTTTTTCTACGCTTGCCCGGCATACCAGGATGCGGTTGAAGCAGTAGCTGTGTGATAAAACTGACAAAAAGTTTGTCTATTTGCTGAGCACGTGTACTGTTAAATAATCTGTTTTCTGACTAGTTCACACTTTTTCCAGTTGTCATTCGGTTGTTTTGTTTGCTTCCTTTCCTGTGTGTTCTTTCAAATAAAATTTTTCAGTTGCGAGACAGCGCTCGTCCTGTGTGTTACGTGTTTCCTTGGTCCCAGTCCTATGCGCTGCTGCCATGCGTATTGATGTATGTACTGTGTCTTTCTTCGTCACGGCGACGTGAAAATATTCGAGAGGTGTGCTTTACTCAGAAAGAGAAAAACTCTTTACAAATTGAACTCTTTAAGGGACTTAACGGCATAAGAATGTTCATAGTAGAGGCATATCCACGAACTTTCGTAACGTACCAAGGTGACTTCTTTCGCGAGTGAACGGTTGCCTCATAGTGTTGGGAAGGTGTTGAGTTGTGGCCCTATAAGTGCTGAGTGAAGCGAAAGAAATAGCCTTTAAGTCTAGATTTTGTGCTTAGAAATATTGCAGATAAAGCTGCGCCGAAAGACAGCGGTGCTTTTGTGAGGGCTTGCCCTGCTTATGCTGGTGAAGAGCGCAAAAACAAACCACAGGGACAAGCAGAGAAACACACAGGACGAGCGCTCGTCCTGTGTGTTTGTCTGCTTGTCCCTGTGTTTTTTTCGCGCTTCACCTGCACAGACCGATTCCAACTAGGCAAGCTATCTGTTTTTCTCTTGCACTGCTTTAAGGGTAAGACTGTGAATGCTAAGTGAACTGAACGTCGAGAGCATATTGTTCCAGATTATCTAAAAGGATAGGTACTGCCTTGTTGCATTAATTTCTGATAAAGAAGGGTTTTTGCGTTTCTGCCGAACAATAATATTAGTTAGGGCTGAAAAAGGAATTGGTAAGAACTTCGAGCGATTCACAGGAAGAATTGTGAAGTCGAAGAAGGAAAGGTTGACATTGTGTGAGAAGCTGAATAAGCCGGTGCTGAAAAAGCTGATACGTGCCGCTGAGGCAGACAGTTTAATATTTTTGTATGTTTTTGTTTGGAGTCATTGTTTACGAGCAGTGCCCATGACACTGTTTCCTTTCTTGGTACTTGCAAAAGAAACTGAAGCTCTTAACTGTGACTGATCCCTCGATTTCTTAGAAGAGCAGCAAGATCCTCCATGTAGTAACCTTATTTTTTTATTGAAGTGGAAGACCTATTTCGCAGTATTCCCCAACTTCAACTAATCGAGGCAGTCCTTGACCATACGGAAAATGGATGGGCGATTGATTTGGTTCATTTGGAGCTGCTTACCGATTGTCGATGTTGTCGATTGTTAAATACTTCATAGAGCCTTCATCTGGTCCGTCGCGCTCCCCGGTTGTGCCCGTTAGAAAGAAGGATGACACGTCACACCTGGCGCTTCTCCGTCGATTATAGCACTTTAAAGGAACTGTCTACCGATGAAAACGTTTTTAGGTTGTGGTAAAAATGGGCTGACTTTGCGTCACATTTGCAGGAACGAGCATGCTTTCACTCCACAAAAAAAGGAGTTATCTTTTTAATTTTGCTCTGAAAGTCAGGCAAAAAACGCCGCTAGCGACACCCAATAGCGCGTTTGTCAATTTCAAAGTGTGCGAGAACGACACACGCAGGAATACATATTCCGCTGAAAAACAATTGTGTACGTCTTACAAGTAAACTTCACCATATGAGACACCTTTTTATAGAAGGCAAGAACACTTCGTTCTCCTTTTCGCAGCTTTCGGGGTGGTGCAGGCAGCGCTACCTTTTGATTATTTTACTAGTACAGGCGCTCATTACTGCGCTTGTCATGCATGCGGCGCTACATGTCCGAGGCGTACCTCGGCGTGCTGACTTTCCCTCTCCTCTCCTCCTCGTCACCTCTGCAATGTCGTTCTTTGAACCGGTTCCTGTTCAGCAGAAGCCTCCCGCGTTCTGAAGGGTTGCCATGGAGACGAAGACGTATTCTGCGCAGTAATCAATGTTGTTGGCATCTGTACACGTAGGAAAGTAGCGACTTCGTAGAAAAAAAATTATGTTTTAATAATTTCTACTCAATTTCTGGACAAACCACTGCACACTGAGGCACTTCGAAAACCGCGCTTTCTGTTGAGCCAAAGAAAAAAAAAACGGGAGAGAGATGAAGGACGGTGGACAGTCCTTTTATACAGAGTGACCCACATAGACGTCCATTTGTTCCCCCGCATGGATGACACCCTTGACTGTCTTCACGGAGCCCACAACTTTTCGTCCGTTGGCCTTGGGTCCGGCTATTGGCAAATTTCAGATGACCGCTTGGACAGCGAGAAAACTACATTCGTGAAGCGCGATTGTCTTTGGCAGTTCAAGGTCATGCCGTTCGAACTTTGCAGCGCCCCAGCAACTTTCGAACGCATGATGGACTCCTTCCTCTGAGGATATGAGTGGTCCATCCTTATTGTTCTTGCTGTGGCTTATCTGCTTATGCTGCCTAGACGACGTCGTCGTCTACTCCCCTACGTTTGACAGCCATCTCCGACGTCTGTCGGCCGTTCTTTATATTTCTTTCGCAGGGTTGGTCTCAAGCTCAACTCCGCCAAATGTCGTTTGGCACGGCGCCATATCACTAACCTGGACGCCTTGTTAGTACTGTGGGTGTTCAACCGGTCCAGATAGGCTGTGAATTGTGAGGGAAGTTCTTGTGCTGGTGCTCAACCAAGCGCGTCCGAAGTCTAGTAGGATTATGTTCATACTTCCGTCGTTTTGTTCGGAACCTCGCCGGCTTACTGATCTGTTTAAAATGTACGCTCCCTTCATATGGGGCCTATGGCAGGCAGACTGTTTGCTGCCCTCATTCATTTGGTCATAACGCCACGAATACAGGCCCATTTTGATCCCTCGTCGCCTATAGAACTACGCACTGATGCCAGTGGCCATGGAATCGGTGCTGTCCTTGACCAAAAACAGCACGGTAAGGACAGAGTAATGGCGTATGCCAGTCGTATTATTTCGACCTCGCAACAGAAGTTCTCGATCACTGGGCGCGAATGCCTGGCTGTGGTGTGGGCAGTAGCCAAATTTAGACCATTTGTACGGTCGCGCATTTTTCGGCGTTACCGACCATCACGCCCTTTGCAGGCTCTCGTCGCTCAAGGACCCGTGTGGACCTCTTGCTCGATATGCACTTCGACTCCAGGAATACTCGTTTACTGTGAATCACAAGTCGGGACGACTGCACCAGGATGCAGATTGTTTATCACATCACCCTGTTGATGTTCGCGACGTCATTGACCCTGACTTAGACACCTGCGTGCTCTCCATTGGTACTTTGGGTGACATCCACAGCGAACAGCGAAGTGACGCCTCGTTACGATCCATCATCGACTGTATAACGTCTTCATCACCAGACACTTCTCTTCAAGTGTGCGAATTACATGACAGCATTCTGTATCGCCATAGTTCAGCCCAATGGCTCAGAACTTCTGCTGCCTTAGCGCAACATTTACGCTCCAGCGTACTGCACCAGCTTCACCACGCACCCACAGCTGGTCACCTAGGTGTCTCTGGCACGTACGATCACGCGCGTCTTCGTTTTTTCTCGTCCGGCATGCATCGCTCAGTGGTACGCTACGTCGGTGCTTGTGCCCAGTGCCAACGCCGCAAGCGCCCTTCTGCCCTTCTGTCCGGCCTCCTACATGCTATCGACATACGTATAGAAATGTTGTTGCATGTTGGCCTGGGCTTGCTAGACCGGTTTCCTGCGCCCATTTCAGGAAACAAATGGGTTGCCGTTGTAACAGATTATGCCACCCTCTTTGCGATCACCGCCGTTGCCAAAAGGTTGTTCCATTGAGGTCGCCGATTTTTCGTTGTACATCACTCTCCAGCATGCGCTCCTCGTCAGCTGCTTACCGATCGAGGGAGATATTTCCTCTCACGTGTCATGGCTTATGCACTCCGTGCGTGTTCAACTGAACACCACCTTGCCACCGCTCATCATCCGCAGACGAACGGATTGACCGAGCGCCTCATCCGAACGCTAACTCTGATGCTATCAATGTACGTTTCACTTGATTACCGCAACTGGGACAAACACTTCCATTTATTACATTTGCATACAATCGTCACGACATGACGCCGCTGGTTGTTCACCGTTTTGCTTACTATTTGGGACACCCAAAGTTACCATTTGACTAACTCCTTCTTCAGCTGCATCGTTGTTTAGTGAGTACGCCAGCGAGGCTGTACTCAAGCCGTGCCGCTCGTCAGCTTGCCCATGATCGTCTTTCCTCGTCACAAGCGCAAAAAAAAAAAACTCACGCATCTCAATGAAGTGAACCATGACGAGTGGGTGAAGCACTGGGATCATTCGGCGTTAGCATAAATCAACAGTGCCATGCCCACTCATGGACGTAAATGAGTGACGAGGCGTGTGTATCTTTACACAATCGTTGTCATTTATGCTCCTTGTCATTATGAGATTCCTGCGCTCCCACGTAAGCGCGTAACGTCGCAGCGCGTAACGCAAGGAAGAGCAGCGACACTCCTGAGACTCTTTGAGATACCGAACGCAAACTTCACGATCTTTACGGAGGAGATGACTCTGCTTTTGCGGCACGCCACGCCGAGATGCCTCAGGAAGGTTCAGCCTGCTTATGCGAGGAGCGAAGCAGGAGCTATTCGCCATATAATCAGGTACCCACCAAAGACAGTCCAGGAGTTCCTCTCCGAGGCGATGACCATTTGTACGACTGCTGAAATGCTATCCGCCAATACAATCGGCGCTTCCTGCGAGAAGTCCAAGGACCGGTCACGACGACCTACGCGACTTTTCGCGAGCAAATGCGCCGGATGTTCCTGTCGTCTCAGCCCCAAGTAGCCTCCCTCGATGACATTGCTCGCGAGGAAGTACAGCGATCGCTGCCTGTTCCCGAACCGCCGCAATACCAGCCATGAGTATTTTGAACATGGGCCAACCAGGAACGACGACACAGCGGTGGCTCGTGGATTGGCATTCATGGTGCGATGTAACGCTGGAAATCGCGTTATCCCAAAGCGCAGAACATCTGTATTATCAGATAGATGTGCTATTCGGTGCCTTGATGTGCTATTATGCGTCGTTCTTGAAGTATTCCTACGAATCGAGTAAAGTTGCACAAAAACATACCTAATGGTAGCTGGATATACCTGTGGGTATGGTAGTGCCTATCAAAATGAGAAGAAGAATTCCATTACGCAAGCGCCATCGGTAACGTTGCCTGGGCAATAGGTTTATTACTGAATATACCAGGCCGGAACAGCAGCCGTAGCCTAGTGGAAGCTTGCTTACTTGGCACCTCGATGGCCCTGTTCGATACCACCCAAAGCTTGGTAGTTGCATGTGTGACTATGTGTACATTTCATTGGAACCTACCATAAATGGTTCTCTTGTCCGAAGACTTAGAGATCTTTGAGCCGGCTTTCGTGCGTCAACCGCTTACGGAGAAATGTCCAACGATCCTGGGGCAGTGCACCAGTGTGAGGTGCAGAAAACTTGAGACGC
>CM023488.1:57465195-57501361 GCA_013339685.2 Hyalomma asiaticum
AAAAAACATGCGGAGAGACTCCACCAAGCTGCATGTTGCTAGCTCTCCTTAAAGCAATGTGCGAAAGAATGGATGCTTCAAAAACATTAGGCAGAAATTATCGTGCCACATCGAAAAACGGTCTACGCCATAATTCCGGGCTTCCCCAGCTACCACTTGCTTAAAATGGAGCTTTTTCAATGAGCGCCGAATAAGTAATGCTCCCTGCCAGTTGATTCCTACGACAGGTATAGACTCGCAATATTTCCAAATTGAAAAGCAAGTTTTGTTCGACTTGAAAAAGTTCGCCCTTCTGGCAGTGGGGCAGAGGTAACAGTGGGGCTGCAGGATATTATTATGTCATCGTGTCGCCATGACGTAGCATTACATTTATTTGGTTTTTCTGCTCATTGAAATATGTTCCATGCAAGTAAGATATAAAAGTTAGCGGCATGCTTGTTGTATAAATAAATTGATCGCTTTGTGCTGCGCTTGTGGGTAGAAATTGCGTGTACATCGCGAGGACGCAGCTCCATCATCGCGTCCTACACTCGTTGGACACAGCTTTACACGAAGCGGTGATAGCGTGTGTGTGAAGTTGCCTGGCACGGAGTAAGGCCACGACGCGAACCTTCAGTGAACGGGTTGCGGGCTTTTTCAGTTTCGTGCGCGCGCGTTCACTGTACATAGAAAGAGTGTACAAATGGTGCCGTAAAATGTACGGGAATCAATATTTTTTTAGATGTGAATAAGTGTAGGTGAAAGCACGGAATTCATGAGTGTGAAGGTGAAGGACAGAAAACTGTAAGCAGCGGAGTCGGAAGGAAGGCTTATTGTGGAAGACTCATAAGATAACTGCCCACTTCTCCGGTGTGGCCGTCCTTTTGAGCGAGAAATCTGTACCTAATCTCTCGCCGGCCCTAGCAAACTGGCGGTTCTCCATTCCAGCCTTTAAGATTGCCTCTTTTGTAATTCTGGTGGTGTGAACCTATTCTAAAGCTTCATCCAGATTCTTTCTTTGTTAGTTAGAGAGGGATACGGAAACTTCAAGACATCTGGAAACATTAGATTGATTTTTTTTCGTCCACTGGATGCATCAACGGCTTGAGAAAATCAGACGAAAATGTACCATGCCAAAATGGAGCCATAGAAAAATCGATGCAAAATTTGTGATGTTGCAAGCTGTAAACGTATTTAAAAACTAAACAAAAAGTGGGACGAGTATATTGCCTCAGAGCTGTCGTAGAATAATAATTCCAGAGCTCATATATTTGCCTTATGCCCCGCCACGGTGTTCTAGTGCCTACGGTACTCGGCTGCTGATCCGAGGGTCTCGGGATCGAATCCCAGCCGCGGCGGCTGCATTTCGATGGAGGCGAAATGTTGAGGCCAGTGTACTGTGCGATTTCAGTGCCCGTTAAAGAGCCCCACTACTGCGTCTCTCATAATCAATGGTGGTTTTGGGACGTAAAACTCCAGATATCAATCAATCATTTGCTTCCTGCAGACGGGAAAACGAGATACTGCGGTGCGCAATCGAAAACACCTTCCATAAATTTAATTATCTAGAATGAACGGTGCCGTTCCATATGCACGCACTTAAGGATTCACGCATGGTCCACTAGCAACCCACTCTCGTCAGACCCACCGGCTTTCTTGCGGTATAGCGATGTTGTTGGCTGCTACGCATATATTAAACACATACATAAAAGTAGAAGAGAAGCTCAGGGGAAGATGGAGGCTTGAATCGATGAACGGATCGCTAAAAACGATTTAGAACAAGGAAGAGAAGAAGAAGAAATCATTTAATGAGAGGAAAGGAGGAGATGTCGGCCTGGAGAGTAAGTCTCTGGCCTGCTACTCCTCACAGGGGTAAGGGGAAAAGGGATAAATAGAGAGAGGGAATGTCGCAGGAGCCAACGTTTCGACAAGTGGACTTGTGTTCGTCAAGACGGCGACTGCCTTCTCCAGCGTTTGAACGCTAGAGAAGGCAGTCGCTATCTATCTATCTATCTATCTATCTATCTATCTATCTATCTATCTATCTATCTATCTATCTATCTATCTATCTATCTATCTATCTATCTATCTATCTATCTATCTATCTATCTATCTATCTATCTATCTAAACGGCATGTCAGCAGGGGGCATAGCTGATTCCCTCAGCTGTCGTTCTACGAGTTCCGTGGGCACCTCCAGCCGCGCAGCATGCGGTATCTGAAGGCCTCGGTCGGTGTTCTTAGAGTATTTTTCTTTAGCTGAGCGGTGAACTTATTGTTAGTCTTGTTTTTTGGTCAGTTCCGGGAATGCTTCCCGTCAGCTGAGCAACTGATGAAAGGCCTCATTTAAGGGGCACTAGCAAGGTCCTCGCGTCTGGAACTGCAGTGCAGGTTTCGCCGTATGCGAGTTTGCGATGTTATGATTCTCTTGTTTTAAGACAGCTTGAGGTGTTCAATAGCCTTGGGGGTTTATCGAGAGCAGCCGAACCGCTCATGCCGAGGGCGCTCATGTGGAATCTTGTGCTCCACAGGATAGCCTTGCATATGACGCGGATGACTTGCCATGAGAAATTATAGTTGTTTCCCTGACGTGATAGCAAGCGTACTTACGCAGTAACCTTTCTCGTCCTCTACAGAATGTTTGTGCAGTTTGTGCACGGGACTTGTTTGACTAAATACGCCATGCATAACAATGTTTTTCTCTGGTTTTAGGTCCCGAAGCCACGATACCATTATGAAAGGGTTTCAGGATTTAAAATACCTGGGGTTCTTTTACCTGCAATGATATCACACAGTACACGGGCTAAAACATTTCTGCTCCATCGAAATCCAGCCGCCACGGCCGGTATTCCGTACCGTCATTACCGTCCATACTATCGGTACGGAATACCGGCCGGTATTCCGTACCGCTAGTATGAGAGCTAGCAATATGAGCGTTTTATTACACTGCAAATAGGACCTTCTAATGTGTAAATTTGCTCATATTTGGAATGCACGTGAACTTTCCGATGATCTTCGCTACGCCATTATTGTGGCGACGATTGCTCCAGTTCTTCGAGCGGCACCGCTTTCTTTTTGGCAGTGCGTCGCTTCGCTGACAGGGAATTATTTTTTGTTTACTCTGATGGCACTTTGTTGTAGCAATTTGTACTTGACGTTTCCAGTAGAACTTCAGCTAGTGCGCGCATTTCATCCTCTTTCGATTAATGAGACCTTCTGATTTCTTTCTGCGGCCGCATTTTCTAATTCACAACTCAATTACAACCTTATTGATTGTAATTTTCAATTATTCTAACACGCAAACAATAAGCAACACTTTGTTATCATGCTTCAGTCCTTGAAAATCTGATGAACTGCTATTAAACAGGAAAACCATGTATATTGTGAGGCGACGTCCAGTACAGCGGTAGGACCGTTTTTATTAGAACACTGGCACGCGAGACAGCCTCCCAGCCAACAGCGGCCAAACCCAAAGGTGATGATGATTGGCATGATGGGTATATACATATGAAGACGACGAACTGCACACTTAGCGCTCACGATATTGATAAATTACGATAGCTTGGATTATCTCATTTTTTTTGTGAAATAATGATATTTGCATTATAATCTCAACGGGTACCTCAATATAGATTTTTGAACAAACGGTAGCTCAACTGCATTTTTGTGCCGCGATTTAAAACGTAGTATTGGTTCGTATGAAAGAGAGCTGTTGCCGCAAAGGAATCCTTGGCGAAATACACACGCCACCATGTGCAAAAGGGCGTTGATCCGGCTCCTAACACTTTGTTAAATTACACTAACACACACACACACTCCGTCATAGATTTTTTCCCCGCTGAGTTTTGTTTTGCGTGACACGAATAGGCACAATGCGTGGGGACTGCCGTATTTAGTAAGATATCAAATCAGTTATTGAAGAACCTTTCTGCGACAACAATTTTGAAGACATAAATGAAAATACAAGTAAAAGATGTAGAATCTTGGCTGTCTGTAAAGCTTTATTAGTCGTAACATATTCACAGCAAATTCGCAAAATACACTTTTTTTTGTAACAGAAATGCCCACGACTTGACAAAGTGCACTTCGGTCGTTGCATGCACAATGAGAAAAAGAACGCATAAATTCTTGCTACATTTCTCTTCCAATTAAACATTTTTGCCATACCATTAAAATACATTATATCTTCACGAATTTGGAGCGAAATCACCGCGACCACAATATTGCAAATATCGTGATTTTGCAAAACACACTTGTGAAACAGCTGCTGTTATTTACTATATAAGATACACACTCATATGGACTGCCTACAGTTTATTGCACCGGGCGTAAGGAACAGGATTCACATGAAACACGGTTAGCTTGGGCACAATGAGACGGGACAGAAACATCAAAGTGACACACCTCCGTAGGTGAGCTTGCATGCATTGAAAAGGAATAGCGGGCATTCAATGGGACGTTTTCATCGAGGTTCTGCCTTCATAACAGGATGGCAAGTCGACGGACTTGCCATCGTATTAACATGTAGTGCCGTCCTGCTAAAATTGGACTCAATGTAGATTTGATACTATGTGGTGCATGCGTGGGCATGCACCATATAGTATCACTTAGCAATAACTGTCACAGCACATTTCGATATTTGAGGCATATAAAACGAAACGGACTCAAAAATGAAGTGAACGTTTGCGGAATCTCCTTTGTTTCCGAACGTGACGCTTATTAAGCACGATCCCCATCAAAGTAGTGGCCTTCACTTGAAATGAATCATTCACAATGATTCTTCCATTTTTGGAAAGCCTCCTGGAAGGAACTTTCAGAGATGGTGGGCAGGTGCCTTGTCGCACCGTCCTGATCGTCCTGAATCTCTTCTATGGTTCAGAAATGGCGTGATTTCAGGGTGTTTTTAAGTTTCGAAAAACATGACGAAGTATACTGCGTTTGATTCCGAAGAATGCAGTTGGTGAACAGGGAGAGTACCATTTCTGCCAAGTGGCTGCGGAGAAGGAGGGATGCGTAAACCAAACAGTTGTCGCTGTGCAACGTCCAAGTCTTGTTTTCCCGCAGAGCAGGCATTAATTGTGGCGAAGCAGAGTTGGTTCGTGGGGTGGTCCGACTTGGAGTCGCATGATATTCCTCTGATATCAATTCAGCCAAGACTCCTCACATAAACGATCATTTCCAAAACAAAAACATGGACTCCGGACGCTGTCGTCACCTGTCGATGTCGAAGATCGCCAGGCTTGCGTTATCCTCCACCGACGTTCTACCGCGTTCAAAATTTTCGATAGCATTGAGTACGGCTAACGGGGTACTTCCTGTATGCTTTCTGCAAAAGGTTTGTCATGTGTAGCAAATGCGCGCACTCCCACTCTTTGTTCAAGCTCTTTCATCTTAACATGGGCACTATTCCAACAAAAAACTGGTCCATGTGCTTTATTGGCCGCAACTCACGAGCTAATGGCCATAGCGAAGTGTGCCAAACAGCAGGTAGTCGCTTAAGCATTCCATTAGATGCTCAGAGCACTACAGTACTAGTTTGCCTGTGTTCTGTTTGAATGCACCTTGTATATACACGCTAGCAAATAAACGAGCCGCGGACCCGCTGGTTTTGTAAATACATATGCAACAAGGGCTTGTCCTGACTACGGTCAAAACAAATGTGAATTCTGCAGTGTCACCTGAGGGCAACTGTAGCAGACAGGGGTTCAGTGCGCATGGAGAGCACCAGTTCAAGTTTCAAACAGAACAATTGTTCAAACATGTGCAGATGCAAACAACAATGCTTGGGTGTTGACAGAGCGGAGTGAGCATGGCTACGAATACATAGTTTAATGAAGTGATTGATCATATAATATGACCAGATTTTCCTTCTCTCTGGTCACCCTAGTCAACTTATTTTCGTTTAAGTTCTCACAGCAACTCCTATTTTACGTCATTCACCTCGAGGCCTGCTGTACTGTAACGGCATTTTTTTCGTTCGATGATCAACTCGAACGCTAGGACAATAATAGAGACTCCTAAGAGAGCGCTGAAGACGAGAAAAAAAGACGCGAACTCGTTCACTTCAAAAGGACGTGGCATGCTAGCACTTTCATCCGCATGCCTGCGCAAATGTTCCATTTTCGCGAAATCCTGCCGTAGCCGAAGCAGTGAAGTTTCGATCACTCTTCTGATGACCCTGTTTAAAGCAGTCTTATGACGGTAATTCTTGCGAACTGCTACTGTCATATAGAGCACGCTGAGCGGCTCAGTCGACTCCACCAGACCTCTCTTGAAGTACAGTAGATACCATCGCGGTAAACTGTACACGAAGCAGATTCGGTCTGTGCGATGAGCGCAGAGCAAGCAGTCAGGAAAATCAGGAACCCTTAGACCCATGCGATCCTTATTCTTCATAAATGCACCGTGAAGTTTACTGTGAACGCTGTCAGTGTAGTTGGGGTCTAACAGGCGCTCCTCCAAATATGTGTTTCGTCTGACACACGGTGTCACTGCTCCTTTGTCAAGTTCACGTTCTAGCTTCCTGATGTTGTCAAGCTGTTCAGGGGTCGTACGTAGCGTCACTCTGGATGTTAGCTCACCACGAAAGTAGTTTGAGAATGGTAGGATGCCAATGAGCCAGAGGCCACATAGAAAAGTACAAGCAGTGCCGAAACGACTCATTCGGGGAATGCTCGAGGACGTGCCGTAGAATGAGGCCAGGAGGAAGGAAGCTGAAACAGTTATATAATCGAGCGATATGTCACTAATGCGCTGAGTGTCCGCGGCGACTAGCACGGTAAGCGTGCCCAGTAATGTGAAGGCCACAAATAGCAAGGCAATGTGCGATTCCTCTAGTATGACATAGAAGGACAGTGGCAGGGGATCCCTGCGCTTTGCGTAAAAGCTTTCATACCAAAGTTCCACAATTGGGGGGATCGCGAAATTATCGTGAACTTGCGGGTATACGACAGTGAGGCCTCCATGCACGTCTATGTTGCCATCGAACATCTGTTGGGTCATATCGCCGTTACTTCTGTAGAAGGATTTTGTCACAGTCACGTTGTGCACGGCAACTGCTTCGAAAATGATGTCGGCTTGCCACGATTGGCAATCTGGTTTCAGTCCACTGTTTAATGCAGTGCGGTCCACGCATCCAACGTTCACTTCCGTGTTCCGTAGCGCAGTTGGTTCCTCGCCATCATGGAAACCTTCGAGACTGGGAACATCATTTCGCTTCAAGTAGAGGACTGGTAGGCTGATAGGATCGTTCTGATATGCTCTTTTTTCAGGACACTGAATATGTTTGTAGGAGGCTCTGTTCTCTGGGGAGTCCCGCAAGTCATGTTCACCGGTCGTGTCTAATATAATCCAGCTGGCCAAGTAGTGAAACCTTTGGTTGAGTAAATGGGGGCACAGACACTCTGGCGCGTCTTCGCCGAGTTCCAGCACTAGAACATTAGTCTTGAGGCTCTTTATCGTATTTCTTCTCAAGAACGATGTCAACTCGACGCTCGGCAACTGCCATGTTGTCAGACTTGCCGACAGATTTTTTTGCCACGGTTGGGCAATGCTATGCAAATGTTTGTTGCATGAGGCAAGTGCAAGATCTTCATTTCTTGGTAGAGTTTTACGTGCATGTGCCAGCCGTGCATGTGCCTGCCCTACATGGGTCAGCTCAGGACTGCAATTCTGTACTAACACTGCAAATAGAACACATATCTTTGCACGTCCCAACATCACGTCTCTAGAAAATCTTTGAGTCCCAGTAGGGATGAATGTTCGTACCTTGAGTGTTTTAATTTTGTCGTTTTTCTAGGTGCTGTGTCCCTTTGACTGCTCCTCCGGATGTTCAAATTATGAGGATGACTGGTATATTGTACTCAGTTCCACAGCATCGTAACACATCCGCTGTGACACTTAGAATTATGTTAAACCACTTGTGCGTTAGCAGTTTGACATATTGGTCTACAACTGTAGTTTTACGTGAAGACGCGCTTCGTACATGATCACAGTAATGCACAATGGCAGTTGCTTTACTGAGGTAAACGTCGAACGAAATACAACGCAGGGCCGTATTTGAGCGTGCACACTGCAACTAAAGACAGCAATCACACAGGTAACATTCTGGCATCATTTGGAGACAACAGCACAGTAACTGAAAAAGAACGTTGGGGGAAGATATACAACACTCAAACCATTCGTGGTGAGACAAGAGCGTTCAAACAGTCATGAACAGATGCGTAAAAGTTCTGCTCGCTGATAATGCTGTCACTTGACGGCTGATGATGGTAAAGACGCCTCGTTCTGTGTCAGTTACAGAAGATCTTTCGAATGATGAAACTATATATTACCGGGAAAGTAGGTCCTTCTACCACACTTACGAGCTATTTAGCAGCCCTGCTCCTCTCACAGCCTGGAAACTGAGCTTTACGCAGTAACGAGCCGTAATATATCAGCTTAGGTGTACAGGAATCGCCACGCTAGCAGTAAAACCTACGTCATATAATTCGACCCTGATGTACACTTACTCTGTGCTGTAGGTACGGTATGGATTTGCTTTTTCTTTCCTTAACGCACGATTTGTCACACGTGTGAATTGCATGACGATGTTAAAAGGTCACGGTAGCCTTTTGTCATTTCGGTGCTTGAAGAACAAAACGCCTCATAGGTCACTGTCAGCCCTGTAGCATGATAGCGAAACAGCAGCAAATTTCGCACATCTTATTAATGCCTGTAATTTCACTTAGACTTTCACAATGCGGGACGAATAAATTATGCCATTCTTCATGCGTGCTTTCTTTGAACATGGAAAGAACTTTCGCGCATAGCAAAGCTGGGCTCGTGCTTTGAGGAACCAGTTATCACTATGGGAAAATTAATTATGGCAAAGCTGGACCACTGTTTGAAAACCTTCTGAGAAATGCAGCTAGTTCTGCATATGCCACAAAAGGAAACTTAAATGCGAGTTGCGGTGTTAATTTGAAGTTGAACAATAAGGCGCTTGTATGATAAGAATAAAAAGGTACCTTAGTCAGTTTCCACGCCAATCCATGTGAATATCAAAGGCCCACAGCTTTTCCTTTAATAAATATTGAACTTCTCTCGCTTCATTTTCTCGTACCTACTCATTCACCATACAAAATATACCGTAGAACGCTCATGTCATGTTTACAGTAAATGGTCAAATGGTCTCTAGAATGGCGATTCCATTACGTAAGGGTTTACTACAGTGAATATGAAAAAATTACTACACAATGGTCCACGCAGTGCCTGGCTCGCTTTCTAAAGGAGTCGCATAAATTTTTAGTTCAATTAGGCACTGGTATTGCTCAAAACTTAGTGAGCCTCTAGCAGCCTAATTGATGAGTAGCGAAGTATTTGAAAAGTAGAAATGTAAATGTATTCCGCGGCTGGCCCTAACGAAAGCTTCGAACATCGTCAATCTTTTAAACCTAGTGCTGTAATTATAGTTGCGTCGTACGAGAAGTGATGTTGCTAAGCGCTGATTGTTGTGCTTATTCGTCCCAGTCTGTTCGATTGTGAGCGGAACCTATTCTGAGCGGAACCAAGAAGTATTGCGTCCGATCAATACTTCTTGCATTCCTGCTGAATCAACTCCATGGTTAGCATTCGGTTCACAGAACAACAGAAATACTCTCTTCATCCACAAGCTTGAAAGTTGTGCGGCTGCCATGCACAACATTGCTCCAACATCATCTCGCTTGCAACCATTTCCGTCCATTCTTGAATCTGCTTTGAAGGCGATGTTTTGGCTATTTCACAGGGAATACACCGCCCGTCAGTGATTGATGTGCTTGATGTAGAATACTATAGCTGGTACTGCTTCGGTTTGTGCTATTCTTACTTCAGGCCGGTTACCTGAACATGCGTCTGCTTTGTCGAGGGCCGATAAATAACCTTAGCAGCTGTGCACCTTAGAAACATTTCGTTCATGTTCCGACTTCGGGTGACATCATCGTCCAGGAGTCAATTTTTACTCAGACCACCAAGAATGGCTGACAGGCATCATTGCGGCAGCGGTCGTGTTGCACATCGGCTACGGAACGTTGTTTAGTGACTGAAGAAGTCGACGATATCCTAGGCTACGAAATTGATTAAACCTTTACACTTGTGCACAGACATCTCTTATTATTCTTGTTGAGTAGACAAATCATGCTGTACTCACCTCTGCGGATAATGGTCCCCTTGAGAATCACTCTCACAGCCGTTTATAACCTGCCGCCCACAGCCTACGAGTCCACAGCCTAGAAGCCTGAGAATTTGTTCATCTACAGAATCACAATGAGTGCAAAGACAGGGAGTCGTCTATAGGATGAAGATATGGTTTGTCACACCCGATGCCTAGTACGAATTTATCGCCCTACCTTTTTGATTTCTATAAGGGAACTCCGGCGGTTTTTCCACCATATCCTGATATGGCTGTTTTCGAATAGTGCCGAGAGCCCTGAAGCAACAAGGATAATTCTGTTTGCTCAGAAAGTCACCAATAATATTAAATAACCGAATGAACGACGTGTTCAAACCGAAACAGAAACGGATAGACTCTCCGTGGAGCGTATGCGATGTTGAATGCTTGGAATTCTCCCCCATCTAAAATATGCACTGAAAGTCTTGGAGACATTTAACGGAACTTTGAATACAGTTTCCACTCTAGTGTAACACAAATCAAAAGTATCTTTTATTTTTGGAATCCTTGAACAGCCGCCATGGCATTGAATTGTCGGCATTGTTTTACCAATGCATTCATACCGCTCGAACTACGCTACCATGTTTGAAGCGAACCTGTTCTACACCACAGACTTCATAATCGTTTCAACTACGCATACAATTATGGATCTAAAAATGTTCTTCAATACTCTGCAATTCAACGTGCTGCCCAGCTATGGAATTGCTTCCCGTATTGTATCGGATGTCTTTCCAACTATAAATTTCTTAATTCCATGGTATTCTTCACTAACAAAACGTGAAGATAACGTATTTCTGTAGCGTGCATTTCGAATAGCTGATAGCGTATCTTTCCCAACTGTAACGGCATATTTCTTTCTTTGCCCCGCCCGGTGGTCTAGTGGCTATGGTACTCAGCTGCTGATCCGAAGTTAGCGGGATCGAATCGCGGCCGTGGCGGCTGCATTTCGATGGAGGCGAAATGTTGAGGCCCGTGTGTCCTGCGATGTCAGTGCACGTTAAGGAACCCCAGTTGGTCGAAATTTCCGGAGACCCCTACTATGGCGTCTCTCGTAATCAGAGCTGGTTTTGGGACGTTAAACCCCACAAATCAACCAGAATACAGCGCCTGCCAGCCCGAAGCTTGTGGATTATCGCACATATATGTCGCGGATCTAGTATGATGTGCAAAATCTATTTTTGTTTCCTGTCCAGGCAGAAATTAGGTATGGGAATACCGCGCCAGAAAGACCGGGGTCCATTCATCTGGTCGTAATTTTCGGTCTAAAAGCAGTGCAGAAGAAATTCTGACCGACATCAGCACGACGGGTTGTGTAGGCATTGCGATTCAGGCGCGACCAGCTGAAGCGGAGACAACTATTAACAGAAAAAAACTTTGCCATTAAAGATTACAACGCAATTTTTTTACTGGAACAGTATATTCTTCATGGGTGTTTTCAGGTAGATGCAGCGCTCAAGATAGTCTTGGGCCTATCACTTTCGTGTTATGAATTACGTTTCCTTCCCTGGAGAAAAAAAATTAAGGGGGCGTTCACGAAGTCGTAGGAAGCCACGCTGTTGAACTCAGTGTGATGTGATACGCCCTCCTTGAAGGTTCTTCCGTGTGCTGTGTGAATGGTTGTGCTGCGAATTCCGTGCTCGGTGAGCGCCTTGCCTGAAAAAATGTGTTAACTAGTCAGTGATCGGGTCGACGGAGAGCGAACCGAAGTATCAGGCGGGATAAGCGTCGGTTTCAGCGGTCCTTGTGTGGCATGCGTGACGGATAGCACAAACAGTGAAAACGGTTTCCCATTGCCGAAGAAGCGATCCTCTGTGCAAGAATGCACGGATTTCTGTAAGTACCTGTTGAGTAATCGATTGTCGTATAATTTTCCGCTGAGAAGCTTTAGCATGCGAAACCAGTTGCGTTATAAGCATACTCGCGGCAAGGTTGACGTCCATGATTGTGCATTGCGATGATTAAAAAGACCAGAATGTAAAGCGTTTCAAGCTGCTAGAAATATTCATTTCTAGTCCGTTACTATTTTAATATCTTGTTATGCTAACTGGAATAATAATTGGCCTTATACGTATATCTCGTTTGCGAATCATCTGTCAATAAAATAATGAAATGGAGACGGATATAATAATAAAAAGGATCGGTTGCTCCAGCCGCTCAAATTGCCTAACTATATTTTTACAACAGTGACTGACCAGTGCAGTCCTCCTGCGCCAGGAATAACACACAGGACGAGCGCTGTCTAGCAACTGAAAAAATTTATTTGAAAGGACACACAGGAAAAGAAGCAAACAAAACAACCGAATGACAACTGGAAAACGTTTAGTTTTTCTACGCTTGCCCAGCATATCAGGATGCGGTTGAAGCAGTAGCTGTGTGATAAAACTGACAAAAAATTTGTCTATTTGCTGAGCACGTGTTCTCTTAAATAATCTGTTTTCTGACTAGTTCAAACTTTTTGCAGTTGTCATTCGGTTGTTTTGTTTGCTTCTTTTCCTGTGTGTTCTTTCAAATAAAATTGTTCAGTTGCGAGACAGCGCTCGTCCTGGTGGTACGTGTTTCCTTGGTCCCAGTCTTATGCGCTGCTGCCATGCGTATGGATGTACTGTGTCTTTCTTCGTCACGGCGACGTGAAAATATTCGAGAAGTGGCTTTACTCAGAAAGAGAAAAACTCTTTACAAATTGAACTCTTTAAGGGACTTAACGGCATAAGAATATTCATAGTAGAGGCATATCCACGAACCTCCGTAACCTACCAAGGTGACTTCTTTGGCGAGTGAACGGTTGCCTCATAGTGTTGGGAAGGTGTTGAGTTGTGGCCCTATAAGTGCTGAGTGAAGCGAAAGAAATAGCCTTTAAGTCTAGATTTTGTGCTTATAAATATTGCAGATAAAGCTGCGCCGAAAGACAGCGGTGCTTTTGTGAGGGCTTGCACTGCTTATGCTGGTGAAGAGCGCAAAAACAAACCACAGGGACAAGCAGAGAAACACACAGGACGAGCGCTCGTCCTGTGTGTTTGTCTGCTTGTCCCTGTGTTTTTTTCGCGCTTCACCTGCACAGACCGATTCCAACTAGGCAAGCTATCTGTTTTTCTCTTGCACTGCTTTAAGGGTAAGACTGTGAATGCTAAGTGAACTGAACGTCGAGAGCATATTGTTCCAGATTATCTAAAAGGATAGGTACTGCCTTGTTGCATTGCTGATAAAGAAGGGTTTTTGCGTTTCTGCCGAACAATAATATTAGTTAGGGCTGAAAAAGGAATTGGTAAGAACTTCGAGCGATTCACAGGAAGAATTGTGAAGTCGAAGAAGGAAAGGTTGACATTGTGTAAGAAGCTGAATAAGCCGGTGCTGAAAAAGCTGATACGTGCCGCTGAGGCGGACAGTTGAATATTTTTGTATGTTTTTTTTTGGAGTCATTGTTTACGAGCAGTGCCCATGACACTGTTTCCTTTCTTGGTACTTGCAAAAGAAACTGAAGCTCTTAACTGTGACTGATCCCTCGACTTCCTAGAAGAGCAGCAAGATCCTCCATGTAGTAACCTTATTTTTTTGTTGAAGTGGAAGACCTATTTCGCAGTATTCCCCAACTTCAACTAATCGAGGCAGTCCTTGACCATACGGAAAATGGATGGGAGGTTGATTTGGTTCATTTGGTGCTGCTTACCGATTGTCGATGTTGTCGATTGTTAAATACTTCATAGAGCCTTCATATGGTCCGTCGCGCTCCCCGGTTGTGCTCGTTAGAAAGAAGGATGACACGTCACACCTGGCGCTTCTCCGTCGATTATAGCACTTTAAAGGAACTGTCTACCGATGAAAACGTTTTTAGGTTATGGTAAAAATGGGCTGACTTTGCGTCACATTTGCAGGAACGAGCAAGCTTTCACCCCACAAGAAAAGGAGTAATCTTTTTAATTTTGCTCTGAAAGTCAGGCAAAAAACACCGCTAGCGACACCCAACAGCGCGTTTGTCAATTTCAAAGTGTGCGAGAACGACACACGCAGGAATACATATTCCGCTGAAAAACAATTGTGTACGTCTTATAAGTAAACTTCACCATATGAGACAGCTTTTTATAGAAGGCAAGAACATTTCGTTCTCCTTTTCGCAGCTTTCGTGGTGGTGCAGGCAGCGCTACATTTTGATTATTTTACTTGTACAGGCGCTCATTACTGAGCTTGTCATGCATGCGGCGCTACATGTCCGAGGCGTACCTCGGCGTGCTGACTTTCCCTCTCCTCTCCTCCTCGTCACCTCTGCAATGTCGTTCTTTGAACCGGTTCCTGTTCAGCAGAAGCCTCCCGCGCTCTGAAGGGTTGCCATGGAGACGAAGATGTATTGTGCGCAGTAATCAATGTCGTTGGCAACTGTACACGTAGGAAAGTAGCGACTTCGTAGAAAAAAAATTCTGTTTTAATAATTTCTACTCAATTTATGGACAAGCCACTGCACACTGAGACACTTCGAAAACCGCGCTTTCTGTTGAGCCAAAGAAAAAAAAAACGGGAGAGGGATGAAGGACGGTAGACAGTCCTTCTAAACAGAGTGACACACACAGACGTCTATTTGTTGCCCCGCATGGATGACACCCTTGACTGCCTTCGCGGAGGCCACAACTTTTCACCCGTCGGCCTTCGGTCCGGCTATTGGCAAATTTCAGTTGACCGCATGGACCGCGAGAAAACTGCATTCGTGAAGCGCGATTGTCTTTGGCAGTTCAAGGTCGTGCCGTTCGAACTTTGCAACGCCCCAGCAACTTTCGAACGCATGATGGACTCCTTCCTCTGAGGATATGAGTGGTCCATTCTTATTGTTGTTGCTGTGGCTTATCTGCTTATGCTGCCTAGACGACGTCGTCGTCGTCTACTCCGCTACATTGACAGCCATCTCCGACGTCTGTCGGCCGTTCTTTATATTTCTTTCGCAGGGTTGGTCTCAAGCTCAACTCCGCCAAATGTCGTTTGGCACGGCGCCATATCACTAAACCTGGACGCCTTGTTAGTACTGTGGGTGTTCAACCGGTCCAGATAGGCTGTGAATTGTGAGGGAAGTTCTTGTGCTGGTGCTCAACCAAGCGCGTCCGAAGTCTAGTAGGATTATGTTCATACTTCCGTCGTTTTGTTCGGAACCTCGCCGGCTTACTGATCTGTTTAAAATGTACGCTCCCTTCATATGGGGCCTATGGCAGGCAGACTGTTTGCTGCCCTCATTCATTTGGTCATAACGCCACGAATACAGGCCCATTTTGATCCCTCGTCGCCTATAGAACTACGCACTGATGCCAGTGGCCATGGAATCGGTGCTGTCCTTGACCAAAAACAGCACGGTAAGGACAGAGTAATGGCGTATGCCAGTCGTATTATTTCGACCTCGCAACAGAAGTTCTCGATCACTGGGCGCGAATGCCTGGCTGTGGTGTGGGCAGTAGCCAAATTTAGACCCTATTTGTACGGTCGCGCATTTTTCGGCGTTACCGACCATCACGCCCTTTGCAGGCTCTCGTCGCTCAAGGACCCGTGTGGACCTCTTGCTCGATATGCACTTCGACTCCAGGAATACTCGTTTACTGTGAATCACAAGTCGGGACGACTGCACCAGGATGCAGATTGTTTATCACATCACCCTGTTGATGTTCGCGACGTCATTGACCCTGACTTAGACACCTGCGTGCTCTCCATTGGTACTTTGGGTGACATCCGCAGCGAACAGCGAAGTGACGCCTCGTTACGATCCATCATCGACTGTATAACGTCTTCATCACCAGACACTTCTCTTCAAGTGTGCGAATTACATGACAGCATTCTGTATCGCCATAGTTCAGCCCAATGGCTCAGAACTTCTGCTTGCCTTAGCGCAACATTTACGCTCCAGCGTACTGCACCAGCTTCACCACGCACCCACAGCTGGTCACCTAGGTGTCTCTGGCACGTACGATCACGCGCGTCTTCGTTTTTTCTCGTCCGGCATGCATCGCTCAGTGGTACGCTACGTCGGTGCTTGTGCCCAGTGCCAACGCCGCAAGCGCCCTTCTGCCCTTCTGTCCGGCCTCCTACATGCTATCGACATACGTATAGAAATGTTGTTGCATGTTGGCCTGGGCTTGCTAGACCGGTTTCCTGCGCCCATTTCAGGAAACAAATGGGTTGCCGTTGTAACAGATTATGCCACCCTCTTTGCGATCACCGGCCGTTGCCAAAAGGTTGTTCCATTGAGGTCGCCGATTTTTCGTTGTACATCACTCTCCAGCATGGCGCTCCTCGTCAGCTGCTTACCGATCGAGGGAGATATTTCCTCTCACGTGTCATGGCTTATGCACTCCGTGCGTGTTCAACTGAACACCACCTTGCCACCGCTCATCATCCGCAGACGAACGGATTGACCGAGCGCCTCATCCGAACGCTAACTCTGATGCTATCAATGTACGTTTCACTTGATTACCGCAACTGGGACAAACACTTCCATTTATTACATTTGCATACAACTCGTCACGACATGACGCCGCTGGTTGTTCACCGTTTTGCTTACTATTTGGCAGACACCCAAAGTTACCATTTGACTAACTCCTTCCTTCAGCTGCATCGTTGTTTAGTGAGTACGCCAGCGAGGCTGTACTCAAGCCCGTGCCGCTCGTCAGCTTGCCCATGATCGTCTTTCCTCGTCACAAGCGCAAAAAAAAAAAAACTCACGCATCTCAATGAAGTGAACCATGACGAGTGGGTGAAGCACTGGGGATCATTCGGCGTTAGCATAAATCAACAGTGCCATTGCCCACTCATGGACGTAAATGAGTGACGAGGCGTGTGTATCTTTACACAATCGTTGTCATTTATGCTCCTTGTCATTATGAGATTCCTGCGCTCCCACGTAAGCGCGTAACGTCGCAAGCGCGTAACGCAAGGAAAGAGCAGCGACACTCCTGAGACTCCCTTTGAGATACCGAACGCAAACTTCACGATCTTTACGGAGGAGATGACTCTGCTTTTGCGGCACGCCAACGCCGAGATGCCTCAGGAATAGGTTCGCCTGCTTATGCGAGGAGCGAAGCAGGAGCTATTCGCCATACTAATCAGGTACCCACCAAAGACAGTCCAGGAGTTCCTCTCCGAGGCGATGACCATTTGTACGACTGCTGAAATGCTATCCGCCAATACAATCGGCGCTTCCTGCGAGAAGTCCAAGGACCCGGTCACGACGACCTACGCGACTTTTTCGCGAGCAAATGCGCCGGATGTTCCTGTCGTCTCAGCCCCAAGTAGCCTCCCTCGATGACATTGCTCGCGAGGAAGTACAGCGATCGCTGCCTGTTCCCGAACCGCCGCAATCCCAGCCATGAGTATTTTGAACATGGGCCAACCAGGAACGACGACACAGCGGTGGCTCGTGGATGGCATCTCATGGTGCGATGTAACGCTGGAAATCGCGTTATCCCAAAGCGCAGACATCTGTATTATCAGATAGATGTGCTATTCGGTGCCTTGATGTGCTATTATAAGCGTCGTTCATTGAAGTATTCCTACGAATCGAGTAAAGTTGCACAAAAACATACCTAATGGTAGCTGGATATACCTGTGGGTATGGTAGTGCATATCAAACATTAGAAGAAGAATTCACATTACGCAAGCGCCATCGTTAACGTTGCCTGTGCAATAGGTTTATTTACTGCATATACCAAGCCGGAACAGCAGCCGTAGCCTAGTGGAAGCTTGCTTACTTGGCACCTCGATGGCCCCTGTTCGATACCACCCTAAAGCTTGGTAGTTGCATGTGTGCCTATGTGTACATTTCATTGGAAACCTACCATAAATGGTGTCTCTTGTCCGAAGACTTAGAGATCTTTGAGCCGGCTTTCGTGCGTCAACCGCTTACGGAGAAATGTCCAACGATCCTGGGGCAGTGCACCAGTGTGAGGTGCAGAAAACTTGAGACGCCAGTGAAAGTGGCCGGTTCGATCCCAGCAGTCGCGGCGTTTCGTATTGTTACGGGGAGTTGTGAAGGAATGGCTTTATTTACAGTAGATGGATGATTGTGATCTCGCTGCCCGGACTCTCAGCACTTCGTCCTCCTCTTCTCTCATTCCTCTAACCTGCTTCTTCTACCATCGTTACATTTCCCCACCAGCAGACGAAGCCCGTGGGGCGAGTCAGGAGCAATCAGGGGGGTAGAAACGTTTCAGGCGAGCAACGTGAGTCACCTGCGTCCTGCTTGATCGTCGGCCATTTCCTAGAAGGCGAGCGATTATATAACAAAGTTCGGTCAAACGTTCCAGAGCGATGTATGGTCCGGAATAGTGAGGAAGGAACTTTTTACACATTCCGCGCTTGCGTTGAGGTGTCCAAAGAAGAACCAAGTCGCCTTTGGCAAACGATACTTGTCCGTGACGCTCGTCATATCTGCCTTTCGACCGGTGTTGCGAGGCTAAAGTGCGAAGACGTGCTATTCGACGCGCTTCTTCAGCGAGGCACACATTCTTTAACCCAGAATCGTCTTCGTGCAGAATAAATGGCAAGAAAGTGTCCAGAGGGCTTCGCGGCAACCTTGCATAAAGGAGATAAAATTGGCTATAGTTCGTGGTCTCATGTTTCTCCGTATTATATGCGTAAGTTATAAAGGGCAACACATCATCCCAGTCCTTATGATTGGAAGAGTCATGCATGACAAGCATGTTTGTCAGTGTCCTGTTTGTCCTTTCAACGAGGCCGTTGGTCGGCGGGTGATACGGCATGGAGTGACGGAATTCAGAAGTGCAAAGACGAAGCAGCTCCTCAACGGAGTCCGCAGTGAACTGGCGACCACGGTCACTGATGATAACACGCGGCGGGCCATGGCGAAGGACTACGGAATGCAGAAGGAAGACCGCCACGCAGGCAGCTGTAGAAGTCGGTATGGCTGCCGTCTCAGCATACCGTGTGAGATGGTCCACGCAAACGATGATCCAACTGGTTCCGGTTGTTCGATAAGGGGAATGGTCCCATAAGGTCTATGCCGACTTGCTCAAACGGCGTAGTCGGTCGGTGTCAATGGCCGAAGGGGACCCGGTGCAGCAGTGGTCGGTCGCTTGTGACGTTGGCACGTTTCACAACTAGCCACATAGTGCTTGGTTGTATGGTGCATGTTGGACTAGTAAAAGCGCTCTTGTGTGCGGTGTAATGTTCGCACGAAACCGAAGTGACCAGATGTCGCAGAGTCATGCATGGCTGCGTAAGACGTCGGAGCGAAGACTCTCGGGGACAACTAGAAGAAAACGCGCTCCAGTCCCGGAGTAGTTTACCTTGCAGAGCAACTCATCACGGATGGTAAAGCGACCACTGCCTTGAGAAGTACGAGCGGTGGCAAACAGCGGATCCACGTTGAGATCGTTTCGTTGCTCTCTCTTAAAGTCTGCCGCTTCGGGGAACGTACGAGTAATGGCAGCGAGACAGTTATCAAAATTCTCAGCGTCGCAATCAGTAGTCGCAAGAGGAATGCGAGAAAGGCAGTCCGCGTCTGCATGACGACGGCCGCTCTTGTATGACACCAGAAAATCATATTCCTGGAGACGCAGCGCCCTGCGCGCGAGTCGACCTGACGGATCACGCTAACCAACCAGCCAACACAAGCAATGATGATCAGTGATTATCTTATATGGTCTACCGTAAAGATAACAGCGAAATTTCTGCACGGCGAAAACAGCAGCCAGGAATTCCTGCTCCATAACGGTATAATTTCGCTCAGATTTTCTCAGAGAACGGCTGGCATATGCGACGACATGTTCGGCGTTGTGGCGTTGTACAAGTACCGCTCCTAGTCCGATATCGCTAGCATCAGTGTGTACTTCAGTCGGGCGAGATGGGTCGAAGTGACGCAAGGGGGTGCTGATGTCAGTAGAAACTTCAGCTGCGAGAACGACGCTTCGCACTCCGGTGTACATGTGAAGGCCGCACCATGCCTCAGCATACATGTCAATGGGTGAATGATATCGCCAAATCGTGGTACAAAACGGCGCAAATAAGAACGTAGACCAATGAATGAGCGAAGTTCTCCTGCTGTCTGCGGTGGTTTAAAGGAGCTGACTGCTTCAATCTTACGAGGATCGGGTCTGACGCCTTCCTTGTCAACTAGGTGTCCAAAAACCATGTTGGATGTTCGCCAAACCGACACTTCTTTGAGTTGGGAACTAGGCCAGCTTTTTCGATACAAGCCAAGACAAGGCTCACGCGGGTGTTATGTTCTTCAAACGTGCGGCCAAAGACCACAACATCGTCCAGGTAGCACATGCATATTTCCCATTTTAGACCACATAATATCGTGTCCATAAATCTTTCGCACGTGGCAGGAGCGTTACAGAGACCAAAAGGCATAACATTAAATTCGAATAAGCCATCTGGTGTCACGAAGGCTGTCTTTTCTTTATCTTTAGCTTCCATAGGTATTTGCCAATACCCCGATCTTAGATCCAATGTCGAGAAATAAGAAGCAGCGTGTAAGCAATCGATGACGTCGTCGATTCGCGGTAGTGGATAGACATCGTTTTGGATGTCTATCACTAGGATGTCTATCCACATCCTTTTGGATGTCTATACAAAGCAGGTTGCAAGAATGTTTGGCTTCGGCATTGTTAGGATAGGCGGTCTCCATCTCACACTGGACAATGTGCGTGACATTTACGTAGTTAGTGGACGCGTGAGAAACGTCCTGACATGGCTTCGGTGCTGTATTCTTCCAAACGACGGAATTTTTTCATGGACGTCGTCAACAGTGGTGATATTGGTTAAAATGAGCAGAAAGTGTGAATGTACAGGTGGGCCGCTTGGTGATGCATGGAAAAGAGAATAAAACTCCGAAACACAAAGCCCACAACAAGAGACCAGTGTTGAGAACCTTTTATTCAAGGGAACAGGGTAAGCCCTATACTCGGTCCGAGTCTGAGTGACAGGACTGATTACTGAGTTTACCAAACTATGGATATAGGACAACGATAGACGTCACAAGAATATGAGTAACCATTTATGCACTGCGCTTTGCCTCGCATATGATCAAACGCGATTTTGCCCGTTGTTGTACTTGTTGATGGGGGGCTTGTGGCTTTGCAGGAAGATCTCTGCACATTCCTCTGAGACACACCTGAAAAACGCACGCATTGCAACTTTATTCCCAGATTGTGTAGGTACATTTGAATAAGCGTTTCACATTAATATTCTGACACACATTTTACCTGACAATAGGCTAGAGGCGTACCATTGAGTACTCAGATTACCGGAGCGGATCACATTAGCAGCTTAGAGTAAGGACGCTCAAAAGACCTGTCCATGTCCACGCTGAGATTGGTACAGAAACTGATAAACAAGGAAGTGGTCTGGTAATTTACGTATTCGTATCAACGCAGTAGAGCAACATTGTGATTTGAATTTGAATTGTCCTTCTTCAGCAGGCACACTTGTACGTGCATGTCGCTGTTGTGTACATAACGGTACGACAGTGTTACGAAAAGTTGGCTTGTTGTAAGAGCTGTACGTGATACAAGGCCTGAAAGCTACAGTGGTAATGCAAAGAAGATATTCCCATTTTCTTGCGGTTGTGTGTGCGTGTGGGGGTGGGTGGGAAGGGGGATGGCTTGAGTCACCTGTTTTGAATAGCGAATATGTCCAAGGGGCAGGAAAATTCGATGCTGCTTCGGCGATTACCTGCTGCGGCTGAAGAGCGACCCATTTTTGGTACCATTTCGGCATTCATAAAGTCAAGTTTCCTTTTTCACCAGTCTACCGATGTGAGAACATCAGGAATTCCTGGAGGGTAATTTCCAAAGTGAACATCTGGCTTTTGTGATGTGAGGATTACATTCAAGAAACGGCGGCAGAAAAACGTCGTACAAAAATGTGGTGCAAAATAATAGAAACTCGCCGATCACTCTCTTTGTATATTGGCATAATTGGCGCGAAGGGGTTGCATTTTATGAGAGGAACGATTGATAGGCCGTTAACCTCAATGGCACGACAACCTCGTAAGTTCCATCACGATTAAGGATAATTACAAGGCGTTTCGCTCGTGCCAGCATTCCATATTGTGGGTACCAGCCAGTATACATGCTAGTATGGGCCACATGCGATTAAAATATTGACGTTTACTAGCCTGCACTAAATAATATTCACGTAATTTGATTCCCAAATTTTTCTGTTTCCGAAACCTATGCCCCGTGATCGACTACAAAAGGTCTTGGCTACCGGCGTTACGTCTCTTAGGCGAGACCTAAGGACTCCTACAACCTTTTGTTCCAATGGAATCATCGTATAATCAAACTTAAGTTACCGTTATGTAAGGCTTTTATTATTGTTGCTGTTATTGTCCTAGTAGTCGCTAAATGTTCATCAATGTATACTCCATGTATTAAACTCGGGATAGCGGACCTGCATGCACGCGTTATTGCGCATATTTAGATGCTGAGTGCTAAGCGCCGCAGAGCTTTTGCTGGCTTCGCATGTAAATGTTATATTTCTTGTGTGTGCCTTTTGCATAACGTTTCTCTACTTCATTTTATATGTTCTCAGTCAATCACTTCCACGATTTATTACGAATCCGCAGCGCTATTCGGGAGAAATAAAGAGCTCCAAGACATTAGCAGGCAGGATAATCAAAGACTGCCTAATGGTAAGGTGTAAGATATGCAGGAAGAATGATAATAGTAAACCTCTTTACGAATGAAAAAGAAAAAGCGGCATACCTTCGTGTTTGTCTCATCACAAGGGGTATAATCAAGAACTTCATGAAGGTGATTTTCCTTCTTTCCATTAGCATCAATCGTTGCACACACTAGAACGCATGTCTCAATATTGTGTACATCGCTCAAGTTCTGAAGAAAACAGTTATATATTTAGGGAACAGCGAGACTGCAAGCTAAATAGCGCGTTGTCCCTTGTTTCCCGATTACAGTACTATAGCAGACTCTCTATTCAAGGTTTTCCTGCTGGTTAGCGGAATCGGCACAGAAACACGAATAGATCTGTGACACTACATTACTGGCTCACCAGCTAGCGCATATTGATCTCGCTTGTGAAACAAAAGGTATTTTAATTTATTAAACCACTTAGGTCAGTGTAATTAAGATTTCTTCAAGAAAAAGAACGCAGAATGGCTTGACGTAGATACCAAACGCACAAGCAAATGTATTTGAAGACGTGTAATAGGGTACGCGAAACACACACACACACACACACACACACACACACACACACACACACACACACACACACACATATATATATATATATATATATATATATATATATATATATATATATATATATATATATATATATATATTGCGACATCGCTTTTGAAACGCTCAAGAAAGCGCTGACATCCGACCCTGTCCTGTGCCACTTCGACGAGAATTCTCCTGCTAGTCTGCACACCGACGCAAGCGGCCATGGCATCGGTGCCGTCCTTCTACAGCATGACAACAGTGGTCGGGAGAGAGTCGTCGCTTACGCCAGCCGAGCTCTCACGACTGCTGAACAGAACTACTCAATAACAGAGCAAGAATGTTTGGCTGTAATTTGGGCTGTACAAAAATTCCTCCCATATCTTTACGGACGCTATTTTACCGTGATTACAGACCACCACGCCTTATGCTGGCTGTCGTCCTTAAAGAATTTGTCCGGACGCCTCGGCCGGTGGGTGCTACGGCTGCAGGAGTACACTTTTGACGTTGTGTACAAATCTGGGAAAAACATCAAGATGCCGACGCTCTCTCTCGTTGCCCCCTGCCACTCCCACCTACTCAGAGCAACCCTCTCCATCACTCGGTCCCCGATGTGGAGGCTACGAGTCCTTTAACGTCACCAGAAGTAGCTGTTGTTGGCACGCTGTCCTCCAATCACTACACTCACTTGGCCTCCTCTCAACGGGATGATCCATATTGCCACCGCATTATTCAACGCCTTTGCGGAGAGTCTCCACCACCAAATGCCAGAACACGCCAGCAACTCAGGCAATTTAAGCTCGACAACATCCTGCATCGATATGTTTATAATCCTAATGATGGACACCAGTGGGTGCCCGTTATCCCACGCTCTCTTCGTATGCAGGTCCTTGACGCCTTCCACGATGACCCATCTGCTGGTCACTTGGGATTCTACAAAACGCACAACCGCATTAGGAGTCGTTTCTACTGGCCCGGCCTCTCCACTTCTATTGCCAAGTACGTCTCCTCTTGCGCACTGTGTCAACGACGCAAGCAACCAACTTTGCCTCCTGCAGGCTTGTTGCAACCCATCCCATGTCCCGCTGCACCTTTTGCCATTGTTGGTATAGACCTGGTTGGACCTCTTCCCGTCACTCCCGCAGGATATCGATGGATCGTTACAGCGGTTGACCACCTGACGCGGTATGCAGAAACCGCTCCCCTCCGCTCTAGTTCTGCCTCTGACGTGGCCACCTTCTTTCTCGAGGCCATTGTCCTGCGTCACGGTGCGCCACGCGTCCTCCTAAGCGATCGTAGCAAGACTTTTCTGTCCTCACTAATCGAAGAAGTTCTTAAAACTTGCGGCACAGTTCACAAGACGACATCACCATACCACCCTCAAACCAATGGTATAACAGAGCGATTCCATCGCACCCTAATCGATATGATCTCAATGTACATCGGACGAAACCACGACAACTGGGACACAATCTTACCATTTGTGACCTTTGCCCATAATACCGCTTCTCAACGCACTACAGGATATTCGCCTTTTTACCTCGTTTACGGCCGTTCGCCGACATTTACGATCGACGCTTCATTCTTCAACACTCCAAGTATCAGTTCATCAACTATACCTGAACAATTTGTCTCCCGCCTTGAAAACTGTCGCCAACTTGCTCGACTCAGGACAGAAGCCAGTCAACATGATCGCAAGGAGCGCTATGACAGCACTCACCGTGACGTCTCTTTCCGTCCCGGAGACGAAGTGCTCCTATGGACGCCCACTCGTGTTCCCGGATTGTGCGAAAAGTTCCTGTCGCGATTCCTCGGACCCTACATAATTATTCGGCAAACATCCCCTGTTAATTATCTTATCACTCCCCTTGAGGGTTCTCCAGACCGTCGCTGCCGTGGCTCAGAGATTGTCCATGTTTCGCGTCTCAAGCCATTCGTTCGGCGTATCTCCCCAGTCTAAGGCACGGCCAGGCTGGCCGCTTTGGCCCGCGGGGAAAATGTGTGAGCATTGTTCATCTGCTTCATCTTCTCACCTGTAAATATTCATCATCACCGCTTAGGCTGGGGCAGCGGGGCTCGGTCTCGACAATAAAGAGGAAGAGGCTTGCGGTCTGAACGTTGTCTCACAATATATATATATATATATATATATATATATATATATATATATATATATATATATATATATATATATATATAACTTCACTTTTGCATTAGTGTTTTAAGAACAATTATGGTGACTGATTCTTCCTGAGTTACATAAATATGCGGTGCCAATGTGCAATTAACCTTCGCAACTTCACAATATTAAGGCATCTTAAGAAGTAGGAGTGCTCCAGCCTGACATGTACGCTGCTGCAGCACGCTTGCACTGCTTAGTGTTTCTATTTATTGTCAAATATATCTAGAGTGTATAACCAGGGAAGGCTGCTGAAGCACAAACCCTTAGTCATCTATGCTGCTGAGACGTGACACAAAGTGCGACTTTAGAAAATGGAAATGTACGGTACGACGTTTCTTTTGTACATGAACTATGAGGCATAAACGCCTAATACTTCTACGTCGAACATTAACGAGACACGTGGGCTATGTCCACGTGTTTGAAAACATTAAGTTTCAGTGTGTCGTATTTATAGCAGTTTTGACTATTGCAAACACTGTATATATGTCGTAGCTAACAATGGGAACGATGCATTAGGGCATCCTCGGCAGCACTGTGTAGCGGTTAGGTCTCTACAGCGTATAGCGCATACAACGCCGTTCGTGATCGGGATCCGTAAACGGATCGAAAGCTGTGGGCCCTAAAGTCAGTGTGCAATAAATGCCCTTACAATATATATACATAGCACTTGTACAAACTTCACGCTGGACCCCGCGTAAATGAAAGGCTATAGAGACGACAAACTTTCCGGAAGAACGTCCTGAACGTATTTGTCTGGTGGACCAACCTTCGTCAGATGCTCTACAACATTACTATTGAAGATTTCGCGGTTAAAGCATCAGCTTAAAAGCGAGACATTTATTAATATTAATTGATTACATGAGCTCAATTCAACGAATAGGCGAGATAGTGAAGACGACAATAAACGATGCTAAGGCGGTTGCATGCTCGTGAGGTACACGTGGATATTTTTAAAGCTTGGTCAAGGTTAACTGAAACAAACTATATATATATATATATATATATATATATATATATATATATATATATATATATATATATATAATGTGTGCTCGTGTCCGTGCGCGCGTGCAGACGCTGACCGATGCACGGTAGCTTCGGCGGCTTATCCGTATTCAGATTGCATGTCATTTCCTTCAGGTCTTTCATTAGAACCTAAAGTGTCACTTTTAAAATGCATAACTACAGACTTCGCCATTATTGCCTAGAGAGGACGACTTAAAGCACTGTCTTGCCGTGAAAGTCGTTCATGCTATCCGCTTATTGGTACTGCGCCCTCCATTTTCCGTAAGAAAAAAACACGCTATTGAAACAACCCGTATGCTGAGAGGGTTATGGTTCGCAGAACATATGGCTTATTTGCTGCTACGAATGTGGAGTAACGTGCAACTTACCGCAACGTACTGCACAGTGTGGGCATCTTTGTGTAGGTATTGGCAGTATCTGCTTGCGTTCAAGAGGGGCTTTCGCAATTTCCCTTCAGAAAGGAGAGGGTACTTCCGTGACTCCGAATTTTTCAGGCACGATGCCTCTGGAGTTCTGAATGAAATGTGTATCTTTCAATGAAAGTTCAATATCGCTTCGCGAATCATTGCGGTTACTACATACGCAGAACCTTTGCGTGCTGAATGCAATAGTTGCTCATGCCCGTGCATCAACAGTATTAGTTGGCAATTAACCGACAGAAGGTAAAAAAAACAAGAAAGCCAATGATGAATTGGTTGCATGGTATGCCCAAGGCCACACGGAAATGTAAAGAGGAACCAAAAGGTGTACTAAATACGCCACGCTGGCTGTATATAAGACTAACGGGACTTAAAGAAAAGAACAAGTTTTTATGCAACTGCTGCTGTGTAACGTTTCAGATGGAGAATTGATGAAAAGATCGTTGACAGCGATGAAGAACAGCGCATGACAGTGGAGCCGATGTTTCGACAAGTTGAGATTTCTCTGTCAGGACGGCAACATACATTTCCTCGAATTGTTGAAACGTCGTCTCCTATGACATCAGTTGATCTTTTAAGTTTTGAACAATCTGTTAATCAGTTCAAGCCTACATTTCCGTCTCCGAATCTGATCTACTTTGATATGGAGAACTCACTTTAGGAAAGCCAGAACTTGGTCACGTGTACAGTTTGACAATGGAAGCAGTTGTGGTGGTGGGGTCGCTGACATAATGTGTTTATTGTCGTTTGGGCAAGACTTCGCGCCCGGGCTGTTGGGAACGAAGTCGACAGGCGCTGCTCCGTCATGGTCAGATCCTAAACTGAAATTTGTGCAGAAGTTGCACACAAGTTACAAAAAACTTACACAGGTAATAACATAAGTAACACTAATTTGCAATCAAACAGGTCTTCGGAAGCGAGTATTGCGGTGATGCTACTCGTTGTTTTATTAAAAAGGGGTGCTAGTTTCCAGATTTAGAATACGTTTATACTCGAATTTCCTGTCTGATTTCTCACTACAAACAAGCATGAAATAATTTTACGTTACGACAGTGATTGAGTACAAAATAGCATTTTTAATATTTCTTGTTTAAGGGACCCCACTCAATCATTTCAATTCAGCACTTTGTTCTTTTGGCTTATTCAATCTGTCATATTGGGTTGACCTACATTGATAGCTCAGCGGCTAGGGCTTGCAAAGCTCGAGCTTGCGGAATCGAATTCCAGTTACCCGGCTGCACTTCGATGGGGTGAGGGGATGCAAAAAGCACCCATGCACTTAAACTTAGTTGCACGTTGAAGAACCCCACGTGGTAAACATAATCTGCAGTCCTGCACTACGGGACGTGCCTAATTGCCATAAGCGGTTGCGGCTCGTCGTGACCCATTAAATATTTTATTATTGCTATTTTGATGTAAGTCCCGCTCGAAATTTACCTGTATAGGTAAACCTCAGATTGAGAGCTGGTTTTTGTCATTAAGGGACACTTTGTGAGGTTATAGTTTGCTGGGTCGGAATATCCGCTACATAACGAGTGAAACACTGCGCAAAGAGCCTAGAGTTCCGTGTGATCGGTTTCAGATGAATGAACCAATATATCCATAATACGTCTGACAGAGAGCACTGCAAAAATATCAACACTTAAAGGAACACTCTCGACGATATACGCTTTGAAGCAAGAATATACTACGTACATTAAATCGATATATGAAGCTACATATATGGATCTATAAACGTATGTACTTGTTCTTTGATAACACACAGAGAGGACTGCAGGATAAGCGAAAGGAAAATTATGCCAGTTCCACGCACATAAAAGCTGAGTAAGCAGTACACCTGGCGAGCGAGCGCCATCGCCTGGCGAGCACAGACCGAGTGCTTTCTCCATTATTTCTCATCAACTCGTTTGTGTTTTTTATCTCTTTCTACATATTCCCCTTGTTTCTTCTCTTTGTAATCTCGTATATATTTAACTTAGCACTATCGCCTCCTCACCCTCACCTAAATAGGTAACTGAGGTTTGCCCTCTCACTTCCCCTTTCCACCCTCCTCAACCACACTTCCCTATTCCAAGCCCGTGCTAAACGCCGCTGTACAAGACTAATCCATGCTTTGCCCTCTCCCTCTTCCTGACTCTCATTCTTTTTCTCACTCCTTGCTATACCATGCTGCGCATGGCTATGTTATAAATCTTCTTGTCACATACCCATGTTCTGGCTCAGCTGTTGATCTCAATACATGCTTTCCTCTCTCCCTCTTCCTCACACTCATTCTTTTTCTCACTACTTGCTATACTATGTTGTTCATGGCTTTGCTATAAAGCTCCTTGTCACATACCCACGTTCTGATTGAGCTGCTCATCTCAATCCATGCTTTCCCTCTCCCTCTTCCTCACACTCATTCTTTTTCTTACTCCTTGCTATACTATGCTGCATATGGCTACGTTATAAAGCTGGTTGTCACGTACCCATTTTCTGAATCGGCTGCTGATCTGAATCCAGGCTTTGCCCTCTCCTTCTTCTCACGCTCAGTCTTCTTTCCACTGCTTGCTGTACTGTGTTGTGCATGGCTATGTTATAAAGCTTCTTGTCACATACCCATGTTCTGACTCAGCTGCTGATCTCAATCTATGCTTTGATCTCTCCCTCTTCCTGACTCTCATTCTTTTTCTCACTCCTTGCTATACTATGCTGCGCATGGCTGTGTTATAAAGCTTCTTGTCACATACCCATGTTCTTGCTCAGCTGCTGATCTCAATCCATGCTTTCCTCTCTCCCTGTTCCTCACACTCATTGTTTTTCTCACTACTTGCTGTACTATGTTGTTCATATCTTTGCTATAAAGCTCCTTGTCACATACCCACGTTCTGACTGAGCTGCTCATCTCAATCCATGCTTTCCCTCTCCCTCTTCCTCACACTCATTCTTTTTCTCACTCCTTGCTATACTATCCTGAATATGGCTACGTTATAAAGCTGGTTGTCACGTACCCATTTTCTGAATCAGCTGCTGATCTGAATCCAGGCTTTGCCCTCTCCTTCTTTCTCACGCTCAGTCTTCTTTCCACTGCTTGCTATACTGTGTTGTGCATGGCTATGCTATAAAGCTGCTTGTCACATACCACGTTCAGAGTGAGCTGCTGATGTTAACGTCACGGGATGGAATCCCGGCCGCGGCGGCTGCATTTCCACGGAGGCGAAAAGTTGAGGCCCACGTACTGTGCGATGTCAGTGCAAGTTAAAGAACTCCCGGTGGTGGAAATTGGCAGCCCTCCACTAAAGCGTTCCTCAATAGTCATATTGTGCCTTCAGGACGTAAAACCCTAGAAATCAGATACCCACGTTACGTGGCACGGTAACTGTGTTATGCAAGGACTATGTCATGCTTTCCCTTCTCCGTTCCTGATTTAGTCCTCCTGACATTCACATTATTCTCCTCACCCGCACTTCTCTTTCCCTAGCCCCTGCTATACTATACTATGCATGGATATGCTAGGTTACTAGCTACTTGGCACATACCCACTCTCTGTGCTGCTTACCCGCCGGGTTCTTGCGTCGCAAAGCGGGCTTAAAGAGCTGTACTCTGGAAACGGCATCTAATTTCTACGCTCTCTCTGGCACAACGGACAAATTAATTTTATTGCATGATCCGAACTTCACAAAACTTGATGCTCTTCCTCTGCGAGTTGATGAATTAGAAACGAACACCGCGTGCGATCGTCATTCGTTGTCACAATTGTTTCGGGGCTGTGTGGACATGCCCTCCAAGTTTTTCCTAGTATCTGTAATGCTGCGGTTGAAAATTCAGATATGCCTGAGAAGACGTAAGAGAATTATTGAACGCCATATATGGATTGTAGGTTACAATAAACGATAGTCGTATGAAAGGTCTACAGGTAACACATAAAACTTTTTGAGCAGATATTTCATAGGAAGTGACAGATGAAGATTGGAAATGCATGGCATGGTACCATTCTGTACAAAATGTAATTTTGTAAGATCCACCTTGGTTCGTGTGCTCTAAACAATGTCGCAGTATTTTAGAAGGGAAAAACTAGAAAACTGTAAATAATTTTCTTTATAAATTCAAGTAAAAATCTTAAGCGAGCTTTTGCACAGCAGAATATAGCTTTTCACTAACGTGCTTCACATGACTATTCCAATTTAGGCCTCTAGAGGCTGTGATACCCAATGCCGAGTTCTGTATAATTTCTAAATCATCCGTAGCTACTTGAATTCTTATAAAACCTCATTTTTGCCTCTTTGCATACGAACCATCACTTAAGTCTTGCAAGAATTTATTCGCAAATAGTTCACACCAGCCTACCCTCCACATTCTCTTAGCGTTGTGTTCTCGCGAAGCTCCAGTTCAGCAGCTGATGTAGCTGTGCTTAACATCTCTAATGTAACTGTGCTTAGCACCTTCGTTAATCTTATACACTCTAATCAATTATCTTCTATTCCTTTGTTGTGGCACATCACAAACATCCTTTGTGCCTCTAAAGAAAGAGTATGTGGAAGTTTTTCCTAAAGTAGGAGTAGAGCCCTCACTCCACATGGAAAGAGAAATAAATAAACGAGGGCTATATTCTTGCCTATATACTCATCGCTACCCAAGCGAACAAACAAAACATTAACATATAAATTCGATGGTGCCGGAAAAGAAAGGTTGTCTTAAAGGTTGACAGTATATTTCTATTGAATTACAAAAGATGTTCATATGGGGACTAGAATATTCCAGTACCCTTTAAAAAATAGGCAGCTTATCCGTTTTTTCAACGTGCAAGTTATTAAAAACAGTTCAGAAGATTCACGTTTTTATTAGCTACCCCAGCACTTTGTAACGATCAGTGAGATAAAGAAATGCTTTTTTAGCATGCAGCACGTGCCCGCTATCAGGCTTACAGCAATGCTCACGTGACGCATGTGTGGCTTGCATCGCATTTCTGGTGCTGGATAGGTGACATTTTTGAGGAAATAAAGATGTTTAAGTTGCGAAAGTGGCGGATATTGACCGCGTGAGTAAGTACTTCCTCAGATTTCCGCAAGGGACCTTGAGTTTCTTTTGTCCTTTTTACAGTACATTACCAATGCAAACCTTGCTTGCTCGCTTAGCATGGCTGGCTAGTAACGGCACCATTTGTCAGGCATGCCTACATAATTTGACTAGCGCTTACAAGAGTGGTTAAAGAAGAAGGTACAGATATCAAAATACACAAAATTCAATTATACAAGGGTAAAACAGCAAACGGATTTACCGTCATAAAACTAAGTTACTCCTCCTTTGAGCATATAACCGAATAAACATTTTGTGCTGCTTTCACGCAGTCGGTATAATTCCAAATTCTCCTAGTCTCCGACTTTAAACACGGCTGTGAGCCGATAAATTAAACCATTTGTTCGCTGCAGCTCACGTACAGAGCGCAAGTAAACGTAAAAAATTACAGCATATCCACGGAGTGAATGATGATGAGTGGGCGAAGCTCGGGAGGTTCATCGTAGATTGTGCCGAGTTCCGGATTATTTTAGTTAACGCGCACGCTACGAATCCTCATGGTTCAACTGTGCACAAGTGAAATCTCCCACCGGCACTTCATCGCAAGTCAAGATCCTGTGCCTATATATATATATATATATATATATATATATATATATTGTAATGAAGAGAGACACAGAGACAGCGCCTTTGCTGCAGGCCGGCTGTTCTATTCTGACCTCTTCTTCCTCTGCTTCTCTAGCCCACTTTCCCAAGCGCGAGCGTCCGAGCCCCAGTGCAGCTTTTCGCCATTACACTCGGCCACGACTGCGAGTGTCGGTAACGGCCGAAACCGCGTCTGGCTGGCGGCACTGGCTATGTCACTATGGTCGATCTTGGATACGCAACGATTTCTCCTGTTGAGGTGTCACTCAGTTAAGTCTCTGGTGGGCGAAACTGGCTACAGCGTTGCGGCCACTGTTGCACGCTTTGCGAGCATGGTCTGCAAAATATGTCCGGCGGGCGGCACTGGCAGTGCCTCGCTGGTCGATCCTGCGTCCGCGGCGAGTTCGGATGAAATTTCGCCAGTGGCGGACCAGGAAGCCGAAAATGGCTGTGTCGTGGTCGCAGCGGGCCTCGCGGGCAAACGTTTCGTTGCAGCTTGTGGACGGGAGGACTTGAGCCCTGTAAAACCATCTGTCGGACTAGCCGGTTACACTGACCATGACCATTTGCCTTGTTTGGAGTTTTCTCTCGGTCGTCTCGGGATTGGGAGTCTGTCGGTGATCCTGACTGCACAGTCTTTGAACGTGACCAGTGCAGTCATTGAACATGGGTCCGAATTCTCAGGGCAACTACCAGCGCGTTGGGATCCTTTTCTAAGAAACCGCGCTGTCTGGCAGTGTGTGTCCAACTTCGGCAGCGTTGCCTTTGTCAAGACTAGTAAAGAGCCTGAATCAACGGACCTTGATAATCTTTTTGAAGGAGTGGCGTCCACGTCCCGGGGTGTGTGTGCGACGTTCAAGCCAGGGGTAGACTTCGGCTGTAGTGCGGGGTCTTTGATAAAAGTGGCCTCATCCGCGGTTTAGACATTGCCACTTTCTGGAGGGGCACCACTGGGCGAATTGGAAACTTCAGCACACTCGGCCAATGACTGCCTTAACGGCCGAGGACATGACTGCGAGTTGTTTTGGTACGTTTCCTGGAAGGCATCATCTCTACACAGGTCAGAGGCAGGTTCCCTGGCAAACAACAACGCTTCGTGTTGCGCACGGTGTTCAGGGGGCGCAATGGAAGTCGTTATGGATGGCTGGTCCTCGTAATCTGACTCACAATGTCAGCTGGGCTGGATGCACTGGTGTAAACGTGGTCCGAGTGATGTGGTTGGAATTCGGTATCTTCTGTTGAAATCTGTGTAGACAAACACAGCTTGAGACCGATCATCATGTCAGGGCAGACCGTGATGCTCTCTGCCGATGAGCTGCAGTTCGAAGCTGCAGTCTCCAGGCAGCGCTCCTCCTGAGCTGCTTCCTCGGTAGTGCAGCCGGTCGGATTCGCTGGTGACAGGGTTGTGGAGGCGAATCCGTCCGAAAACGGCGATCACTCTGGCGCTCCATTCCTGCCAGGTGTGTTGGCTGACTCCCTCGTACCGGTGCCATGCTGCGGCCGCATCACCAATGTTGTTGATGGCCACGAGCAGCTTGTACTGGTCCGGCCAGGCATACCGGGCACCGAGTACGTTCACGGCTTGGATCCACTGATCAGCATCATCTTGGAATCCTCGGCACTTCGGTATTTTCCAAGCGGCCGGTGGAAGCAACGGAGCAGGAGAGGACGCCATGGAGTAGGGTGTTTCTAAGAGTAGGCTGATCACTCGCAGGAACTCCGCGGCACTCTCTGGGGAGCCGCTAAGTGTTCCGGCGGAGAGCGCAGGGTCCGCGTTAATCAACGTGGTGAGTGTGTCACGCTGTTGCGCGATGGCACTCACGTGCTCTGCTGCGTTGTTGGGTGAGCGGCCTAGAGCACCAGGCGTGGTGTCCGGAGACAATACGGTGGCCCCGGTGATCCCGCTGGCGGCATCCGCGGCGAAGCGAGGGTTCGCAGCAGATTCGTTGACGTGGTGGGCTGGTCGAATACCGGACCAGTGCAGAGCGGGAGCCATCGAGAAAGCATGGGCGCCGTCCTCAGATGGTGCACCCGTGGCTTGGGACGGCGGTCTCCCGGCGGGTACCATCAGCAGTGAGGCTTGTCCGGCATATTCCTCAGCAGTAGTCCAAGACGGCGACACTCTGGAGGAAATACCAAGTCGAGTTCACAGCTGTGTTCCGCTGATGATTTGCGACTGCGCCATTGTAATGAAGAGAGACACAGAGACAGCGCCTTTGCTGCAAGCCGGCTGTTCTATTCTGACCTCTTCTTCCTCTGCTTCTCTAGCCCACTTTCCCAAGCGCGAGCGTCCGAGCCCCAGTGTAGCTTTTCGCCATTACAATATATATATATATATATATATATATATATATATATATATATATATATATGGGTTGCCGGTGAACGCTTCTCCAACGCGAGCAGTCGGTATTTCTCAATCAAGAAACTCGCTAGGAGACGCTGCCTGCGCCAATGTTGTCTCTCGCGGGTGAGGGCGCATTCTCCTTCTTTGCGAGCTGGTACAGCGTTCCTCTACGAAAGAGCGTTTCCATAACCAACGCGCGCCTTTCGCTCTATCTCTCTCTCTCTCTCACAAGACAGCAGAGGCACGCGTCGGGAGAGAGAGAGAGAGAGAGGCACGCGCCGAGGGCCAGCGCGTGCCGGGAGGCACGCGGGTTACGCCTGACGACTGCCGCCTGACGCCTGACGCGTGACAAGGTTAGACTAAGAGGAGCTTCGCCCCTAAAAATGATTACGTCAGGCAATCCTAATACGGGAACTGAGTCCAGCGAAAGCTTAAGCGTAAAGTGGACCAGTTTCGTTAAGGAAAGAAGGGGAAAGAGCCAAGGAATGCGTCTTGTGTTGCGTTGCAAGGGAACGCGTCTTGTGTTGTACAGCTGGGCTAAGACGAAGGTCGTTCTCCCGTCCGCATAACTGGATAAGAAGTGTTACGCAGTGTAAAGGTCGCCGTCATCATCATCATCATCAGCCTGTTTAGGTCCAGTGCAGGACGAAGGCCTCTCCCAACGACCTCCAATCCACCCTATCCTGAGCGAGTTGGTTCCACTTTATGCCCTGCAAAACTTTTTAATTTCATCGCTCCATCTAACCTTTTTGCCTACCTCGGTTGCGTTTTCCCTCTCGTGGTATCCATACCGGTCGTCTTACTGTCCACCTATCTAGCCTTCTCCTCATGACATGTCCTGCCAAGGTCCACTTCTTTCTTTTAATTGATAAGATAATAGCGGCTACTCTGTCTGTTCTCTGATCCATTCCCGCTCGTTTTATCTCTAGCGTACCCCCTATCATTTTTTCTTTCCATTGCACGTGGCGTGCTCCTATTTTCATCTCTAGTTTTTTCGTTATTCTCAATGTTTCTGCACCGTACGTTAGTATGGGAGAAATGCAGTGATTGAATACTTTTCGCTTTAGCGAGAGCGGTAAGTTCCAGTCATGATTTCGTAATGCCTCCGAATGCGCTCCAGCCCAACGTTAATCTACGGAGAATTTCTTTTCATGGTAGGAGTTAGTGTTATTAACTGTCCCAATATATATATTCGTTACACATTGTAAGG
>CM023488.1:57501461-57564737 GCA_013339685.2 Hyalomma asiaticum
CTGACGCCTGACGCGTGACAAGGTTAGACTAAGAGGGGCTTCGCCCCTAAAAATGATTACGTCAGGCAATCCTAATACGGGAACTGAGTCCAGCGAAAGCTTAAGCGTAAAGTGGACCAGTTTCGTTAAGGAAAGAAGGGGAAAGAGCCAAGGAATGCGTCTTGTGTTGCGTTGCAAGGGAACGCGTCTTGTGTTGTACAGCTGGGCTAAGGCGAAGGTCGTTCTCCCGTCCGCATAACTGGATAAGAAGTGTTACGCAGTGTAAAGGTCGCCGTCATCATCATCATCATCATCATCATCATCAGCCTGTTTAGGTCCAGTGCAGGACGAAGGCCTCTCCCAACGACCTCCAATCCACCCTATCCTGAGCGAGTTGGTTCCACTTTATGCCTGCAAACTTTTTAATTTCATCGCTCCATCTAACCTTTTGCCTACCTCTGTTGCGTTTTCCCTCTCGTGGTATCCATACCGTCGCTCTTACTGTCCACCTATTAGCCTTCCTCCTCATGACATGTCCTGCCCAGGTCCACTTCTTTCTTTTAATTGATAAGATAATATCGGCTACTCCTGTCTGTTCTCTGATCCATTCCGCTCGTTTTTTATCTCTTAGCGTTACCCCTATCATTTTTCTTTCCATTGCACGTGGCGTGCTCCTTATTTTCATCTCTAGTTTTTTCGTTATTCTCAATGTTTCTGCACCGTACGTTAGTACTGGGAGAATGCAGTGATTGAATACTTTTCTCTTTAGCGAGACCGGTAAGTTTCCAGTCATGATTTCGTAATGCCTTCCGAATGCGCTCCAGCCCAACGTTAATCTACGGAGAATTTCTTTTTCATGGTTAGGAGTTAGTGTTATTAACTCTCCCAGATATATATATTCGTTTACACATTGTAAGGGTTCATTGTTGATTTTAAATTCCTGTTCCTTAGCTAAGCTATTGAGCATAACTTTGGTCTTTTGCCTATTCATTTTTAATCCAATTTTAATGCTTTCCCTGTTTAGGTCATCAATCATGTTTTGTAATTCGTCACCATCATTGCTAAAGAGCACAATGTCGTCTGCAAATCTTAAATTGTTTAGATATTCTCCGTCTATTCGAATGCCCTTTTCTTCCCAGTCTAGACGTTTAAAGACTTCCTCTAAACATGCAGTGAATAGCATCGGGGATATTGTATCTCCCTGTCTCACACCTCTCCTGATCGGGATTTCTCTGCTTCTATCATGTAGGAGTAGTGTGGCTGTGCAATCTTTGTATATGTTGTTTATGGTTTTCACGTATACGCCAGGTACCCCTTGTCGATGTAGAGCTTGTAGAACTGCGTGTATTTCTATGGAGTCAAATGCTTTCTCGTAGTCGATAAAGGCCATGTAAAGAGGTTTGTTATATTCCGCGTACTTCTCAATTACCAGGTTGATAGCGTGGCTGTGGTCCATTGTCGAGTAACCTTTCCTAAAACCAGCTCGTTCTCTCGGTTGGTTAAAGTCGAGTGTTTCTCTTATCCTCGTAGAAATTACCTTTGTAAATAGCTTGTATAGTACTGGGAGTAGGCTGATTGGTCTGTAATTCTTTAAGTCCTTTATGTCACCTTTCTTGTGGATAAGGATTATATTAGCATTTTTCCAGCTGCGCGGTACGCTACATGTCTTGATACATTTCGTGAAGAGCGATGCAAGTTTTTCAAGTACAATATCTCCTCCGTCTTTGATCAAGTCGGCTGTTATACCATCGTCACCAGCTGCTTTACCGCGGGACATGCCTTTGGCAGCTTTTTTGACTTCGTCAGCGGTTATACATGGAATTTCGGTGTTCTCCTCTGGTTCTATTTCTATTAAGGTTGTATGGTCTGTCTGAGAGCTGTACAGTTCCGAGTAGAAATCTTCTGCTACCTTTACTATTTCGATGAAACTGTTGATAACGTTACCTTGTTTATCTTTTAGCGCATGCATTTTGTTTTGTCCTAAGTGCAGTTTCTTTTTGACCGATTTAATGCTGGTGCCTTTTTCTACATGCTTTCTCTATTTATCTCATGTTAAAGTTTCTTACATCTCTTTGCCTGGCTTTACTGATCAATTTTGATAGTTCTACGAATTCTATCTTATCTTTTGGTGAAGTTACTTTCATTTGTTGGCGTTTCTTTATTAAGTCCTTGGTAGATTGGAACAGCTTACTTTTGGCTTGCTTTGTTGTTTTACCCCCGACTTCTATCGCGGTGGCAAGGATTGTTTTCGTTATGGTTTTGTTTATTTGTTCTAAATCGTCACCGTTTTCGTCTAAGGCCTCGAACTTGTTGCTTAGGGCGACTTTAAATTTGTCGTCTTTCGCTCTGATTACCTCTACATTACATTTTTTCTAGTAAATAATTTAGTTCTTGTTTTCTTTAGATTAAGTACAATCTTTGCCCTTACTAGTCTGGGATCGCTGCATTTTATCTTCCCCACTACTTCTGTGTCTTGAATTATACCTGGTTGTTCGCACATTATAAAGTCAATTTCATTCTTTCTTTCCCCGTTAGGGCTTTTCCGCGTCCACTTCTATTCTTGTGTTTCTTGAAGAACGTATTCATTATTCGAAGCTGGTTCCTTTCGGCAAATTGTACTAATATTTCCCCACGGTTATTCCTACGGCCGACGCCGTAGTTGCCTAACGCCTGCTCTCCACTTTGTTTCGTTCCTACTTTTGCGTTGAAATCCCCCATGACTACTGTGTATTGCGTCCGTACTTTCTTTGCTAATTCGATATCCTCGTAGAATTACTCTACTTGTTCATCGTCGTAGCTCGTTGTTGGCGCATAACCCTAGATTATCTTAAGTTTATACCGCTTATTTAGTTTTATTACGACGGATGCTACCCTTTCGTTAACGCTGTAGAATTTATCTACTTTTCCCGCTATATTTTGTGGATTAGGAACCCAACGCCATATTCTCTCTTTTCGGGTAATCCTCTATAGCAGAGGACGTGTCCATTGTTTAAAACTATGTAAGCTTCACCTGCTCTCCTAACTTCGCTAAGGCCAATGACGTCCCAATTAACTCCCTCTAGTTCCTCGAGTAATTCCGCTAATATAGCTTCGCTTGAGAGGGACCTTGCATTGAGCGTTCCAATGTTTAGATTCCAGTAGCGGCCTGTCCGGGTCCAGTGATTGTTACCGCCCTCTGCTGCTTCACAGAGCTGACCGCCGCCGTGGACAGATGTTCTGCAGCTGCTGGCCGTAAATAGACTGAAATTACGGTAGCCCGATATAGTGAAGTCTGCACCGGCGAATGCGCGCAGCCATGTATTGGACATGCGGTGAAGACGGCGACAATTGTTAAAATTCATCGCGCAGCAATGGAAGTGCGACAGCCGACAATTGGGAACCCACTTGACGGGTGTTTGACAGCCCCGGCTAAACGTGTAGCCCGGTCCTGGCGTAGAGATTTTAGGAATGTTTGTAGCCACCGGCTCAACCAGCTGCTGAGGCCACAACCATAGACGCGACGCGGATTTGCTGGCTCAAATTCGTTTGTCTCAGCATCGCGTCGCCGTGGAGCGTTCCTTTCTACAGGAGCACGCGCGAGCGAAATGCAGAGTGAAGGCCAACATTATTGTTGATGGGTTGGCGTCGGCGTGGATGTTTGTTTCTGTATGTTTTTCTTAAGCTGCAGTGTTTTCCGCACTGATCCCTCTCGCCGGCCGCGAACTGTGTAGTAAACGGTAGGGGAGAGGGGGAGGTAGGAGTGCCAAGTGTGAAAACGGTTATCATTTGCCAACAGTGATTATGAGGCAGAGCAACCAAGGGGTTTAAAGTGGCCCTCGTCACTGTTGGCTTGGAAGATTAAAGCTCGGTTGGAAGATTAAAGGTTGGCAGGTTGGAACGTGGAAAGTGCTAGAGAGGACATCTAGCCCTTGTCCAGGTGGTTATTCCGAACGAGGAGCGGTGCTATGCACTGGTCGGCTCCGCCGAATTGAAGCGAGGGTCCCGCCTAAGCCCCGCCATCCGAGCTGCTCTCTGTGAAGATCTATAGACCGTCTTGTATATAAAGTCAAGCTGTGTTTGTGTGAGAAAAAGGCTGGTCTCCATTCTTCAAGTAGAAACAACGCAACGACGGATAGGCAGTAGGGAAAAGATTTCCACGCATCCTACTTCGAAGCTTCAACGCCAGCTGGGGGTCTCGGCTCTACAACGAAGAGAAGTAGGATGAAGGAGAAGGTGTGAACCGAGTACAAGTTCACCACCACCTACGATTACCGTAACTTTCTTAAAGTTACTGACAGCGTCACTCGTAGCCGTGACGGCTAGCGTGGAGCATTAATTCTCTGAAGGCGTCACGTGGCACACGGTCTTATGAAGAGATGGCTGCTGACCAATAAAACCTCGCATGCTACTTAGAGGAACCACACCAAGTTCGCCTGGAGGAGACTGAAGCTATGATATAACGAATGAAGGAGAATGGGCCAAGGCTCAGTCTCGTTGAAATAATTTTTATTGCCCTATTTTGTAAGGTCTAAATTGACTTCAGATGAGTCTTATATGTGGTGCCCTCGATGCTGTGCATTTCCGCAGCGAATTGAAAAATTGTGCACATATTCATGTCTATTATATTATTTAGGTACCTTTGCTTAAACCGCGAATTTATATTGTGCCTTATCTGATACAAACAGCCAAATGAAAATATTGAAGCCAGATAAGTTGATACACACAACCAAATTAAAGCGATTCTAAGTTGTTATTAAACATACTCTCATGTTTCTCACAGAATGATGTACAGAACGTTGAAAATGGCAAAAAAGAAATATGGAATGTCGCTGGAGGCAACGTTCTGACAAGGCAAGCTGTTTTCGTCGGGGTGACAGGCAGGCTTGTATTTGCAAGGTTTTCCTGACCTGTCGAAAAGTTGGCTGTACTTACGTTTCCTGGTTTTTCAACTGCGGAGTGTCTCTGGTATTCCTTGTGTTCACTGGTTTTTATGAACGATTTGTTCATCGCTTATACATAGATTTCCCTGAAGTTCTGTTTGGATCACAGATGCTCTGCAATACTTTCCGATGAACCACCACAATACCACGAATCCATCAAGGTCTTATGAGGGGCCAACTTATCGAAATGCCGACGTAGCTCCTCTAGAACAGCTTTAATTTATGCAGCACGAGCTCACTGAAGCTTTACTGCCTGTCCAACTTACGCAGGTTAAAGCGGCGCTCTGGTAATCTGTGGTTTCGGCAGCAGTGCAGTCCGACGACATCCGTCGTACAGTGAAACATGCTTCAGAGCAGGGAAGGAAAATGTGCCTTAGGAGTGAAAAGCCGGGAAGAGACGCGGTGCTCTGATTTCTTAAGATACAATATCCTTCGCGGTCCTTGAAGCCTGGTTTATTGTCCGACGATGTCCTCGTACTGCACAACTTGTTTGTCACGCTGTGCTTGGGTGTAGTTTTGACGGTGTGCCAAGTTCGCTTCAAGTATCTCACCAGCGGTCGGCTGCTCGTGGCAAGATGCTAGACCTTTTTACATCAACAATGCACAAATAGCTTAGTTGGACATCCTACAAATTTGAAAACGCAGCTGGTTCCGTCGCAGACTGTTCTATCGCTAATTATTCACACTAATTTAGGCATCCCAAGTATTGTAAATCGCACATTACAGTGTGTTCCCTCACGGAAGGACTACACATTTGACCTTAACCGTACTAAACTATTACGGATGCTTTGACTCTTTTTTTCCCAAAATAAGTCGCACTGTGAACTTACTACCTAAAAGTATGGCGTGCTGAGAAGACATGAACGTGTTTGCCGCCGTTTGCCCATTAAAGGCACGTTAATGACAGTATGGGAATGCACGATGATGATGATTGTGGTTCGGTTCAGGAAGGGACGCTAATTTCTGCAGCCCATTTCGGGAGCACGGCTAAGCGTCCGTGGGGGTGGGGGAAAGGGAGTGAAAGGGATAGGAAAGAGAGAAAAGCCGTAATGGAGGGCTCCGGAAATTTAGACCACCTGGGGTTCTTTAACGTGCACCGACAACGCACAGTACACGGGCCTCTGGCATTTTCGCCTCCACCGAAAACGCGACCGCCGCGGCCGGGATCGAAGCCGCGTTTTTTGGGTGGCAGCCGAGTACCTTAACCACCGCGGCGTGAACAACCAACGGCTTCCCCGCGTTCCATAGACCTTTTGCAAGAGGCACGTGCTTTCAATGGATGGGCATTCACCATCGACAACAGCGGCCGCGGCTCCTCGACTACTCGGGAAGAAAAAGTATTCGAAGCTATACTGAAAGTACCAGGACATACCTGTGAAGTACTTCATGGGCAGCCACAGTCGCGCCAAATGTCATTGTTGTGTCATCCGCAAATAAAACAACACGTTCTTTGATGCAAGCACCACCGCCATATGCCATGCCTTCAAGGAAATTGAAAGTAGTGCTCATTACGATTTCTTAGCCAATGTAAAAAAAAAGAAACAAGGATACTAAGTTTCATAAAGAATTCAAAGCACGTGCTGTTTTAAATAAAGTTCAATTAACTGTTCGCTAATAAAAGTTAAACGTATCGTTTAAAAGGAGTTGCCTATTTATTGAAGAAGCACTTGCAGTTGGTGTGAAGTAATTACATTTTTGGAAGTGGTGCAATGCATTATTTGTAGTTTCAATTATAAAGGAATCTCGAACATCTTTTGAAATGAGTCGCTACAGAATGACGACAAAAAAAGTTGAACGTTTGACTTCATCTATGCCTCGTCTGGTTGTGTTAAAAATGCTTAGCATCACTTCAAGGAACGACTTATGTGAATAATTTAAAGTTTTGTTTTTCGGGCAGCGGATCCATACAATTATAAAAGAACATATGAATGCTTATGACAGTAAACTGTGTTAACGGCGAAGAGCGACACTGCAATTTGCATAAATTACCACAAAGCAGCCTTTGACACTCGGCCGCCACAAGGATTCGCATACTAGAGAGGGATCTCCCAGAAAGCACAAATGATGGATGCAGTTTCAATCATAAAAGAGCTCTTGTATGTTTCAAAGTCCAAATACCGCACTTAGGGCTTCAGAAGTGCCCCTGTTTGTATACGCCCTTCACAACATCTTCAATCGGCGGATTCTCCAGCTTGCATCGGGAAAGAATTCAGTGGGCGTGACCGCATGAGAAACGTCGTTTTAGGTGTAGTGCGAGGTCCCCCATACGACCACAGGAAAAAGAAATTGGATCAAAACATCTGGCTTTGGCGGTTTTTACAGCTGGGCGATTGTCTTGAAATTCTCTTGAATGTGCAGTTGTGATGAGATTCTTGGAAATTAAGATGGACCCACCTTGAGTCTGACGACGGCAGCGTGTTGAAGAATACGGCGTGGTTGCTTTCTGTGAAGACTTTAGGACAAAAACAGCAACAAACATCGACATAGAGAAAAAAACTTATCAATGAAAAAATAAATCAGTGCTTTGGACACGCGCGAATAAAGTCAGAGTGCGGAACAGTCTCACGGAGGGTGGTGGACTGGTGCGGGAGAAGTCGACGCAGGCGAAGCTTCGGCGGGAGCCGGACGTCTTCGCGGGAGCTTGACGACGAATGGTGGTCAGCACTGATGCGTCCCAGGGACGGGGACGAGGAGGACGTCGGGCACCGGAGTCACGAGAAGCGTTGCGTTGCCGCTCGGGGCTCGAAAGAACAAGGCAGCACTCGGGTCTACGCCCCACCACGCTGCGGGTAGCAGTGGCCTTCCTGAACTCCACGAAGGAGACGATGGAGCTGAGGCCTCACAGAGCCGATGGACATGGCCAGGAGGTTCACTGCTGGCGGTACAGCACTCGGGCCTACACCCGACGGTGCTGTTGGTGACACGGGCGGCTCGTCAGGCGTTGCGTGGACACAGTCGGGAGCTCGGTGCCAAGCGGAGCCATACACTCCGACTCTTGGCGCACGCTAGGCACTCGGGACTACGCCCCACCGTGGTTCTGGCGCAGAGCTCCCTTGTCACGTCCGTGCTGATGCAACGCCGCCTTGCTTCGCCCCAACATGGCGCCTCACGTGCACGCTCCACGCTCCGTCTTTTCTCTCAACAGCCGCATTTCTCCGCCGGTCGTCGTCATCTTCACGGCCTCACGTGCTGAGCCGGTGCTTTTAGATGCGAAGCAGCTTATGGCGGGGGAGGGGCTTTGTCCGTCCCTCCCTCCGCCGTGTGGTGTCCAGAGCCACACTGCCCATGCGCATCCTCGTCCCGCTCCTCTCCTTGTCTCATCTCCTCTCCTCTCGGCATTCCTCCTCTCCTCTCCGAACGGTGCGCGTTCACTATGGAAACGCTCTTTCTTGAATGAGCGCTTGACCAGCTCGCAAGGAACGAAAACGCGCCCTCTCCCGCGAGAGACAACGCTGACGCAGGCAACGTCTGCTAGCGTCAAACCGATGCAAACGCGACACCTAGTCAAACGGATGCAAACGCGGTGTGCGCCCCCATGCTGCTTCGCATCGCCTCATTACAGTGCCTAGAAATATAGGCACTATAGCCTCATGGTCCCCTTTAGCGGGCGGTGGAGTAATTTTTTTTGTGGCCGCTTCTTCTATGGTGCCGTCGCAGGAACACCCAATGCAACAAGCACGCACTTCTTCCATGACAGCAGTTACACTCCCTTGGTTCATTGTATAGTGCTTTCAGGGTGTTGTAGAACTGCCCTACCGCCTGTAGCCACAACACCACCACTACTACTACTACTACTACTACTACTACTACTACTACTACTACTTCTACTGTTGTAGAACTGTGTAACCGAAGAGGGTTAGTGCCATGCTTAAGCGATCACACTCATGAAGCTCGGCAAACACCACCACCGTAGCCATTGCCTTGTGCAAATGTGTGCGTGGTAACCGTCGACCACTCCTAGAAGCTATAAGATAATATTCAGTGTTGGGAGAGTAGCCGAGAAAACTGCATTCACTGAGGAGCAACTGCCATGATCTTTTGTGCATAAACTTGACGTTGCCTTGTGTATACACGTCACAACCGTCAGACTTACTTTTGCTGCAATAGCACCTGGGAACGTGGGTGTAATGGCCATAGAAATGGCAATAGGATTTGTACTTCTAGGATCGTGGTGCGTATGGTGTATACGAATACCACATGACGACAGGTAATATAAAGCGGTAGAAGAAGCTTTCGAGTGATTGACGTACGTAACTTGTGCTGTGTTTCATTGGTTGATACGCTAGGCTACTGACTATAATCACGAGGATTCGATACCAATAACAGTTCGATGGAGGCCAAACGCTAGAGACCTGTATGATGCAAGGCGTCATTGCATAATAAATGAACCTCAGGAGCCCTTCATCGCCACATACTTGATCACGGTATATGTACTGTTTGAATATAAGACTCCAGGTAATATTCAGGCAACAGTCGCCTACATCGAAGTCCCAGAGGCTATGCTATAGCATAGCTTTCGATGCATATGCTGAAGACAGACATTGACATTTTGCAATATATGGTTCTGTACTTAAAGGAATGAAAGCAGAACGTCGACAACCAGTGTCATATGTCACTGTGTGCTCCCAGAATGTGGATTCCTAAGTCCGCAACTAGTGTAACGACGGTTATGACGACGGAGGCCACAGCAGAACTCAAGACGTTGTGGGCTGTTTACTGGGCGAACCTGTGCCCAGCAAAGCAAAGAAAATGACAATGCAAGCCGATAGCGGCATGAGCATTCGCCGGTAAAATGCATCGGTTTTAGGGGCGAAGCTCCTTAGGGTGTGGGTCGTCCCCTCTTCCGTACACAGTATGTAGCTACCTGTAGTTTTATGAAGTGCTCACTAGATGGCGTGATGGCGCCGCGGTGCTCGCTTCATTCAGATGTATGGGAACGCGTAGCATGGGAGTCTGTCTCTCTGTCTGTCTGTCTGTCTGTCTGTATGTCTGTCTATCTGTCCGTCTTTCTGTCTGGCTGTCGGTCCGTCCGTCTGTCTGTCTGTTTATCTGTCCGTCTGTCCGTCCGTCTGTCTGTCCGTCCGAGCGCTGCGGTGCTGCTCAGCTAGTACGTGAATTGATCAATAGATGGCGCGGAGGCGCTCGCTGCGTGCTCTAGTGTGATAAGAGAGTGCTGGATGGCGACACACAGTGTTTGTCACGTCTTTGATGATGTACTGGGTAGGATTCACGGAAGATTCACGGTGTTTACCGATGAACCTTCGGAGCTTCGCCCACTCACCATCATTCACTCCGCGGATATGCGTGGATTTTTTTACATGCCGTGAGAGCGCATTCTGGTATTCTTACTGAGATTCTAGAAGGCACTCAACGAAGCGCGTCGGGCATGCGAGGTTTCTAGCCCGGTCGACACGGTTCCCGAAGCGACATGGAAGGCAAACGCCGCCTTCGCTGGGAGTCACAGGAAAGTGATAACGGCGCTCCCCGTAAGGAAAGCGAAACAAGCCCGCGTGTCACTAGTTCTTTTCCGAAATCATCGATAGATGGTGATGTAAAAACACAACTGAAGCGTTACTCACCTCTTAGAATGCGATGCTTCCCTTCTGTTCCCACAAGCTGGACGAAATTTTGCCTGCGTTGTGTAAAGTCAAGTAACTCCTGCTGCCTGGGACGACAGGCTATGGTTGTTCGACTTTGTGCTAGCTTGAAGAAATGACGAGTGACATCACAACCGGCAGGGGGCGGGTAAGCATATTACATTTTGCTTTTCATTACCTGTTTCGAACCAAAGTCGTGGCAAGTCACACAAACTTTATCGCTGGGGCCGACACACCGCTACAGCTTCGCCGCCTTCCCAATTTTTGCTTGAATAGCGGCGACGTGCTTCACTCCTTGTCATAATTGCACACGCCATAGTTGCACTGAACGCGCATCAATTGCATCGAAAAATATGCTCATGAAATGGTTTGCCTGTCAGTTATATGTAGGGTCCCGAACTACGACTACAGACAGATGCGCTGGTCGCACACTATGTTGTTCGACGTATGCAATAAAACAACATAAACTGTGTGGCGATATATTAAGCGCGGAACGCTTTACCTATTCAAGGTTACCTTCATTGTGCTGCCCAGACCCACTCGACGGTTAAATATCTGTCCCGGATTCCGGAACGTGGTCCTGGGCTAGCTGCGGCGGGGTTATCCCCGCAGAATTCGTGATCTTATATGCCCACCTAACTTTCGACCGTCCCCAGCCACGTTTACCTTCTCTTGAAATGAATTGTTAGGCGCTTAATAATTACCCTCGGTTAACTTGACCTCTCATTACGTGCCTTCGCCTTGCTAATTTCTTTTTATCATTAGTGACATACTATTACCACCCACTTGTTCCCTGGCCCACCCCGCTCTCTCTCTTGTTTATTAGCGTTACACCAAGATGTACAACCCAGGCAATGATATTCACAGCACGCTTAAAAGAGATAGCTAGAACATTAAGTAGGGACCAGGTGGGCACAAGAACTCAGTATCATCAGACCTTCTCATGGAATTTTCTAGGTAATTCGAAAGATCACAGCCGTTCGCAATATTTACTGATGCGCTGGAAAGGGTATTTTAACACATTTACTTAGGGCCAGTAGTGCCTTACGATCCCAAACATGAAAGTGAATCAGCCAGAAGAATAAGAATGAAGTGGAGTACATGTGTCCGGCACTCTGAGAAAATAAATGGCCGCTTGCCATTGTCGCTCACTTGGAAAGTGCCTAAGAGCTGCAACATACCGGTACTTACCTGCGAGGAGTAAACTTGCACGCTCTCTAAAATTATTCAGCTTAAGATTAGGACCACACAACGAACCTTGGAAACGACACGCAGATAATTCAATTATACTTTGCTGCACCGGCCTTCCCGCTGCCTGACAGCTGCAGGTTCTACTTGTTGCTGTAATAGACGTTGTCATACCGTGCGTAACCAGGCCTTTGTTATAAAATCACAGCATATCCACGGGGTGAATGATGATGAGTGGGCGAAGCTCCGGAGGGAATCATCGGTAAACCGTGAATCTTCCGCGTAAATCGCCCAGTCGATCATCATGTAAAGACGTGAGAAACACTGTATTCGTACGCTGGGATCTCGCGTTTAAGGGAGATATGCTGTGCTAGAGCCAGGCCTGCGCGGAACTGCAGGACAGTGACAGCGTAAGCAGGAGGAGCTACTTTCTTAGAGGCCACTTTAAACGCTTGAGGAAACTAGTGCAAGTAGAAGTGGTAGGTATCTCCTGCGCCATAACTTATCATTTTGCCAAGTAGGGAAGTACCCACTACGCCATAATTACCAGTGCCTCCGTAATGGGTTCAAAGCTACAAAGCACGCAGCTCTGTGTTCTTTCAAATGATGCCTCGAGGTTCGACCTCGTTATACAATCCATTTTCGCGTCGTGTAGCGGTGTATTACTGTTTTTCAACGTAACATTACGTTTGTTAATGCGATTCCGCGGGAGACATTATACCTGTTTAGGTCTTTTAGCGATAATTTTTCAACCACAGGCGTAGCTCAGTGGTAGAACGCTCGACTGCCACGCCGAGAGCCTGGGTTCAAATCCAGGCAGAGGACACAACTTTCGGAATTTTTTTTTCATAAACGTAGACGTGGCTACGTACATCACCAACGAACACCATGGGATGTACAGACCCACGCCCTAAGGAGCTTCGCCCCTAAAAGGCGGAGTGTTCTAAGGGGAATAGTTCTGAAAGCCGTGTATGTTCTACGGGAGACATAACATGGAGAATTGCTGCCGTGGAGGCAGGTATATTCTACAAAACTTAACTAGGCATATGAATGTGTACCAATGAGCCAGTGAAACAGCAATACCTATTGTTGATATTTGCCGGCCTATTACGAGGGCGTGTTATCATGTGCTTCATGAAAAATGCCAAGGTGTTTGTTGGGCACAAGCGTGCAGCAGCCATCGGAAGGCTCCTCGCGGTCGCCATCTTGCACGGTTAGTGTTCCTCACCCCCTGCGGCGGCCTGCCCTCCTGCACCCCCTGCGGTGGCCAGGACTGTACAAAGACGGCGTGACGGCTGATTTCTTCTGCGGAGATCTGCGGCCAGCGGACAATGGACCGTGGTCTGGGAACCAAGCCACGTGCAGCATCACGGGGAATCCCCAACGCGGGTTCCGTGAACTGACAGGTACGTCGGCTCAGCCCTGGGACCCCAGCTCGGAGCAGGATGCCACGACTGGCCGGCGCCAGTCTTCGAGAGAGAGGAGAGAGAGAGGCGCACCGGCGATCGACATGGGAGAGGCGGGTACAGATGAAGGCATTGGGTGAAGGGGCGTGAGGATGTACCTTCCAACGGCAGCCAACCAGAATTTGAGAGAGAAGGACATTTTCCGATTCTGATTGGACTGCGAGAGTGCTTTTGTTTTTAGAAGTGTATTTAACCCGGTGAACTGTGTTGTAAGGAGGTGGTTCATTAAATGTTGTTTTTAACAACAAGATGTCGAAGCCGTCGTTCCCTCAAGGTGCCAGCAGGTGAAGCAGCCCGCCTTCAATCCCCTGGTCGGCAGCTTGTCAACCGTTTCGCTGACAGCGGGATGAGCGGGCGAAATACAACGGAGGGAAGAAGTTTAACTGTGTTGATGTCTGCGGCTCTAATAACTTCGTAAAAATGAATATATATATGGGGCCGTTGTTTTTCCCGAAAGAAAGCAAATAAACCGCTGAAGAAGACTACTACTGAGTTATTGGCTAACTGTGTTATTAGGACAAATTCGCGGTCTCGTGCACTGAAAGCTGGCGTGCGTTACGGGCTAAACTGCTGCGAGACGGGCGTCTGTCAAGTGTCTTCAAGTAGGCTGTTGCGAAGCAATGTTTCATATTTTATTGTAAAATAATAGGATTGGTAGGGGTGCAAAAGTTACAGCAGAAGGTCCTTAAACACTTGAGTGACGTGCTTAATTGATGCATGGCGGTGAATTATACAGACACTTCATCACTATGGATTGTACAAAGGGACCCATTTCTAATTGTGTCTTCAGTATAAATCAACCAAGTGTGGCTTTTTCGAAGTACGGACTGACGCTGTTAGGAATCACATTCAGGATGTAGTATAGAAAAAGGAACTTGGATAAGGTTACTTTATCAACGAATGTCCGTTTACTCTAAATACGCTACAGAAATTTCGTGCACACAACGTAAAACATAAAAAACTTGTTATCGTACCTGCTTAAGTACAACACTAGGTCTGTGTTATCAAACACATGTCCATTTTCGCTCATAAATTCAAGTAATGGGTCAATCGTTGTAGCTAAAGTAAGGTCCGGTTTCCCCGGGAATTTTTCGACAAATATCTCACTATAAGACTGAAAAAAAAATAAAAAACAGGAGTTGCTGCGGCGAGTTCCGTGAATGGACACTCACAAAGCTGTAGCTATAAATGCACACACAATGCAACTTGATTGTTTCGTGCACTAAATTCACGCATATCCACGGAGTGAATGATGATGAGTGGGCGAAGCTCCGGAGTTTCAGCGTAGATCGTGCCGAGTTCCGCATTAATTTAGTTAACGCGCACGCTACGAATCCTTATGGTTCAACTACGCACAAGGGAAATCTCCCCAGTGGCCCTAGGAAAGAACTTACCGCTGCTCTAGACAGACTTGACAGCCGCCCTTTGTCCGAGCAACGAGTTTTGGGACACTGGCCAGGACCATCGTCAGCACGGAAAGCGCTGAACGCGCTGTTACGATTTTTAAGGACGAGCGGTCTAACGGACAGACTCTAAGCAGTGTCACGTTCCCTTTCTTTTTCTGTGCGTTTTTTTTTCTCTATCCTTTTCCTTTCTCTTGTCGTGTCTCGCTTCTATTATCTTTCATTCCCCTCACCCCTCTTCCCCCGCACAGGGTAGCCAGCCGGTCTCAGCACTGGATAACCTCCCTGTCTTTCCTCCCTCCTTTCTCCTCCTCCTCCCACCGGCACTTCATTGCAAGTAAAGATCCAGTGCCTATATATATATATATATATATATATATATATATATATATATATATATATATATATATATATATATATATATATACATGGGTGGCCGGTGAACGGTTCTCCAGCGCGAGCAGTCGGTATTTTTCAATCAGGAAACTCGCTAGAAGACGCTGCCTGCGTCAACGCTTTCTCTCGCGGGTGAGGGCGCGTTCTCCTTCTTTGCGAGCCGGTAGAGCGTTCATCGAAGAAGGAGCGTTTCCATAGTCAACGCGCGCCTCTCGCTCTCTCTCTCTCTCACACACAAGACAGCAGATAGAAGAGTGAGAGAGCTCGCGCGACGGGAGGCACCCGTCGAGGGCGAGGGCGAGCGCGAAGTAGACGAGGTGGCTACGACGGACAACGGCAGACAAGCCTACGCCTTAAGGAGCTTCGCCCCTAAAAAGGACCTGGCAAATATTCCCATGGTGCAGTGACGTATTATAGGAAGATTTGTAGTAATTAGGGAGTGGTGAAGTGGTGAACATGTTAAATGTCGTTGCGGTATTCTCTGCACGCCAGTTGACAACAGCGAACATACATATATGTTAGCCAAGAATAGAGGACATTATCAGCATTCTAGCTATCGTTGGTTATTACTGGTCCGCTGTATTGTCACCTTTTTTTGTTTTATTTGGGCATAGCACGCACATGGTTTGCCCACGAGATAAGGCAAATGTGTAGCAAAACATCTTGACTAGGCCCTACCTTGCAGAGGTAGCAGAAATGGTGAAATTCTGAAGTTACACATTATTTAACAGAACACACGTTAGAATTGCATACATCACACTTTAAAGCACACTAGGAAACTGAGTTGTTTAAAAATAACGAAATTGCCCCGCCACGGTGGTCTAGCGGTTATGGCACTCGGCTGCTGATCCAAAGATCGCGGGATCGAATCCCGGTCGCGGCAGCTGCATTTCGATGGAGGCGAAATGTTGAGGCCCGTGTGCTGTGCGATGTCAGTGCACGTTAAAGAACCCCAGGAGGTCCAAATTTCCGGAGACCTCCACTACGGCGTCTCCCTTAATCAGAACTTGTTTTGGGACGTTAAACCCCGCAAATCAATCAAATCAAATAAAAATTACAAAAATATGGTTATGCGATAAATACAGCAAAATTTACACGAACAGCGTCTACTTAGAGAAAAATAACTACGTTCGAGCGCGTGAAGGGATTTAATTCGCTTGAAAGAATATAATGCCTGTCCCACAATGTGTCAGTAGACATTTATTTCCACGCTTACCTAAAAGATGGTTTAAGCGAACAAAAAACTTGTGAGTCAGGCTATCTAACAAAGGTTGCGGATGTTACACTAAGTGGAAATTCGAAATTCTAGCAACATCGCTATTCACTCTGCTCGAGAACGACATACATAATACTTGCATCTAGCATTTATTCAGCGTACTGTGTTGTGCTTCTGTACAGAGTTTCGTCGGGATGTCGAACGTAGCATGTTGCCACGAAAACGACATATTACGTTCGGGACACTTCAGGCCGTCGCAACATCGGCTATCATGGCCGAGCTCCACTATCCCAGTATTGCGCGTACTATATCGGGAGGGTCGGAAACGGCTATCATGAAACTTTTAAATTTGAGCAACGATGGCTCTTGTAGCCTTGACTAACCAAAACAACATCCCGTCCGATGGGTCCATTGGTTGTAAATATTTTCTAAGCTACTTACGCAAAACAACGAGCTTAAGAATTTGTGTTTCCCGTGTGTGCTTGCATCACGCCTACGGCTGGATCTATCCTTGCTCGGACTGTTTGCACCGACTGCCGAAGAATACTTCAGAATCATGTTTCGCGGAACAGAGGCAGGTGTTTGATTCCCTTTCATACCAGTAAATTCTACTTTGAAAACCAGCAATTTCGCAGGAACACCAGTCGGATAAGTTCCGTATGCTCAGGCCATATGTATGGTATTACTGTCTGCATTCGTGCCGACGTCTACTACTGCTAAAACGCAGAATTTTTCAACTAATGAAAAAGGACATCTTATGCACCGTAATAGCGCACGTTAGGCGTCTTTCACTTTCGTGACTCGAATATGGTTACTTCTCATGCAGAACGCGCGTACAAATAGTGACCTCCAAAAGTTGTGGAACTTGTAGAAATTGACAGTCGCGGAACTTGTATTTGTCGAATTTCATGGCACTTGCAGCAAGCATGAATATATAGCGTCCTACCTGCGGTAATCTTGATATGAACATGAGTCACGTGGTGGTAGATGGTTGCGTAAATTTCTACCACCTGTGGTTCTTTACCATGCACTGATAACACACTGAACAAGTCCATCTATCATTTGTGCTTCACTGAAACTTGAAACGACGTGGCCTGGGTTGAACGCCTGTTGTAGCATAAATCGCCCCTGCATTTACACAGAAAAATGACCTAGATGTCTGCCATGGTATACAAGGCGATCGCTCTCGCTTGTGTTCGTTTTCTTCTTCGTGCCGCTATTTTCGCACTCGCGCTGGGACAGCACAAATAATTTTCAATAAATTCCGCCCACGAGAGGATGTGCTATTCTAAGCCAACGAATTGTTGCCGTTGTGATGGTGGTCCTCGTATCCAATGCAGGGCCACGGTTGACTCTGTCCACGGCGGCTGATCCGAAGGTCGCGAGATCGAATGCCGACCGTGGCGGCTGCATTTCGATGGAGGCGAAATGTTGGGGGCCACTACGGCATCTCTCATAATCAGGGATGGTTTTGGGATTTTAAACCCCACAAATCAATCAATCGGTTGAATATGTCCAGAAAGTCGCATCTATATTCAATGCAAATGCTTTGAGAGACTTGTTGAGAAATGTCGCCAACCTGGTTTCAAGCACCGTTCCCAGAAGTTCTAGTCTGGGCAGTGTAATCTTCTGCAAATGTGCTACCCCTGATTTCGCCATTAAAATGGCCGTAGAGACGCTATCATGTTGCCCAACATATCTCTTAGATGCGCAGGTTACATAAGCCATAGAGTTTCCTCCTAAAATACTAGAGGGAAACGTGGCGCTAGTGTCTGTGGGAGTTTCAAATAAGGCGATTGAGCCAGCGTGCGAATGATGGGTATGATATGGATTTGCCTTGTCTTCGTTCTTCTGGCTTCATATGGCTTTGAGACTTCAAAAAATAGGTCTTTTAATACAAAATATTGCACTAAAACGGAATACTTTGCAATAACTAGATGCGTGCGCAGGTGGTAGTTCCTTTTTAGCGGTTAGAAAAATTCGAACGCTCAGAAATATAGCAATATTGGGGGATATGGTAATGTTGCCTCCTCTGCTTGTGCCCATATTTAGCAGCGTCAATACAAATTTAAGTTTGAGATATAGTTGTGTTCGAACTTAAAGATTTTTGCTCTTGTAAGTGACGTGCTAACATTTTCAAGGATGTAAAAGCTAGATGTGTCTTCTAAAGAAAACAAACGGACTTTCGCCCGCTTCTTTTAGTCCAGGGCAAGTGCTCCACTGTATTTTTACAAACTATATGCATGGGCCAAATCTCTGCGCAAGGCCGTAGTAGGAGCGCTGCATCACCCATCGCTTGGTGGTTGGTTTTGTGAAAAAACGTGACGTTAAATAAACAACCATGCCGTTAAGCTCCGTCAGAAACTGCGCCTCAGCTTCGATCTCAGATGACTTTTTGAGCGTCGTCCGCAGGCGCATCTGCCTATCGCCCAGTCAGAATCCACTTTAGAATCCACTTTATTTCCAACAGATTTGTTGGGGGTCCCCCAGGCAAAAAGCTGTGCAAACAGCTTGACGGGACCTGGGGGCCTACAGAGGGCAGCACATGCAGCGGATTCTACACAGTTGTAAACGCTGTCAACAAAAACAAACCGCATAATACAAAGAAAACCTAAAAGTCACATACAAGGAACATCGGAGCACTGATACAACATGATGCACACAACATGAAAAAAAAATTATACCTTCATCAAGTAATCACGCACATCTGATTTGAACACACTGAAAGGGGAACTGAAATTTATATGGGTTTTTAAAGAATTGTAAAGAGTTGATATGCAATACTCTAGTCTAGCTCTACCGTAGTTTGTGCGTGTATGGGGTACTGGTGTTTGCCTGTTACGTATGCTGTAGTCATGACGAGTGTGTTCTTCGTGTTTTGGAAGCTGGTTTTTATACATATAAAGGGAGAGTTTATAGTCGTGTAGCTTGGAAGCTTTTAGCATATTATGTTTAATGAATAGGGGAGCAGTGGGTAGTAGACTTGGGTGCCCGGTAAAATTTTCAAAAATTCTTAACACCTTCTTTTGGAGCCGTTCTAGTTTATTAAAGTTGGTGGTTGTTGTTGTACCCCAGACTACGGTACAGTATGAAAGACGTGAGTAAAAATTTGCATAATATATCGCACTTTTTAGACCTAGTGGAATCAATTCTCTAAGTTTGTAGAGGCATCCAACTGTTTTGCCTAATTCAATAGTTAGCTTATTAACATGCGTGTTCCAAGACATGGTGTCGTTGAACCAAACACCTAGAAACTTTTCTGATGAAACGCGCTGAAGGGCCGTTCCTTGAAAATTAAGAGTAAGTTCACAGTCACATTTTTTGTTGAGTGGTTTAAATATAATATATTTAGTTTTCTTAATATTTAAACTTAATCTGTTGGAGTCCAGCCATTGTTCAAGTTTAATTAAGTAATTATTTATTGTAGTGTTTAAGTTAGTTAAAGTTGGTGCGGAAAAGAATATGTTGGTGTCGTCAGCATACATGACCAGTTTCGGTGAGTCGGGCGTATCACATAAATCATTGATGTAAAGTATGAAAAACAAAGGTCCTAGAATGGAGCCCTGGGACACCCCGTATTTTACAATAGTAGTTGGAGACGCCAATTCACCGACGTTCACACACTGCTTCCTGTTACAGAGATAACTTTTCACGAGTTGATGGGCAACGCCGCGAACACCATAGTCATGCAGTTTGGACAGTAGAATATCGTGATTCACACAGTCAAATGCTTTCCTTAAATCGATAAATAAGCCAACAGTAAAAAGTTTGTTTTCTATGTTGCTCAGAATTTCATTTTTAATTCGCAATAGCGCCATTTCGGTAGATTTCCCTTTCTGGAAGCCGTACTGTGAATCACTTACTACGTGGTATTCAGTTAAAAAGTTTACGAGCCGTGCATTGATGACATTTTCGAATACTTTGGACAAGATAGGCAGCGCGGAAATCGGCCGGTGGTTTGCTATTTCACTAACAGCTCCACCTTTGTATACGGGGATTACACGTGCCACTTTAAGATCAGAGGGAAATATACCTGTTTCTAGCATTTGATTGATTATATATGTTAACGGGAGGGCTATGATAGAAGCAACGTGTTTAATAGGGACGGCGCTCAAGCCATCCAAGCCAGCAGCGACATTATTTCTAATTCTACGAACAAAATGTGTGACTTCTTGTTCAGTAACCGGAGAGAGAGTAATTGAATTTGCTAGTGCTGAACGAGTCAACGCCAGCGCGTTTGTGTAACCACTGTGGCGGACCGGGGGCACGTAGTCACCGACATTGGAAAAAAACTCGTTCATTTCTGTTAGGGCTTCTACATCCGTCTTGTCCTGAGCAAAAGCTGCAATGTTAATTGGGCACTTTACTTTACAGCTGTTTGATAAATTGTTTATTTCCTGCCATAGCTTTCTCGGATTGTTGTATATTCTAGCAAACAGAGATTGATAGTAGGAAAGTTTTGCTTTCTTTAAGTCAGCGTTTAGTTTATTGAGGTACGTCGGCGTCTATATGCGCACGACAACAGGTGCGCCTACTTGACGCGTTCGGTAGGCGTTGAATTAATCAGACAGCGGAATTGAAATGCTCTAGTACAAGATATACGAACAGCCTTCTGACAAGGGATGTATGTCAGCCGTGAGAGCGACCCTACTGTTACAGATTCTATCCCGTCTGATACAAAAGAAAGAAAAGAAACAGCAAAACCGCATCGATAAGGTTCGCGAGACGCAGCGCGAATATTTCTCAAGTTGGGTAAAATACCACTGCAAATAATATGCGTAGCCATACCTCAACAAACACAACAATGAAACAGACTGCATGGCGCCTCATCATTGCAAACGACTTTGGCTCATGCGGCAGCCTGATGATCCCTAGCAGTTAAGCGTACACAACAGCCGCTGCCTTCGTCGCGTTATGAAAAAGTGTGGCAGTGTCACTCGCGTCACCGAAGTTAAAAAAAACAGGAATAAACAAATCTACCAAAATGTTTGAAGCCGCATGCATGAAGACTAGACAAATCCATGTCATATCCATCATTCCCATTGCAGCTTCACGATCACAGCGCCAGTTTTCCCTCTAGTATTTTAGCAGGAAACTATATGGCATAAGCTTTCTGGCTGGCATCGCAGAACAGGCGCAGTTGCGTAGTTTGATCTCTTTTCGACGCTTCCACCCAACGATTGATTGGCGTCTTTGGAATATGATGCAATTCTGAGCACCAGTTTCTCCACTGTATAACGAGATATTCTGGTAGCTCATCGTCCCAACCAGGCTTTCTTTCCATAGCTCTTGAAATAGTAGCTTCGTTTGAATAAGAAAATCAGCTAGAATGCCCAATGGTTCGAATATTCTCGACACAGTCTCTAGCACGGTCTTCTTGCATGGCTTGGGATCAGCAGCCAAGCACCGCAGCAATTAGATCACAGTGGCGGAGAGTATAGGGGAAGAAGTCAATGTTAACGCGAAACAAGGCCCACGTGGGCAAATTAGTCTACCTATTTTTAGGTCTGCTGCAGGTATGAAAAAATTGATGATCGTTTTACGCCTCCACAGAAAAAATGAATTGGTTACATTGGCATTTGTGTGGAGTGAGCGTATACGTAATCGAATTCAAATAAACTTTGGTGATTGTCACGAACCTACTTACACTCAAGAGTACAACGTCAGTGATGATGACTCTCAGATCCAGTATATTAGTCTCAGTCTTCCTAAATATACTGTTAACCTGAAGAAAGAAGTGTACATATAAATGCAGCATAAAAATGCGGTACACTAATGATTCGTGCAGCTATAACCAAATATGAACCGCCGGATGAAGTAGAGTAAATACTGTCAAACTCATTGAACACGACGTTCTTGGGACTTCATTATTCAGTGCACAGCACAGTAAATGTCGGCGACGATGCCCCCTTCCTTAACACCAGAACGAGCGCGTTAAAAAAATAACATTTATGACATGAATGTGTGCGAATATACCGGAATAAAACGCCAGTAATTATTTGGACCTTACGTGCCAGGGCAATTGGGAAAACACAATTGAACTATAGTTACAGCCAGAACACTCACGGAATATTTTAAAGGAACATGCGCGGATAAAGCTCCCCGCATTTAGGTAATCAAATGGTACTATTACCTTGCTTGCAATAATAATTTGCGGTTTTGTGTCTCCTAGCTGTTCGGCATTATTTTCTTTTTGTTCACAACATGCGCCTGCCCCTTGCACTAAACCTCTTCGAAATACGCAGCGCGGCGCTTTGATTTTGGGACGGATGTGGGCGAGAAGGCGCGCCAGCCAGCTACCTTCCACGCGAATCTTGAGGAGCCACATGTTAATGTATATTTTCCCAAGTGCCTGTCTATCTTTCGGTGCACTCGGTTGTGAATTGCTAGTACTTTTAGTGTTGAACATTTGGTGTGTAGGCCACTTGGAGTGCGCCGCCTTAACCAAGCGCATAAGCATAAAAATTGTGGCCGGTGAACTTGTCGCATAAAAGGCTACGGTTTATTGTGAACGAACGCCAACATACGCTCAGGGCTCTTTTTGCTTTACCAGCACAAATACCGTAGGTGAAGGTACTTGCGCAGTTTTCACAATAATAAGTGTTATATCGACGGACTAAAGCAAAGTAAGGAGATTTCTTGCGAATTTTGACTTTTTATTGCACACCTGTGCATTACAATGAGGCAAATTAGTGCCTCCGAGAAGGAGGCTTAAGAAATGCCCGCTGGAGTTTTGAGGCACCGCCGAAGAGAAATTCCAAGTCTTTTCATGACAAACTTGCCAAATAACAAAGCAATGCGATAGATAAAAGTTTCAAAATTATGAAACGCAGATTATCTGCAATATTGGAGCACGAACAGAGCAAAAGTAAGCGCAATTTATATTTATATGGAAGAATTCCCGTATTCGCAACGTGAGCCCAGTAGCCACCGAAGTAAGGATGCGTTGACTTACTAAATACTTCGAGCGCTTGAACACATAGAGTAAACATTCCGCGTGCATTAGAAGAAGGCAGGAATGTCACTCTAGTTGTTGACCTTAAACACCATGAAAACGCTACGTGACACTGGCATTTGTCACGATCTGTCATAGCAGAGACGACGGGGCATCTGTCATAGAAGAGACGACGTGGTTTCGTCCGGGAACATTAGCCGGCCCTTTATAGGAGGCGACATGTCTGTCCGCAAGGTCTTCCACGCATGCCCGAGATTGTGTAAGGGGTCATTTCCGAGCGTGTAATTACTTCGCTTGCAAACTTGTCACATACAACAAAGGTTATGCAGTTCATTGTCTAACTGAAAGCGGCGTACGACTTCGGTGACTCCTGGAACGTGCCGGTCGTGCGCATCGCTAAGTATTCTGGGGAGGATAGAGAACCCAAATTTCAGATAAGTTGCGCTCTATGTCGGCTGCAGGCTTGCCCACGCATTTGTGATAACTGGAAGAACGGAACGGCCTGGCTGTATCTACAAGCACAAATCCTAGCACCCACACAGGAGTGACACGATGGACAAACGTCCAGAACTGCTATAGCGAAATGGAAAGGAGTGCCAAACACGGACACAAGGGGAAGAAGTGGACAACACGAAAGGCGGTCGTGTTGGCCACTTCTTCTCTTTGTGTCTGTGTTTTGCACGCCTGTTCTTTTCACTCTGGACCCCTACCAACTCCGTCGACTTTCTGTCTTTTTCAGAAACTACTAGTGCTTGGTGAAGATTGTTTTCGCTAAGCATTACGTTCACAAGATTTACACTTATAAATTCAACAGCTTCGTGAAGACACATTTCACTTTCGTTCCAGCTTTCGAGTGACACGAAAGTGTTTGACGGCACAGTCTATCGAGACTTCACTAATGTCACTTTAGTCAGAGAAATCGCGTGTTAAAATGCACTTGAGAAATGACAAAAAATAACTACAAGCAAACTACCGCCATCATGACTCTCGCGTTCCTCCTAGCCGAGTGCATCGCAGAATAACTAGCTACAGCTCAAGCCACAGAGCAGGATAAATGGTTACACTGTGGGCGCTGATATTATGCACAAATTTTTCATCTTCCTATTGCGATCATCACAGCCTTGGTTATCTTCGTCGCTCGTAGCTGCGATCATCATAATCATGGATTGGCAGCGCTGGGTCGCCACAGAGATCCCGGACCAAATAAACGTCCTCCCAACTTCGACATCACACGTGGTGGACGTGACTTCTCGATCCTAGGTGCTCTCTCCGTCCGATCTACCCCTGGAGCTTCGTTCAGGGGTCATATGCACCCACTGTCAGCCAGCATGTAGCAAGAAGGGCAACCCGACCCCCCTATCGCCACTCTCGCGGCACGTCAAGTTACGCCGCAAGCCTCACCTTTCTACATCATAAACAGCTACCAGCTTGACCCCCATCTATTCTCTGGTCTTCGCGGACTTCATGTAGAAGACATGCTCGACAATCACGAGCGAGCATGTTCCGCCAATCAGTGGGATGTCTTTCTCAAGTTCCGCCATGACTCGTTTTCTCTGACTGCCGGGGCGAAGACTGTGATTCTTTAAAGACCAGAGCGACTTTACCGACTGGGCTCGCTTCAAGCAGCAGCTTCCCTAAGTGTTCGGCACACCTGCTGTTCGGGCAGCTCTCGCAAAGAAAAGCATCGATTGTCATAAGCAGTAGTTAGGCGAGTCCTACGCTTCGAGGTTGGGGACGTGTTCGCGCTTTGCTGACATGCGAATCCCTCAACGTCGGAGTCGGACAGGGTACGCCTCATGATCAAAAGGTACTGGCACTGGCGCCTTCAATGTCTTCGTCACCAAGAATCGGGCTACCGTCGCTGACATTGTCACAACTTGTCAGCACCTCGAGGAAGTTGACACTGCCCGCCTCGTGCCCGAGATTGACGACAGCCGTTATACGGTGGATCAAGGCCTACGTACGCTTGTACTCGGGGTCTTATGCGAAACACCCGGACAAAATAAACATCCGCCCCACTGCGAACTCATGACATCTTGTTCAAGCAGCATACCGATAGGACAGCGCTACTCAAGCGCGCTCTACAAACAGGGAAACAATGCGCCTTTTGCTGCAGCGTAGTGTGAGTTCACGAAAGGAGCAAATGACAGGCCGTTGGTCTTGGTATAAGTTTTGAAGACGCCTCTGGTTAAGCAGGCTTGAGCAGAGCTCCCGCACGTGCAATGCAGTGCCGCACGTGCAATGCAGCTAGGCAACTTTCGCTTTTGTGGGAACTGCCGAAGATCCTCGCGTTGTGTCTACGTGTCGCTGATTACTTGGTAGGGGTTGGTACGTCCGGAGCCCCGAGCCCACCACCGGAGGGTCGATTCACAGGAGCGAAGCTTATGCATTCACACATTCTGTGAAGACACGTTTAACTTTTGTGTTATACGGATTCCTACGTCAGAGCGATTAACCACAATTTTTATGTGGGCCTCTACTCTTTATACGCACCGCAGTCCAGCATAAACTGCAGATGGTAGTGTCGATACAACGTGCGTTCGTTGCGGAGGATCCAAAACTTGTTCGCTGCCAAGGCGATGGCAATACACATGGTTGATACAAATTTTTCGGAACGTAAGGTGCCCCTTGAGAAGCTGGAGGTGTGACTGTATACGGTTGATTAAATTTGCTGGATTGCTCTTGGCCAAAGTGACGATGTTTTCCAAAAGCACAGCGGTGTAAGAAAAGTGTGAGCGCCTAGGCACGCTGCCATGGAGCAGAATGCATGCACTTGGCGGCTTCGCGAAGCGAATATGGTGGAAACTCCATATATGAGAGGTACTTACAGCAGAGAATAAAAGCTGTAAGTAGTCGAAGAGCCCTTGATGTTGGTAACTGCTACTAGTTGTATCGAAGGACGAGACATATTCAGCGCTCACAACGACGGCTGCTTCTATAGTGGCAATAGTGGGGCCTGAAACAAATTGCACACCACAAGAAAGAGACACATAACCTCTTGTATTGAATTCTATGGAGTGTTGTGTATCAGTCGCATGATTTTATTGAAGTACACACCTCTCCTAAATTGATAAACAGATCGGTAAAAACGATGGAGAACAAGGAATGTCGCTTCACCCGACGTTTCGACAAGGGGTCTTGTGAAGTCCTTACAAAGAGGAGTCTGCTTGTCGAAACGTTGGCTCCAGCGACATCCCCTATTCTACGTCGTTTTTAGCAATCTGTTCATCGATAAGCACCCTCCATGTCCGTTAGTGTGTTTGACAGTTGATTGCAGTCCGTAAACAAATAGCATAAATACAAATGACATAGCTGAACATATTTGGGATTGTGGCTGCACCGAAATGGCAATGTGAGCCGTAAGTGCAGTAATGAGAATCTTTCGAAAACTCTTTCAAAACTGCGAAGAACTCGCGATAACAGTGCACAGTTTAACGCGTACTCTGTTACTGGCTAATCAAGGAGACAATTTTGGTGAGTGCCGATATTCACGGTGTCCTTAACTGCTATCTCTCGCAATGAGAAAAGAAACTCCGTATCAGCGTGCAAGAGAATTCTGCTCAAAGCAGCGATACCGACCATACCCTTGTTGGGCACATCCTACCCTCAGTCACGGTTCTCAAGATATCGTTTAAGTTAAACTGCTTATATGTTTGTCAATCATCGCCTGTGGTTGCATCGATGAACACGAGCAAGAAACAGAAAATTGATGAGAACAAGTTGGAGATATGAGGACCAAGAAGAATGGGCCATGAGGAGTAGATGGAGAACAAGAAAGCAGAAGGGGGAGAAAAAGGCAGAGACGCAGGTGAGGGAACAAGAGGAGGGGGACAGAGAATAAGGAGAGGAGCGCAAGGGAAAGTGAGATGAAGAAGAAGAGGAAGACAAGCAGTAGAAGCAGCAGGGGAATTTTTTATTGTGTGCTTCATGTATAACCTCATTGTTATGTATTGAAAAGAGCTGTATTCCCGCCCCCCCCCTTCCGCACTGTAATAGCCATGCACGCTGTAGGTACTATGGTAGATAGATAGATAGATAGATAAATAAATAAATAACTAAATAAATAAATAAATAAATAAATAAATAAATAAATAAATAAATAAATAAATAAAGAGACCAAGAGACCGCGCTTCATGACCAAGATTACTCTGTGACAATGATGCGCTCTCTGCATAGGCTATAGAGATTTTTAAATAAATCATTGTGGACACAGCGATGACATTTGCGACTGAACATTAAGAGGGCGCCTCCGAATTCGCGAGAAAGTCGTTTCTTTGTAGAAATGCTGTGGCACATAGTAACGTAACGTTTGTACACTTCACTCTACGTTCATCAAAAAAGGCACTTGACGCGTGGCGCTCAGTTGTTATGGTCTATACCATATATTAAAAATTGCACCTGGATCATTCATGGAGCGTGCATTGAGATTTATATGCATTTGGTTGCTGTTCTCTGGTTGAGCGACGTGCTCCTCTTCATATTCAAAACCTGAAAGTATAGAAAAATAGTGGCCAATGGATGAGGTTCAACATGAAGACTTTCAACATTCAAACATCGTCGGTGCTCGATAGGTAGAAACGCTTTCAGAGTATTATTGCTCTCTTTAATAAAGGACCTGGAGCTAGGCTGTCAACGTTAATGTGCGCACCTTATCGCTGTTTGCATAAAAACGCGCCCGGCGCTTTGCGCACTCGCATTTCCCAGGCGACTTGCAGCGAGGGGCTTTGCGCAGTCTCACTCGCGCAATCGCGCAGGCGCGCAATCCGGCGGTGCAGGCTGTTTGGATATCAGCAGAACACGTGTCCTTCTTATTCTACGCGCGTCCGAATGGTGCGTTTGTGGTTGAATTTTGACTCATACGAGACTGCGCGCCTGTTTCTTTGGGTTGTCGCCGGCCTTTACTTGCGTGGCAAGATGGGTGGGGGGTTGACCGTCTACGTACAACACTCAAGATGTCAAACTTCGCAACTGCCGTTAGGTTGGGGAGGGCGCGATAACGCATGCGACTATCGATTCCAGCGCACATTTGGGGTAAGAAAGAAGTGTTGTCTGCTTAGTTACGAAAACCGCCTTCGCAGATTAGGGACCAGCGCCATGCTGCGCTTTTTCCAGCGGCCACACACCAACGAGTGAAGGCCTTGGGCCGCTTGCAGGTGGAAGTCGGGTGTCGAGCCCTGGCTCCTTTGAAGTGCTTCCCTTCTCCCCGCTACCCCCGAAGATGAGTCACGGAGCGCGCGCACACGCACGCACGCACGGTCTCGGCCTCTGAAGGCGACTGTCGGTTACTCCGGGCGACTGCGGGCGACTGCCAGAAAAAGATCAGCTGCGCGCCTCAGCCCTTCGATGGCGACGTGCTATGTGGGCCACCCTGTGATCGTTATTATGTGAACGTCCCCGTTGAGTAGGGCCTTGTACAGTATAGCATAGCAAGGGGTCGGAAAGGGCAGTGGTGCAGAGGAGGAAGAGAACGCCTCCGACTCCGCTGCTTCCTCAGTCTTCGCATCACTAGTGCATAACTCCCCCAATTTTCAATTTCTTTTGAGAAGGAGCAGGGTAAACCTCTCTCACGAATTATGATATGCCTGTTATTCCAACTAATAATTTATTACTCCAAATATGATAAATTCAAGGCGACGTGTAAATTGATCGTAACAAGCGTATGTTGTAATGCGCCACGGCGTAATATACAATCGTTTTCCATAAAGCTGCGACATTTCACTCACCAGGAAATAGAAGAAAAGAAATGCCCATGTTGAAAAATTAGCATGGAATGGAACACCGCTACGTAACTTTTAATTGCTGTTTACGACCATAAGGTCAATAAAAATCCCTCCACTAAGCACCACCACGATGTTTTTATATACTACAAAACCCATATCAAACGACACGTACATGCTCCATTTTTAGTAAACAGAACATTCTGTTCCGACGGTACAGTTGTGAAATGTTGTATATGAAAAATAATGTGTGTGTCGGAAGGCCTCTCTGTGAGTGGCATTAAAGGGTAACTCCGGCGGTTTTTTCGGCATGTTCTGATATCACTGTTTTCCGAGGGTACTGATAGTCCTGTAACCGTCAGGTTGGTTTGCTCAGAAACGCACCAATAATTTTAAATTAGCAACTGAAAGTAATCTTCAAACGGAAACAGAAACGGGTAGATGCTTTGTGGGGCGTGTGCGATGCTGTCAAAACCTTCCCGTCACCAGAAATATAGAACTGGTGTCAAAAGAATGCTAGTGGCGTGGTCATCCGACAATATATTGAGTTATGCCAGCTTTTCTGATCTTGACAACCACGATTTCAGCGCTGAAGTATCACCATTTTGCTTTTGAAGGCCCGCTGGCTCGGGTAGGCCGCGCGGAGGTGATGACGTCAAAAACGCAGGGTGGCCCGCGTGAGAATCCGCAAAGAATTTAAAAATTTATTTACAGGAAAACTAAATGACCTACATCCGCCTGACTTGGCCTATAATATTGCAGTATCGAGGAGAATATATACGAAAAAAAATTATTCAGATCAGTGGGCAGTGAAAAATCGCTGGAGTTGCCCTTTAACCATGTCAACATGCACGTGGTAAAATATTACTCACCTGTGTTTCCATTTTCATCATCACCGGTACGGAATATATCATGAGCGATTCGGCCGTCCTCTTGGAGTTTAGCACCTTCCTTAACTCTAATCATCATTTGTTCGCCAAGCAGCCCAGTCTAAAAGATTACGTAACAGGTGTGTTCGTATCAAGTTTGGATAAATCAAGTGTGTATAATTAGCAGTATTAAATAATAATTTAATTTCATAAGCTAGCATCTAAAGTATGTGCAACACATTTATAAATTTATAGCAAGTCATTGAATGAAGAAGAAAACTGAATCTCTTTAAACTGTACGCCTGGAAACGCTCAGAGTAATCAACTTACGTTTCAGGTATTAAAAGAGGACAGAAGTTTAGTGATTGATGGAAGCTTGAAGTGAAGAAAAAATTCAATAGGGTACGTCCCTTCATTTCTACAAGTGGGCTTGCTTTGTTCAGCGCACCTGCTGTGCTGACGGAGACGAGTGCAGTTCTCGAAACGTTTGCTCGAGGGACATTCATTTTTGAACGATATTTTCGACAATTCTAAGGAATGCGATCGTTCACATAGAACGCTTGCATTATTCTCAAAACCTCACTCTTTTAAGGCACAAGCCTTGTTTCTCAAACTTGCAGGCGACCTTCAAAATGAGGAATAAGGAGCGCGAAAAATTGTTAACTATAAAGTACGAAGAATTGATTGATCGCTAGGACCGTTATGAACGCCACAGAATTGCACATTAATAAATAAGCAATTGCATGAAAAATACATGCAGTACGAAACGATGGTGATACTAATTGAAATAATTCAGGTAATGAACATGACAAAGCGAAAACATAAGTCGCCGATAATCTACAACAATCGAGGAATACTGATAGTAACGTATACAAATGAGGTTCTGATAACAACAGTGATAGTGAGATATAATACTGATCAGATAAAAAAACGTGAATCATCAAGAAATACGATGACTGTGCGAAAAGGTTAACCCTAAGAAAATGGAATATATTTGGACGTCATTACCAAGTGAATTAAGTAGTAAAGGATGAAGAGAGAAGTTATAGCCATGAGCATGGCTGAACTAAATATACAATAACTCGACCAAAAATACTAGTAGTCAAGAAGCGATAGCATGACTCTGGAAGCGGATTGCAAGTCAACGAAACCTACAGAGCATGTCCCAGGAAAAGAGAACTCAAGAGAGGAAGGTACACGCTCAAAAAGCAATCGAATGGGTTCGGATGCGGTACTCGGTAAAGAAAAATAGAAACAGGGTGGTACAATGCATAGCCATGATCAAGACTGAGAGGAAATTAGAATGGCTGATCAGCCTAGTTTGAACTTGAACACAGATGCAATGGCTACCGATCTATTCCATTGAATGTAATGATGCGATTTCGACTCCTATATCTGTGGTTCAACTACCAAACGCCATAGCTTTCGCGTTTTCGTCTCCTGAGCGACACTTTAGAAATGATTCTGCGCTCTTGCTATAGCACATCAGTTCGTTCATTTCAAGAAAGCAAAGCGCTCCACGGTCATTGCAAATCAGATAGGTAAGGCGCAGAATTTCTGACGCCGGTCTCCGAAGATAACGGTACCGCTATTTCCTTTAGTGTTGAATGTGAGGAAGTTTACTTCAGAGACGCCACTTTACATCCTTAAAGGATCCTTAAAAGAATATTTACAATAAACAAAGCACCGAGCGATGTGCTAAAAAGAACACGCCGAAAGAGGCAGAATAGTTCGTTGCGGTTACTTTATTAGTACAATGTTGATAAATTCACCGTAACAGTTGCGTGAAAGCAATAATTTATCTTCATTGACTGCTTAGTTGCGCTCACCGCAACATTTCACCCGAGTAAATTGCAATTATCACTCAAGTATGGATAGTTGTAATCAGCTCCTTCTGTATGTAAGCGCACAATCGTGATTACATAATAATTTTGTACCGAAAATTCCTCGCTTTTGTAGATTGCATTAAAATGTGTTCGAATTGCCGAAAAATTGAGTATAGGTAATATAATTCAGCATCTTTCTGGGCCGACATTTAGCGATATTAAGCAGAACGGTAAAATGCTGTATTACCTCTGTGTCGGCTGGCGCACAGATGATAAGAGCAGCCGGCGAATCGCGTATGCATCACGAATAGTTAAAGGCAGAGTACCGCCTGCTAACGGGGCCCTTTCTTGCCCGAACCATGAAACCACAAGAAACGATTAAATAAAGCCGTTCTTGAAATCGAAAAGTAGACTACACCGTTTGTAGCAACTATTAAATGGAAAGAAATTTCTCAGAAAGATTGCATTTCTGAGAAATCCGTGTGTATTTTCTCGCATCCCTGTGGTAGAACTGGGTGGATGATAATTTTCCTTTTCGTGAACCTTACTGCAGCTCGGCGAATTCCGTAGAAATGATTTGCCACAAAATCGTTCTTCTAGAAACTTGCCTGCTCCTTCGGGAGGCCTGGCGCATACGCGGCAGTGATGGATTAGTCGTCCATGTGCTACTGCTAGCAATCTCTGGGTAATCTGAAGTATTTTATTGTATTGGCGTTCTTTGAACGCGTACTCATGGTTTCTGCGCAAACATTCGTATAGACATCGCACATGGAACAGAGTTATCGTTGTGCAGACGCATGGCGACACCGTACACGTGGCCTGGTTTGTTATCGGCTGTTGCGTTTTATTTTTCCCACCAAGTGCCAGGACGGAGGCTCGGTCCGCTGCCGCGGGATATATTTGAGCTCCGGAAAGAATGCTAAATAAAGCACCCGTTTACTTGCAGTTATGTACATGGGAAACAGCTCAAAGTTGTTGAAATGAACATTCTCCAAAGATTTCAAGCAGAATAATACCGCGTTAAGGTTGCGCAAAGACGCTGAGTTTACTTAACTAGCATAAAATTGCTCTTCAGATTGATTTCTAGCTTTTATACAATACCCAGAAACGTAAAACCGAGCGGACAAGCGCAGAAAGCTAAATCCAGCTTCCTGGAGTTATCATATTTAGAATTAACTCAGTTTGCACCATGTAATGCATAAGTTACAACCATGCTTTGTGGTGGGTAAGCCCCATTCAGGAAATCCAAAACTGAAGATATCTTGCGAGCGAGACGTTAGCTCTCACGTTATAGTGTACGTCTTTTCTGATAAAGAAAGAGGCTTCACGTCGATGCGTTCATCATTATCTCAACCATTTGGGAAGCTCAGGCGATAGTTTGGCAATATTATGCCCATGAATCAGCTATCTTCTGGAAGCTTTTTAACCTCGAAAATAATATCTTTTGGACAACATTTGATATTAAATACAAAAATGTAGCTTGGCTTCTCTATTTAATGATGCGTACTTGGTAATTATATTCTTTTGACGCGATGTACGAGCTCCTTATTAGTGGTTTACGGCGTTACTCAAAAGGCTTGGTACCGACAAAGATACCCAGTTCGTACATGATCTAGCCCATGTGCTTCTTGCGCATACACGCTCAAGTTACTGAGGTTAAAAATTAGTTCAGGTCCTACGCACTCACCACGCGTATTCCATCTTCACGAGAAATTAAAAGCACCGCTGTGTTTTTTTCATCGACGTAAATTCTTCCACCCGATTCGGTGACATTCACCTGCAGAAATGAGACTCATGATGTGAGCTGCGGCGTAAGTATCCCTATGTAGAGTAGTATCTGTTCTTGTGATGTGAGCAACTTAGATGAGTAATATATGCAGACTACAAATAAGGAAGTTTGCAGTATACACATTTGCCAAAGCGCGAGTGTTTGAAAACTAGCTAATTCAAAAAAAATTTGCGGCCCAGAAAAGCTGGAGAGAAGATGATCTAAAAGAGGCGTCACTGTTGGTGTTTTATTTATAGACTCATTCCCTCAAATTTAAATACTAGAACTACCCACGGGTCTAGTTACGGCGGTACACCTATGCTTTCAGCACTTGCACCCTAGTGGATGAACAATTTAATCAGATCAGATAAAACCAAGAAAGGCAAATGTTGAAACTGTCTTCTTTTTTTCGGATTAGGGAACAGTATTTCTGTAGCGCCTTAGAACAGAATGTTATGCCCACAAGAGGGAACGTTAACCGAAAAATGCATATAGGAGGGATTGTTTCCAAGGACACGCTTACACTTCGCTTCCCGATTCGCAGCCGTGATGCTACATAATTAAACGGGCCCAGATATTGATATGCCGTAATTCTGCCACGACAAATTTACGGGAGCCAAGCAATAGACAGAATGGTAACGTCGAGTTCGCAGTGGCTCTTGAAAGCAATACTTGCCTTTGAGAATCTCAGAATGGATTTTAAAAATTTTATAAAAATGTACGTGCGCGTTAAGGGGACGCAACCAACTTAATGTTATGTAGTGTGAAGTCAACAAACGGCCTACTAATTTTACTGCGAGAGCTGTCTAGGCGAAATGAATATCCGTTTGTCTCATGCTTGAAGAAACTTCTCCATTGGCTGCGCCATCAGTTACGTTGTTATCTAATTGGCACCCAAGCGCGCACGCCATTGGTAGTGCCTTCAGTATAGCTTCGCGCAGCCTAGCGGAAGCCAGGTAGATGTCGGAGCAGTGAAGCAGGCCATTTTGGGATGTGCATAGCTGCTGCCGCCGCCGACCGCGCCCAGTGTCTTTGACTCTAGCGGCAGCTCGGCCGGTTGCTAGAGCAGAGACACGTCTGCCAACTGACTCAGTTCTTCAGCCAAGGAAGCCAGGAGCCCGAAGCGGACCAATTCGCGCACGGCCTGTATATCTCTGGAGCGCATGGTTTTGTTCGCCATTCTTGCCGTCGCAGGTACCGATGTAGCAGCCACTACATTACCGATGGAAATCACAGACACACGGACTGCCTGCTCGGCACCTTAATTCCAAGTTCGCATTTAATGGCTCTCAAAGCTATCCCAGTGCAGCACTGGGGAGGGCTCATTTATGGGCTGCAGAAAGCGTGCCACTCTTGATTTCGCTAAATATACCTTCTACATTTTAAGAGCTAACCTGTTTAGGGTACAACTTCATCCGTAGTAGCAGGCAACGTCGTTTTCGTTCGCGGTTTCCAGTAAAAAGAAATAAATGAAAGAAAACAAACTTTCTTCGCGAGGATGAATTGGAATCCGCGTCCCATGTTCCGAAGTCCAGCATCAGAACTATGTGGGAACACGGAACCACATGATTACGTTGTACCTACGACTCTAATACAACTTGCCATGGGCGATGAAAAGAGAAAAATGAAAGGGAGGCAGAGGAAGGAAGAAGGAAAGAGTGGGAAAAAGACACACTGGCAAAGAAAAAGAAAAACGCTTCGGGTTGTGGGGAAGGGACACGCGCTTGCCCTTAATACGCCACCAGAAATAGACAAGTCTTGGGTTGCTCAGAAGGGAAATGCCGACCAGCGCTTGCGCTCGACCCGCTACTAGAAAACAATAAATAAAGTCTCGGGTGGCACAGAATAGAAGAGCAGGCCCAGGATCACCCTTGGTCCGCAACCCAGGTTCTTTCCCTCAGCTTACTCTCATGTGACAGTTATATCGCAATAATATTAGTAAGACCATGATTACCACCAGTGCCATGATATCGCGGTAATAGTCGTCTTGAAGCTAGCGCATGAAGCCAAGGAAGAAAATAAGGAGTACGAAGACGAGTCGGCAAGGCTGGCCTACGCGGCAATGTTGGCCATGCCGTGTATCGGCAATATGCACCTCTCCGCTATTTAAAAGACGGATATGCAAAGTTAAAGTAAAGCAAAGAACCGAGAACAAAACGATTACACTAGCTCACCCGTTTTACCACTCTTCCCGACGTGAGGTCAGTGAGGCTGCTTTATTTTTTTTCTACAATAGCGTGCCTACAGATGCCAACGTGCAGTACGTAGAACGTCAGTAACACAGATTTACTGTTAAGAATCTTTCATTAATTGATGCCACGTCACTGTAGTGGTCAACATTTGTCGATTCGCTGATCTACGCTTAGTATGTACTGGTTTGTTAATAGGGAATTCCGCAGAGTTTGCGAAAATTTCCCTGTCTTCTATTTACATTATCTGCGGAAAAAGGCATGTATGGGAACTTCCTTACGATATACGAGATGATCTCTTCTTTAAGAAATTGAGGCCCACATTTAATTTAATAAAAAGTAACCGCGATCATATTAGTGACTGTATGCCGCTAAATATTAAGCTTTCATTAGCGCAACATTAGTAAATTCAATTAAAGTATGGTTGCATCGACAGTTTTTGTCTTGCGTATGTCTCCATATAAATATGGGAACTTACCCTTTCGTGGTTTGGGGCACCTTGACCGTAGCTAACTACTCGAATTATGCTAGCGAAAGCAGATGATTGTTCTTGCAGTCTTAACCTAAACTGCGCGTCTATTGACAGCGTAAGCGTTCCTTCCATATTATTTTCATCGATGACGGCTGGCAATACTTCTCGTTGCGTTACTGGCCCTGCAGCGTGTATAGAAAACAAAGACGTGAATTTCAAACTTAATGCTGGGACACAGTCGTTTTTCTTTAATTCTTTCGAAGGTCTGCCTCGGGCTTAGGAGTCATATAATGGCATAAAACAGTGTCGTTGTCGTGACGCATGTCACCTATATAACCATTGCATAGTACTGACATTTAAAATTCACTTAGAATTAGGCGTCGGTGGAGGCACTTAACAACGCACACACACACACACACACACACACACACACACACACACACACACACACACACACACACACACACACACACACACACACACACACACACACACTGCATTAGGCAGCGCATCAACAGTTACTTGATCATGCTTTTCCAAGAGATTCAGTTCTTATATATGACGCTGTAGCACTGACACGTCAATTTTTATAAGCTTGACCTTATCTAATCACTCGCTACATACGCACGGCTTGGACCATAGCTGCTTGACTCGCTCGCTTGGCATGAACCAAATTTGCATTCGTGAAGTGTGAATGTATGGCGATCACGAATGAGTGATGTTGACGTCACGCACATGATGTACTTGTCGTGTGCGTCGTGACTGACGTTAGTACGATAAAGTGTGGGCTTACAGGCACTGCTTGGCTTGTGGTGTATGGGTGTTTTGCAACATGCAGCATTAGAGGCAACTGTTAACAAAAGCAATTCAGTCGTCATTGCACCCTTTGGCAAAGACGAAAACATATTTATTTTACATAGCGGTTAACAAAAGCAATTCAGTTGTCATCGCAACCTGTGGCAAAGACGAAAACATATTTATTTTACATAGCGGTTGAAATGTAGCCATAACAAGCATACAGGCACAGACAAACGTGTCGTAATGACCGGAATTAGCCAACCACGCAGTAGGGGGTTTGAAAGCGAACCCGGGCTGCCGAGGAGCGAAGTTAGCCCACTATAAGTCGTACTGCGGAAAACGTTACGCGCGCAAGAACTGTACATACTAATCCTTCAGCTGTGGTGATGTTGGTACGTGTTGATGCGTGCGTGTTGGTGCATCAATATCGATTGGAGTGTGTGTTGACCGCTCTTTCGGTAATGTATAGCAAACAATTGTTATGTACTACGATCATTCAGCACGCTTTTGGCAGCGTTTGCTCGACCCGGTGGAAATAGTACTCTTTCTGGTAAGCACATTAGTGCACCATAGCGTGTATTTCTATTCGGCGAAATGGATGCCTGTGCACTAACGTTAATTCCGTCGTTACGTCTTAGGATGAGCTACATATTTCTCCCCACAGCGCATGCTGTCGATGTGGCTGGCGAGCTCACGCTACGTACACAGGTGCTCAATTCCTACAGAGACCTTGGTGTCACTAATGACTCGTGCCTGAAATATCCTCGATGTCTGCTTTGCACGACATTTATTCCCTAGAGTGCGTGGGATCTGCTGGATCATTTTACAGAGAAGAAACACGGGGAACAGGCGATTAAGGAAATTGCGCTTGGGTTACATCTTTGTAGAGCTTTAACGTGATGGCGCGCAGCGTATTTTGTAATGCAAAAAGCTGTCCATTGTCACACTTGTGCAGCACACATTTCGGGTTACCTGTTTCCAAGACACAGTGAAACTGAATGAAAAGGCAAGCAAGATGAAACTGTGGTCTCCATTCTCAACAACATGTACGATAACCTGCGCCTTCTTTAATGGATTACCAAATATGCAGAAGACTTCTCCTGCGTATAATTTCACCCATTGCGCGTAGCCTCACAACCAGTGCCTCGGTGTGGGCACTATGCGCCACACGTGAACCTAATAAAAAAAGATCACCAAAGCGTGCAGACGTGAACCACATGGGGTCGGTATAAAACATGTTCCTATATTTTTAGACACAGCCACTAGTGTAGCTGCCGCCTTTCTCATCAACATCACCGTCCATGACACACTTAGAATTCCCGCCCCGCACGTTAAAAAATAGAATGCAGGATATTTGTGGCTGGCAAATTCATCGTGATATATTTGAGGACTCTGATCCATCGCTTACGCTACGGTATCTAGTGGAAATAACTTGCACTCTCACATCTCTGCTATACCGAACCTATTATGTGCATGTGATTTAGGCGACATTTAGCAGGAACGACTGAATTGTGTGTGCGTTCTGAGCTACGCAGATGAAAAGCGAGCCTTGTTGTTGTCAGAGGTTTTAATTAGAAAGCACTTGCCATCATGACTCATCAGTTTCTGGTTTAATTACAGGAAAGCGTTTTAGTGAATAGCAAAGGAATGTAGGATGACATTTTCAAGATCCCGCGAGTTGTCGTTTTCCAAGAAGCATCGATGAGCGTCATGGATTTGTAATTGAAGCTAATTGTCACTGAGGTCAAAACTAAAGTGTCGCCTATTTCTAAAGGAATTGTTTTATGAGCCTTTATGCGCAGTTTAATTGCGAGCTCATCGGTGTGCAAATACTACAGATCTCAATTAAATGCATCATCACAGAAACTAGATTAAAACGATGCAAATAAGCATACTTGTCGAATGTGTAGCTTCAGCCATTAAAGTACAAGGAGGCCCTCATATTTTCTAACGAAGAGCAAAACGATAAGAACTTCTTGAGAATTACAGTTTTCTGATATTTCCCATTTTAACAATGTATTGTAGCGATGTCACGAACTTGCTGATATAATAATCGTGAGGGGAGATTATGCGGAATAAAGTCCAATAAATGAGACTGTAATATAGCCAGAATAGTCAGAGGCGTATGTAGATATAAGGCGCGGAAATTCGCGACGCATGACTACGTATGCAAGCTGTCATACATCGCGCCTATTCTTTTGAAAATGCGACCGCGTCCAAGAGACACAGACTCAAAGAAAGGCAGACACTGACACACACACACAATGCGCCAGTTGCGCAGCTTGTGTGCCATGTCCTTCATGCGCAGTGCGCAGTGTGTGAGTTGCGCAGTGTGTGAATGGTCTACCGACATGTATACAAAAATTGGATGTATACGAAAATTGGTACGCCACAACATGACTGCATGACCAACATAAATGACACGTCATAACACAAAAACTGTGGCATAACGAAAGGGAAGGGGTCAAGGGCTCGTTCTTTATTTGTTCGAAACAACTTAATGAGCAAACAGACAATGAAGCCTAGGAAAGCATAGCGGAAGTTACTTGTGGTATTGTAATTGTGGAGAAAGTAGAAAGGAATTAAGTCGACGAAAAGACAAAACTGCCTTCGGTTGGAACCGAACCCACGACCTTGGGATGTCGCGTCCGATGTTCTACCAACTGAGCTATAGAGACGGTCGTCCCCCCGTCCACTTTATTGTGTATTTATGTACGTGTTATCCTGGGAGTGTAGGGAGCGCCACTCATGGCCAAGGCGGCGTGTGTGGAACACACTTTCTTGCCAGGGGCGTCACGTAGAACGTCAACTTAGATGAGATAGCTGCTGCCCAATAAGCCCTCGCATGCTACCTAAGGCACCAAGTCTGCCGCAACGAGGCCCAAGCTGTGAAATAACGAAAGGGAAGGGGTCAAGGGCTCGTTCTTTATTTGTTAGAAACAACTTGGCATGCATGTCATGAGCAGCATGATTTACATGCCATGGTCTTGGTGCTCTCGCGACCTTTTCGTTAACTTGATATATACCAAAATTCGTACGGCGAGAGATCAATGCATGCCGACCATGGTTGACACGCTCTAAGAACATGAAAATCGTGACGTGCATGTCATGAGCGGCGTGATTTACATGCCACGCGTTTCGTTAATGGGATGCTTACCAAAATTGCTATGGCACGAAAAGACTGCAGGACGAACGTAAATGACAGTTCATAACATTAGAATCATGACATGCATGAGAAACCAAGAGTGCGGCGCGGTTTACATGTCACCGTCTTGGTGCTCTTGCGGCCGTTTCGTTAACTTCATATGTACCAAAATCGGTATAGCGAGACAACAATGCAGATACATTTTACATTCCTGATGCGTGCTTCACATTTCCTTGACTACCACTGCAAATGAGATCTGCAATTTTTTTTACAGAGATTCGTCTCGGGATGGGGGAAAAGTGATAGAGAGAAGACTTGAAAAGAGAGGCCACCTTCCCGGCATACGAGTTTCACGCGAGCGCGCTCTTCCATATTGGCTGTCGTCTTTTGCGCCCGTCGAATTGGGGACGCTTCCTTCTCTTCCTAAATACGCCTTTGGGACCGCCCGCCGCGGGCTCAGCACATTGCCTCCTCGAGTTAGCTGGCGGGCCGTCTACACATCCGCGTTATAGAAAGAAGTGCATGGGCGGCTACATTTCGGCGCACCGTTAATAAAGCACAACTAATTATCAGAACAGTGGCACTATGGTAGTGAGTCAGGCATACTAAGAGAAGTGAAGGAAAAAAAGGACAACAAAGACGAAATAAGAACTGATGGTCTTCTTGGGATGAGGGTCTCAGTCGAACTAACAGAGCTTTTTTGTTCGACCATGTTCATGAAGTACGTGAGGTGGTCATTTTTGTGCACGGTGATAAGTGAGCGAACAAAGTCCGGCATTCACAACACAACATAGGGCTTGTTAGAGTCATATTGGTGTTTTGCAAAGCTTAGCCAGAGGAATCAGTGCTACGTATTACTTACGTGCCTGTAACCCGAGAACTTCAGCCAACAGAAGAATAAAAAGGAAACGAAACTGAGACGGAGCATGTGGCGCGTCCATAATACAATGTCATCTAATGTTTGCAGGCGAATTTTGAGCGACTGACAGGAAGCAGGCACGAACAGTGTTTTTGAATCGACTAAAAGGAAGGCTACATGGTAAGTAGTTCCTATTTGTGACGCAGAGTTCGGGTAACTAAAAAGCGCGTTTGTTGCACTAACGAGCCCGTGCGAGATATATTGATGGTGAAGATTTCTGCCGCGTCTGCTAACATTTGTGTGTAGGTATTTAGAGCAGAGCGATTCCTAGAATCTTCCTTAAGGCTATTTTTTTTTCGTCGACAGAGACCTATATGGAGGACACACCATGGATCATTTAGCCATAATGATCTTGAATTGATTTAGCCGTAATGATCTTGAAGCATTGTATATTGATAGGGAAGAAAGAAATGAAGCCAAGGGTGAATATTAAGCAAAAGCGACACGTATTAATAATGTCTTGATTTGGAAAGAAAATTAACTATGAAGGCTGCTCCTCTATTGACATTTTAGTCAATTCAGTGCAATTGACAGCTTCCTCCACGTGGAGTCATACACGTTGAAGCCGGACACATAATTAAAACCTGCAATTTACACATGCCTACAGCTGCGACGTTCTTAAATGTTCTGCAAGCTGCACCGTCCGTGGCATCTCAAGAACTCGCGCGTCATTTTCTGAAAGGACATCGGCACGAGCGCAGTGGCTTCATTAGAAACACCGACTAGCAAGCTACTGGATTATTACATGTATCTACGGCATGTTTTGCTATTTCCACAGTTCTCTTCTCCGTATTTTTGTTAGTACGCAGAAAGAAATGAGCGACTGATATGCCGATACTATAAAGCTATTAGCGCATGTTTTTAGCGCTTGCTCCTTTTACTAGTTACACGACACGAGGAATCCTAAGAAGCGAAGAGAACAATGGGGCTCTCAATGCTTACTGCAATGAACAGTTTAAAAAGGAAATGCTGCTGTCGAAGATACCCTGATGATATCCATAAATTGGAAAGCTTCCTTTCGCAACCTCTTAATGTTAAATGTGTTCTGGTCAGCGCTGTTTTGCTCAAATTCCTGCTGTTATCTGATGTAAGCGAGCGTATCTGGAGCGCAAGAAGATGTGCAGGGGTTAAATTGAGTAAGCTGGACTTTTGCGTGGAAGTCCAGGACCATTCATGGTGAAGAGCGCTCTGCAGCAGTGAAGACCATTGTCAGAGGTCATTGAGACCCTGTATGTGACCTTTCATGTCAATGAAGGGTCTCCATTTGCAAGTCCTACCCGCTTTCTTCTCCTCGTCGCTTATGTGCAGGTCGTTCACGACTTTGATATTCCTTCGCAGAAAGAAGGGGTCGCAAAGAATAACATCAGTATGGTAGCAAGTCAAGTTTGCCTGGTCCAGTGCAGTAAGATTTGCAGATATCTGAGGCAACCCAGAAGTAATGTAGCCCCTATGAAATGCTTCACTTTAGCGGAGGTATTCACCAAGGCCCCTATTCGCTGGTGTTGTTCCGCCTGAGTCATTTCGACGAGGGTTTCGGAGATCTTTTAACAAAAAATCTGCTTGAAATAGTGCGGGACATTGCAATGTGTTCGAAAATACGAATTAATGTCGGCGATATGAGGAAGAAATGGGAGTGAAGAATCGGACTTAGCATGACTTCGAAGAGCCGCATTTCTCAGGCTCGTCGACGGCTCGTTGTCAGAACCTTCACCAGAGTCATCTAGAAAAGGCAATACAATCAATCATATATGTGCATCTTGCTTTTACTTTATAAGGACTTCTGTTTTGAAGGCACCTGGAGGTGAAACATCTCGTTGGGGTAATGCTGTTTTGTTCTGTTCATCATCAAGCAAATTAAGATGAGAAGTATTCTGCGGAACAATTGGCCTCCAAAATCGCATCAGCTTCTCTAAAGCTCAACTCCCGCGGGGGTCAAACAACCCCAAAATTTGAGTCGCTGCTGACATAATACAGGCAACTCATTCAAAGAAATAGCAGTGTAAGTTACATTTAGCCAGGATGCAATGCAATGGATTGATTGTACTGATTTTCTTTAGCAATGTACGGTCCGAGGCGAAACCACTGCAATAACGTTTTAGTAAGCTTGCATACGCTTTAAAACTTGTACGAGTGTAGTGGCTGCGGCTCATATATGCGTGCATTCATTATCTTTTCGTGACTGCAGCTTGTCCTGAAAATATCGCATGCACATTATTGACCACTTATAATTTATTGTGCACTAGGCCCCATAGCTGCAGATGGTTTCTGACGAATTTATTATTTTATGGTGCGATAGCTGCGGTTTCGTAGGCACGCTTTGACACATACCTCCAAGGCAGACCTGACAAATGAGAAATTGTCAGTTTGAATCTTGCAATGTAGTGAAGGTAACGCTCTGGGTGCGCTTGAATATGACTGCATATATATGCTAGTATTGTTCTTTTCTGAAAGAATGCGTGCGCTGTGCTTTTCACTCTACAGCATCAACATTTCAGTCGCTGCATTTAGTAACATTATCAATAAATCAAAGAATCTTTACGAAAATAAGTTGTGTAAACACGAAATTTGCATGCTAGTCAATGTGCCACGTTTCTCTTTCGTATACACAAAACACACACCACGCACGCACAAGCACACACGTAGTCAACAACATAAGCTTACAGGACGCGAGAGTGTCCGAAAATCAAAAGAATGCTTAGCCTGGAATTAAATTAGAAGCCTGTACACCGCAAGAACGACTGCCCACTGAAATGTTTACTTCGATGCTGGGTTGCGATGCGAAGCGGTAATATAGGTTTTTGAAATTTTTCAATCCTGCAAACTTTTGCTGTGGACTGTACATATACGCCTATAAAAGAAAAAGAGTTGATAAAGGGCTAGCCCCCGTCTTGTAAAAGTGAACATTTCGCGCCAATCACCATGGCTCCGAATGACGATAGCTAAAAATTGAGTAGCGCAAACCAAAACCACGGTAATCGGAAGGCACTAAAGCATGACTTACGAATCGTGAACGACGAAAGATTTTCTTAATCATTCCTTCTTAATGGTTCATTTCAAAGCTTTAGCCATCAGGAAAAATGCTGATCAAGGAAGCAAGCGGCCACATCATGCCGCGGTGGCCCAACGGCATCATACCGTCGTCCTTGGCGATGAAACCGCGTGGGAGCAGGAGTGCCCACTATACGCGTCAAGTACGCGCAGCAGCTAAGCAGACTGCGCGTGTGCGAGACACAGATGCATAACAGGCGCAGTAGCCTTTAAGACACCAAGCATGTGCACTGTGATTCAACTCATGGCCGCCGTGGTGGTATAGTGCTCGCGGTGCTCGGCCAACGCCACCTACAGGTCGCGTTGGCTTGGCTAAGAGCCCCGAAAGGAGCCCCGAAAGGAGGCTAGCAGATGTCGCATGCTGCGCAGCTGGAGGTGCACACAGAACTCGCAGAACGGCAGTCGAGGGCATCAGCCATACCTTCCGCTTCAATGCCGTTTAGAAATCTAGAAACATTGCGTCAAGCGGCCATCGCTTTTGATATCACCACTTGCGACGACACAGCATTCATGTTTAGTGGCGCCAAACACTGCCTTGCTATTACTGCGAACTCTGCATGCTTGCCCTTCATTACGCACACATTTCAATTTAGCTTTACTCACAAACACACGGACTAAACAAGTACTAGCGCTACTAACGACTACTTAGAGTAAAAAATTACTGAAGCCTGCACTAGTGGTAGAAGGCTAGCGAAGCAGTGAAGATGATGGCCACTTGGCTGGTTCGGGTTCGTCTCCGGCAGACACGCATTTCAGCGTGGTTCGAGGATACGGAAACCCCTCGCAAGCACTCCTTCCTAATGCTTCGCACCAAGCTCAGCGTAAAGACGTTCGCGTGCAAGTGTACGGGCAATAAATCAAATTTCTCACTGCGGAGGCAACCCTGTTGTTCATTTCATTTTACAAGGAAGGAAAGAAATTGGATAGATAGAAAGGTAAGGAGAGTAAACAGTGTAAGACCACACAATTGCTATCCTGCGGGACAGAAAGTGGTGGTAGAAGAATATTACAGAGAAAAAAAAAGAGGAAGTGACAGGAAGAGAGAGGCAGCACACAAGGTCAGAGTCAGTCGCTCCTGTGTGATGTGCGACATCACTTTTACGGTCGCCTGTGGAAGTCCATTGTTTTGAAGAACTGCAGCGCTTCCTTCGTCACCTTCAGCTGTGTGGTTGACATTGCCGAATGACACCAGCTGACATCGCCGCTCGTGAGCATGCGTGAGAGCAGACGCCAGTGATAGTCTCTGCGCGTTATATGCAGCACAGTCGCACGGATGTGTTGCCGCACCTCTTCGCTACGACAGGAAGCGACTAAGGTGCGTTCGTTGTGTGGAAGAGCGAAGTGTGGTAGTGACGGTAAGAGTGACCAATATTGTATTGTGGTGGCTGTAGTAAACCGGTACTAAGGTGCTATAGAAACCCACTCGACGTGCCCCTGTGGCATCGCCCTTCTGTGGGCTGATTTGCGGCGGTGGAAGCACTGCCGAGCGCACGAACCACTTTTTGTCTTTTTCCTTGGGAATGCGTGCCATGAGGCAATGCAACGCTCGCTTGATGTGTATCTCTCGTTTTGTACTTGACATTCCCGCTTTTCGTTGCCGTTGCAGTAATGTCCTTCTTTGAAAGTCCTAAGCACTGTCGCAGAAAAGTCGAGGTACTCATGTGGTCCACTTATGTAGACCTCTCGCTAGCATGGCATCTTGCACTTGCCTTAGGATGGTGGGGTGGCAGGTGCGAATTCCCGCTCTCATAACGCTTAGATTACAGCCTAACCTATTATGGGCTCCTCAAACTGGTGGCCGTAACCGCTATCATCGTTAATGAGGAAATATTACCCATTCGTGCGCGGATTTAAACACGCCTCAATAGAAGCGGAGGCACTACGCTCCTGGCTAACATTTCACCATTTGGTTTAGGACCTTGCATTCTGCTAGCGTGGCGTGGTGTGGAAAACCTTCAGCAGCGCCTCCAAGGAACTCGAACCAGATTGGCAATCGAAGGAGGGGGGGGGGGGGCATCACAGAAGACGAGGTGACGAAATAAAAAAAATGACAAATCCCACCTGCAGGGGGAATCAAGGAAATGCGAAGCACGAATGAGGAATGTAAAATGGATCTGCATTGTTGTCGCGGTATACCGATTTTGGTACATACGAGGTTAACGAAGCGGCCGCAAGAGCAGCAAGACTGTGGCATGTAAACCATGCCGCTCATGACACGCATGTCAGGATTGTAATGTTGTGACCTGACATTTACGTTCGTGATGCAGTCGCGTTGTGCAATAACGTGCGCGCAGCGGCATCCCAAAGCTCATTGTGACGAGCTCATAACGGAAGAACGACCACTATTCTCATGCCAATTTTGCCAACCGTTCCTAAGGTTCCTGGTGGGAGAAGAAAACATGGCAGGGCATGCCAAAGCGTAGTCACATTTAGGCGCGTTCCTGCCTAGTCGCCGGCGGAGAGGTCTGTGCGTCAACGGGAAGGGAAAAGGCTTCCGCGTGCCGCAAGTAGAACGCCGATGCACGTTGTCTTGGAACGCCGTCTGTGCGCGTTGCCTTGGTTGCTGGGCTTAGCGAATGACCTCCACGAACGAAATTCATTTTAAGGGCAGCGGTGCTAGTTTCAATTAGAAGTCTCAGCCAGGGCTTTGGGTTAGAGTGGCGTTCGACATATGTTGATGAGTTAGTGCCGCCTGTTTGATAAACGACAACGACAAAAAAAGCGGAGGTGACGGGGGGGAGAAAGTAGAAAGGAAAGTAGGGTACGATGGCAAAGAAGAGGAAGATGGGGCAACCGACAACGAAGAGGCGAATACGAAGAGGAGAAAAGTGAAGGAAATGAATGATAAGCGCAAGAGGAAGGCGAAGAAGAAGCAGAATAGGCCGAGAATGCAAGACGAAGTAGTAGTAGGAACACCAGGAATAGAATAATTGCAAAAGAACAGCACGAGAGAGCACAAAGCAACGCCGTGCACGTTCTGCCAAGATTTGATTTTGCAGATGTAGTAAAAGTGATACGGTGTCGAAATGCTCCCTTGTAACGATGAGGCCGAGGGAGAGGCAATAGCGCTGTCAACACCGCCCTCACATTAGTACGAGATGTCACTCACTTACAGCCCGTTATACCCTAAAGTGGATTTTCCAGGGCGCACTAAATATGCACGAAAACATGTAAAAGTTATGTTCTGCTATAACTGCCGCTCCACTTATACCGCTCCATGTGCCATCCATAAACTATGGACGTTGTTGTGTGCCTAAATTCGTATTTATTTGTTAGGGATATTCCCTAAGAGGATCACTCATGCTCTCGAACTTGCTTGCCTGTACTGTATTTATGTGTTTGTTTATGTCGCTGTTCTAGTTCAACTGCGCTTATTGTGATTATGCCGGATTTCTTCGCATACTGAACCATGCATAGTGAACGTTCGCCACACCATCTAGCCATGCATTAGCCGTCGCCTCATTTTTGCGCCAAATCCCAAAACATAAGAATAAAGAAACTTGAAGAAAAAGTTACTTTCGAAATGTCTGCAAACGCCTTAAAAATGCCATCACGGTTCGTGCACAGGTATTCTACAACAAAAAGCGCCTAAGGACAGCTGCCTATATATAAACGCACTGGAGTATTAGCGTACTGGACCAACGTGGAGCCATCAAAACAATTGCTTACTCTTTTGAAAGTTACTTCACACCATAGCATGAAGCATTAGGTATTATGAACTATCAACAGCGCAAGATAGTTCCACCTACTACTGCCTCGCTAGAATAATGAGTGTCACAAGTGAATGCCTTGAACACTTCAAGACAGGCTTGTCATGTGTGCGAGATTCTACATTAACACACTACGAAACGACATTCCTTGCAGTAACGACAAATATCGCTGTATCAATACTTCCACATTCCATGGCATATGCAAAAGTACTCGTGTTTTTCCTTTTCAGTCTGTCTAAATCACTGCCACAGGGAATACGGAATCTCTATATTGCTCATATTGTCGGCCTTAACTTCTTTCACGATCCTGAGTCTCTGTTTCCTCCACAGACTTGTACTGTTGCTACATAGCGTCATACATTGTACAGGACCTTTTCTGCTAACCTTGCGCCTTCATGTGCAATGCCTTCGCCATTGTCCGTGTGTTTCTCGTAGTTCATTTTGCCTATCGTCCTGACCTTCTTTTCTGTTGCGTTTTGTGCTAGTTCTCCTGTATATTACCTTCGTCTTATTCCCAACTCTTTGAGTGTATTTCCGACGTATTTTCTCCTGTGCTCCAAGTGTTCGTGGCGTTCTTGAATTTTTGTCGTCTGAATTTCTTTTGAGCATTGTAATAACATTACTTTTTATTAAGATCATTCTGTCATGGGCCATGATATTCGATTTGCCCCCAGGCGCTTTCAGTAAATTACACTTTAATAGGAGGATCGATGAAAAAATTTAGAACAGGGAATGTCGCAGGAGCCAACGTTTCGACAAGCGGACTTGTCTGCGTCAGGGCGGCAACTAATAATAATAATAGGAGGGTTATTTAAAGAAGTGTGGGTTATTCAAGAAGCTTGTGGAGAGAAATATTAGTATTCATAAGCGTTTTGCGCGGAGATATAGCCTCGTACAGCCCTTCACTTTGTTTTATCATCGCAGTCAATTCCAAGCACCCACCAATACCCAGAACAAGATCTTTTGATCCATCTGTGCCTGAACATTTCGCCTGAACATTTCGCCTTCATCGAAATGCAGCCGTCATGGCCGGGATTCGATTCCGCTGTCCTCCGATGAGCATCCGAGTACCACAGCCTCTAGACCACTATGGCGAGGCAGAAGTGAAACCAAGGGATGTAATTTTCGTCGATAGCCCTTTCAGAAAGGCTTGTTCACTTGAGATTCTTTCTTCTCTTAGAACATTTTAGGTATCCACTCAGAAACGTTTGCAGAAATTGCAACCTTTGTTTAAGGACAAGTAATGATAAGTAGAGGACAGCTACGAATCAGTGTGTTCACCCGTCCGTGTAGTAGCGTACAATCTTGGAGAGACACGCAATTATTGGTTCTCTTGAAGAATTTAACTAGTGTGAATAGCGGAGTTTTACTACCATGTTGCTCCGTTGATTCGTTTGAGCCGCCACTTCAAATTCCTCGCGTCATTTTCTAGGTTCTCTTATAATCATTTTCTAAGATCTCCTTCTAGAATCTATGTGCGCACACAAATAGAATCCTACCAAACACTTCGCGATAGCCGCATGCACATTGCTGCATTACGTCCTTGTCATTGAAGTGTTACCAACTACTACAGCTTATTCATTCCCCAGAGTGCTAAGAGGGCAAGGTTATTACAGCTAATGGATCGGTCGAAAGAGCACCAAGGACTTGACGCGTAAATTGGATAGTTGTGGGAATTGAGATTTATAATCACAAAGAAAGGAGTCGAGCGTATAAAGTAGCTGCAAATACACTATGTCACGCAACAAAACAATCTTTATTTCTGTCGGCGAATTAATAAAACATGGTTCTTGGCTTGCTCAGCCTTATCTTGTGAAGACTTCTAGAAAACAGCTCGTGCTCCACAGTGCGGTTGCTGTATGCAGACACCCTTACAGCACCATCCAACTTGATCCGGTCTTGGTGGAGGCATTAGCTGAGGGGACACGTAAAAACGTTGCATGTAACTACGCTACAGCAAAACAATATATGGCTAGCCTAACAAAAATTTCGCCCGTGCGATCTGCGCTAAATGTATCGTGAATCAGTACAGATACAACCAACATGTGCGCAGGCGCAATACCGGCCAGTCTCACACGGGAGGAAGATGACGGTGAGGCACATCCGTACCAACAGACAAAATGACGTAATAATGATCTCTAACGCATATTTGCGGCACGTTTTTCTGGTGGCTCACAATTCAGGCCTCGACGAACTATCGGGATTAAACCACTGATGAACACCTTGACAGCACTTTGGAGCTTCCAGGTTGACGACCTGGAATATTTGTATGTCTCTCATTTGTATGACTGTCCTGTTCCTGTGCACTATAAATACAGCTATGAGCAATGAGAGGGTTAAAGTTATAGAAAGGGCATTGGGGCCACTTTCAGCTTCTTCGCGACCGTTGTGTGAAAAAAAAAGCGGACCCCCTTATTACCAACGTGCAGTACTTGCTTGCGACTAGAGGGGGACGTCATTAATTGGACAAAATAAAAAGTATTAGGTAAGCGTTACCGAGATGTCTCAGCTTGGAATCACTGCTGCAGGCTGCATAGATATTTCACAGCAGCCGTAGTTCAAGAGAGTGCCTGTTTTTAGTGATGTGGGTCTCAAATCATGTATTGTTTGGTAATTAGTCTCGGTTGGAATAGTTGAGAAACTTTCTCTATAGCAATATACTAAGTGAGCTCTGGTAAGGATATATAAACAAAATTGCTCAATTACTCCGGCTGCGGTTAGTTTGCAAAAATGCATATATGGTCCAAATGTATATGTTCATTTTAAAGCAACAAGTATGTGACGATAAACGATTCCCAGTACGTGTAGTGAATTTTGCAACCAGTGTGTAAGGCCGTGCATTTTGTGCAGCACTCTTAGCCCGTTAGCTGACACAAAGGTAAGATGGACACCAGGCAACGGTCCATGTATGTAGCCAGAGTGATAGGCGTTGGTCGCGGATATGCACTTATAAATTGTCACAATATGTGCATTTAGGCGTAAATATCCGATGGCTGTAAGACAGAATACTATGACAAATCGTTGAATATTTTACTAAGAACTAGTTAAAGTGCTTAGCAATCCTATTGCACAGCCAATTATATGCGCGTATTTTACTTGCGTGAGATGCAAAAAAAAAGAATATTCCGAAACATTTTACATTTATCCAGGTTATGTACTCAATAGCACTGCTTTACGCAAGAGAGCCCTTCCGAAACAAAAGTGTTTTATAAGCCTCTAGGAAAGTCATCGTATCGATAAACCTTTTAGCGCCTTTGCTTTGTAGATCTACAGGTAATGTTGGGTAGCTGTTGCATACTATGACAGTCAAAATCACCGGACATTCATATTATGGCGATCTATCACGTGATATTCATTCAGAAATATCAGGCGATACTAGAGCTCAATAGGTGCATCACTCGAATCTACCAGTCTAGCAACACCGGCTAAGACACGCCTCCGGACAAAGTAATAGATATCAGAAGGAGACGTGAAATACTTACTGTGCATGCACTTGTACGATTGCTGTCATAGTACCCAGTATACCAACGGCCACCCATCTGGCAATAATGGTAGCAGCTTGTCAGGATGCTTCTCTGCAGAGCAGAAATTGCGGGATATTATGCAGAGAAGGCAAGGACGACTGGATACATTGTTAGGAGTAGGTTGTCACGGGCTCGTTAGAGTAGCTGAGTTTGTTGGTGATGGTGCACACACCACTGCAGTCGATTTTCGTATGCACTGTCGCGAACAAAAGAAACGTCGTGCACTTGCGGATTGAAACCCAACTCAGATGCAGACTTCACCTGTCGTCATTTTGTTGAGACATTTGTGTTCTCCTCAACAGCTGTGGTAGTAGAAGTGTTGTTTCAGGACATTGTATTTTACCAGCCTTCGGCTGTGATTTTGTCGACAAACGCGAGGAAAGACCACGCTGACGAAGAAGGAGAAAGAAACGGTGTAAGAGAACTATTTGAAAGCAAGATTATAAGAAAAAAACGGTGAAGAAGGAGAAGAGGGAAAAGATGGAGAAGAATGCGATGATAAAGAAGTGGAAGAAGAAGAAGACTACGACGAGGATAAAGAGGAAAGAAATGGCTACAGTAAACGATAAGATGACAAAGAGTAAGAAGATGAGGGAGCAGACGACGCCGAATAGTCCGATAGGGAGTAAGACGAGAACGAATTAGAGTATCCATAGCCATAACAGGATGACAAGAAAGAAGTGGAAGACGACGATTACGGAGAGGAAGAAAAAAGAGCCAGGCCTGCGCGGAATCGTGGGACAGTGACAACGTAAGCTGGAGGAGCTACCTTGTTAGTGGTGATTGTAAACGCTTGGAGAAACTAGTGCGGCTATTTTCTAATTTGTTACGTCGCACAAAGTCATTATCTCGTCCAGGTCTTGACAACCTAGTCAGATAGGACCAACTTCCGCTGCAGCGAAACAGGCATTTCACTGTACTCACCAATAACAGTTCGCCATCCCTTCCTTTGCCTTACTCCTCAACTTTCTCCTTCATCAGATATCTCGGGTTCCTCTCTTTTGCTGTTAACCTCTTCTATCTCTGTCAATCCTTTTGTTTGTTGAATGGGTGAAATTTTCGCCGTGTTCCGCAGCATTCAACTCCTTCCCGCGCCCGAATCACAGTGGCAGCGCAGCACGACAAGGTGCCGCCATCTAGTTTCGTTGCGACTTACCACAGAGCCTTTCAACAATCTTTGGCTTGTCATACGCAAGGAGCACGACAGTCTATTCTAATAGTCTGCTCTCTGCCTCTCCGTGCGTTGCAGAGATGGCGCTCAGTGTGCATTTAACCTCTGAAAATATGGTTACGGGCACCGGCGGCGGCGGCGGCGGCGGCGGTGGACAACTACTGCGCAAAAACGGCCGTTGTGGTGATCTCATAACAGCTTACGCTGCACAAGGCAATAGGCGACAAAGAAATGAAGCAGTAAAAGAAGACAATGGAAGGGAGTGAAAATTCACTGGAGACGGACGAACCGAAGATGGAACTATTATAATGAGAGAGACCGCAGCAAGTTCTAGATCACTCTGACTGCTGCTGCTTCTGCGCAGATCAGGGAGCTTTTCCCAGATGCATCATGCTCGTGACTGCCCTAGTAAGATATAACTAATACATGGATTTATATCTAGTATATCGGACGGCGATTTAGGTATTTGGAAAGATCCCTTTCGAAAAAGCCCACATTTGATATGCCTTAGAGGCGAAATTGAAACGCACTAAATGCTTCTATAATATTCGATACGTTACTCTGTGCAGACTACAAGTACGTTTCCTTTTATAATGCGCAGGGTGTCGGCAGCACAAGTTCCTTGAGAGTACGCAGTGTAGATAGACGGTACCCATTCAGGAGCTGCATAGACTAAACATTTATAAATTAGAACTTCAAAAAATGTAAGGGCGCTGAAGATTGCCCTTAAGAGTATACGGCGGTAGCTTTAACGGGTAATGTTTGCATCTGAAATCAAGCGATTGTAACGCTCTCTCGCTGCAACACGACATAAACAGTTGAACTGCAAGAAACGCCACTAGGGCAGTGCTCGTTACCGCCGGCCACAAATAACAAATTATTCAGCCTAAACTGCGTGCCGAATGCATGTGGAATCTTGAACGCGTTCTCCTTATACAATCATGTTCAATTACCAACACGACATATATCTCTATTCAGTTAATTAGCTTTGTTTCTCTGTTTATTCTACTATCTGCTTTATTCTGCACACAGCCGCCACAACTTTTTGCGTATGATCAATGCTGCCAACGTATTTCTGGAGCGTGACCTCGCCAACATGATTCGGTTAAAAATATTATATTTGGATATCTTCCTATGAGGTGTCATGATGGCTAAACCTCCATATTAGTAGATCAAGTAGAGCAATTCGGCTGGAATTATCGTTACATTTCGTACTCGGCATGACTGAGAGATAAATTCCTCAAGAGCACAGTGTTCTGAATCGTGCTACAGCAAGAATCATATGTCTTCCCGTACACGCACGTTTGTGGGTACATTGAAGGATTTATCTTTTAGCGTGCCCCGCGTTCTCCAATGAGTTGCCTCTCTTTTACAGGGCAACATTTTTTGAGCGGTCAGAACGTCAGTCAACTACAACTACATCCCAGATGTCATTAATATTTCAGGAACTAAGGGAACTACCAACAGACGTCCTAGTAGGTCGCATCTCTGGTTTGAAAAGAAAAGCGAACATACACACGTTCAAGGCCCGAAAGGCAAGGTTAAGCTAGGCTCCAAAAGTGACCATGTGATTGATAAAATCATTAATATGCCTGGTTCATTGGAAGGACATGTAGAAGCATTGTTATTTTTTAGTACTGATAACACAAAAACGTAGCTAAGATTACAATATTTTCGTGGGGAAAGGTTTCCAGTAATCAGTTTTATCATGACCCTAATAAGACCTAGAACAACTTCACTGCAGAAATACAGATGGGGTCGAGAAATAAAAAGATTTGGGTCATATGCCTAATTATCCATTCACTAACTGTATACCACTCCACCACCATTAAAGCGACACTAGGCCTACCTTCTGAAGCATCCCCACCACCTGGGAATTAACCAAAGTGCCATTGAACAAAGACATATTATGGGCTGTATTAGCCTAACCTGTGCGATAACTTGCGTGTCCACTATTATAAATATTTCGGATTCTGCACTATTGCTCATATTGGGCTTCCTGTATTTAAGTGGCCAGGGACCTTCGCGGTCGTTATAATGCATGTCAGCCCCTATTCTGGTGAGCGAATAACACTTAATTCTGTGCTTACGTCTGCGCCATAACACGTATTCTGTGACAAAAGTGGTATTTATCGCCAGCTAAATTCTGAAAGCGTTCGCATTTATGGAGACATTCTTCACACTCCTATGGCATTAAAATCATTTTTGATTATGTAGTCAGTGCATGTAAACATGCAAACATAAATACATATATAGGGTACTTCCTTCGAAATGGCTAGACAGGAACCATGGCCTTCCTTCAGGCATATTACGTGCATTGGAAACCTATGAAGTAATAAAATATTGGTGCCACACATAAAGGCGCAAGCTGCACGAAATTCTATTTATGACAGATACCAGTGTATCCCCGTGAAGGTTCGCTAACTCATATATTACCGAGCTTGCACTTACCCCTGTATGCTCCCTCTCTGGGCACTTCAGGAGTTCTTTCGGATGGGCTAAGGTTGCCTCGACCGGCGCTGAGTGCGGGAGAAAGTACACAGGCGCATAAGGAGAACAGTTTGCCTCGAAGCTCTATTCACAGCAGTAATATATGCGTGAACAGAAAACCGGCCTCTCCAAAGAGGCCCTTGGTGGCAACGGCTACTATTAACGTATTTCAACATGATCTGTGTTTGAAATTCCTGCAGCCACATTATTCGGCATCAAGCGTATGATCATCCTGCCCCTCTCATTCTTACATTCTCTCTTTATGAATGCAATATATTCCTTGCTAAGCTGAAGATACGGATGTTCCCGTACTTCTGGAAACCACTTTCGTTAAGCTCGTTTTGCCAGTATTATATTTGTGAACATCAGGGCTGCTGCAGATGTGTTCGTTTATAGATGCGCAAGCTATGATAATGTTCACACATTTTCAGCTTACTGTTCTCTACGTTGTTTTCGATAAATAGTTGAGTATTCCGGCCAAACGAAGTACCTGCCCTTGAACTTATTCCATGTGCCATTATGCCGTAGTGGAAGGAATATCCAACACACGCCCGTATTGTGGGAGTCGACGTCTTGTGAAGCAATCAGCGAGGAAATTGTCTGTGCCGAATTGTGTAGCACTGAGCCGAGTAGTATCGACGTCTTTCCTAAAACTGAGTGCCTAGCACGGGCTTACCGGGCTCGTTTAGAATATTGTGGCGACTAAGGGGAAGCTCTTAGTACCACGTTACGTCGGCAGCCGCGTTGGTGGGGTTCTGTTGTATCTCAAACAAACGCACGCTACGATGGGCTGATAGGCAGATCAACAGCCTTGTTCATTGGAGGACGCGCACGTGGTTGATTGAGCTTAGAAAAAGCATGCTAAGTGACCGCAGTAAATGTGTCGTTTCATGAATTACAACATGGTTCGTCCGCAAAATAGCAAGACTACCGGCCGCGTGGTGCTGCTCTCGCTAGTAGCCCCATCAGAAGAAGATTTAGGGTGGAAGTTCTCCTACAACTAACCCACCTGACCGCAGTCACGAGTGCGAACACTCATGCAACGGGAATCTTCATTAGAATCGAAGCTCTTTGTGTTTTCTTTTTCACGGCAGAAAAATCGAGCGTTCGGTGGAGCAGTCCTAAGCTATGATATTTTGGTTTAACATGAGCGAAACCCCTTGCTCTGTGTGTAGCTTGATGAGCAAAGCTTATGAAGACGCGCCGTGTGAAAGGGACACGTTCTCTAAAGGTGCCGTGATTTCCAGAGCGGATGTGAGACATGTCGATTCGCGTGAAACAATCTGTGCGCCCTTCAACAAGCGGTTCGAACGAAATGGGCAGATGTGAACGAACTCATGGGTTATCACCGTTGTTATAGTGGCAGATTCATTGCCGCGGTACTGAAATTGCTCGCTATAACAGCTGGAAAAGAGAAATTTTGCCCATGCGAGATATTTATTAGAAATTTCTACTAAAGGCGTTGAAATCTCAACAAAAATAAGGATGATTTTACGTTTACTATGTAATCTTGATGCAGTTCCAATGTGAGCGAGATTTTGGAGACGACGTCATGAAGGCAGTGTATCGTCACTGTTATAGCACAAACTTAAAGTGAAACTTCAATGGAAGCCTCAAAGTCCACCATTATAATAATTTTTGAACCAGCGAACGCGCTGCGACGGAGTTACTGAATGAAACAGTTGGCTGTCAAGGAGCTCATGCAGCGTGGGACTCCGGTTGGTAGCCGCGTATAGGCGCGATACGAGACTACATTCAAGATTTTACGAAGTTAGAGTGACAGGATAAATGAATTGCCTTTACCCAAGCCAGTCTCATCACTATACAGACATACCCTGTATAGGGGTTGTTAACGCTCACTACAGCACTATTTTGCGTTACGTCACTGCAACTGCTGACGTCACTGCAACTATCACTGCAACTGCTGACGCGGTAAACATATTTACCATATGTACCACTTCGCAAGAGCGTCCAATGAAGAGAGCTACCGTGTTTGCTTGGCGCCTTCGAGGCCCGGGTTTGACTCCCACTAACCTAATGCGTCAGTTTTGCCGTCGATAGTTTCAACACCTTCGTAGGTGTCTGTCTGCCTCTTATATCCACATATCAATCACAAACTACAACAAACGAAATATCCTTGTCTTGTTTAACCCGCGCAAAGTGTGTTCCCTTGAAATTTTCAGTGTTTAGTTTCGGCGCTCCTTCATTATAGAATGTTAACATCGACTCTACTGTAACGCATTAACGACCACATAGCCATCGAAACGCATGTTAGTGCATCGAAGTGCGTTGGCTCGTCAGAACAACCTGCACCACTATTTGCGGCTCCATTTTGCGACAGCGTGAACGACTTTTAAAGCGAAACCGTTAGTGGACTATCCGTGCCATTTTCGTCATTCGTGCAAGTTTAACGCGGAAGTGGCACCACCTGACCCGCTGCCACCGCCTGGACAGATGGGTTCCCGTAACCCACTCATCAAGTGCAAGGGAAACGGTGCCGTTCTATCTCAGTATTTCAGTTCCGGTGATCTGCGAGGGAACGCCGAAGCGAGGACGCTGGTCCATCTGTGCTGCAGTTGTGCGCGTTGTCCCAGTGCCAAAAGTGGCAAGTTACCCAGCAGCTGTCACTCGGCTTGGCAACGAGTTAAAGCAGAAACGCGAGTCCGAGTTTATGCTTTAAGAAAAAAGAATGGGAACCTCGGCGAGCAATGTGTCTGGGGAATTAAGGATGCAGAAAGACGACAGCTGTGAGTTTCGGAGGCGGCAATCTTCGCATCGCCTTCGACTTTTGTGATGCTCAACCTTCACTACCGCAAAGAATGCGCGAAAGGTTGCTTAGGAACAGCAAGCTAAAGCCGGTTCATTTAACATCAGCTCCACTTCCAAGCAAAAATGCGCAATGTAAAGGCAGTTTTTCAGGGGCGAATAAGTCGTTCCAAGTCGAACATGATGGCCGTGGGATATTATTTATTGTTTTGTTTCCCACTAAAGCTTATAAAGTCTAAGCTAACATGCATCCATGACACCTAGTGGGGACGTAACGTGTTGTGACATTACGTGTAACATTACATGTTGCGATCACGGTGACGTGATCGGTTATATAAGTGACGTGACAGCTTGAGTGGTGAGTACGTAAGACCAAACTATTATTTCTAAAAGTCAGTGAAAAAGTTCTTCCCTGCATTATTATTATTATTATTATTATTGGCCGAGTGCTTGAAGTTTTCAGATCCACAAAGGATCTTCCACATCATCAGGATCTCTCACCGATAGGTTTTCCGTTCGCGGAGAGACAAATCAATGTATCATATTGTCACGAAGACAAGCAGTAGACGATCGGCGGAAGAGGACAGCCTTCTTTAATGGCGGCCAGCGCCAAAAGAACGCTCGCGCAACTGCGCTCTTCTTCGTCTTCCCTCTGCTCGAGATCGGTGCCTGTAGTGGGGAGCTCGCTTCTCAAAACTTGCTCCGCGGTGGGCACTTTGCTTGGCGTCAATATCTAGCTTTGCCATAAGGACACAGAGATTTGCGTTTACTTACAGAGATCATACAAAGGCTTGCAGAGACCACCTTGACAGATGCCAGCAGGACCAGCTCTGCGCCCAGTACGTGGATGTACAGGCTGTAAATTAAAATAGCGAAGTTAACTGCATGTAATGTCACTTTCTTTGAGGAGTTGCCAACGTCGCGACGGGGCGTGAAAAAGTATGTGATCTGATATATTTCACATGAATAAGAAATAAACGGCTACTCTCATTCTCTGTCTTTATCCCTCTCTCCGTTTGAGTTTTTGTTTGTGTGGTCCATAGCAACTTGTGTTATCGCTATTTCTCTCTGTTTGCACAACACGCACTCTCTCTCATATTCTATTGCTGTCGCCTATGGCAAGCTGTGTTGAAATACTCCTAGCTCTACCCTCACTATCTGTCTTTTTTCTGTATCTCTTTCTTTTCATCTCTCTCTCTCTCTTTCTGCCCTCGATTTCCTATCTGCTGCCGGTGATAACAAGTTTTGTCACATTCGTCGTTATGACGAGATCATACGATTACCATAAATGCATGTTGTGCCAGCGTGGGTCTATTGTCTAGTAATTATGACCCCGGCTTCTTATCGTGTGTACCTGTTTTCGAATAGTGCCTCGCCAAGCAAATTAATTTAATTTATTTCTTGATCAATCTTGCCTTCGCTCTCCTTCGCTTTCTCTCTGCACCTCCTCCACTCATTGCCCACACTTTCGCCGAGACATCTGTTCTCCCTCAGCAGCCCTGTCCGCTCCTCATACGCCATTCGTTTGCGTACCACTCCTCCTCCGCTCACAATACGTCGCGTAGCTCTTGCCTCCTTCCACATCAGGTAGCCGTCATTCTATACATTTCGTCTAGTAAAGATCGACACTAGTGCTGACCACGGCCAGAGATCAAGGTTAAAAGCTCCGCTGTTAATGTCGTCAACGGTGCGCGTTTAAGAGTGGTTACATCATAATAACTCAAATAACATTTTGGATTCCATTGCTTGATAGTACAATTTATTGCTATCTTACACAGAACGCAGTTAGAAACCAACGCTGAGCGCTGGTGGCAAAAAGAATGTCGCATTGGATCTCTTTTTGACGGCAACAGAAGCGCGTTTTGTGAAATGTAAGGTTACTGCATCACACGTAAGACAGTATAGCAAGGAGGCATAGCCAAAAAACTTCGCTAAACACAGACTCTTTGAGGTGCTACATGACACTCCGAGCAGTATGTATTGTATCAGGCACAAATGGAACGCATCTGCAGTGGGTGACACTGTCTGGTCAATGGGCATTTTCGAAGACTAACGTGGCTTCCTAGCAGCAGCTGTCCGAAGCTTCCGGATGAAAGGGCACCGCATATGCTATATCTTGCTAGTGACATTCATTTCAAGGGGCGTCGTGGCAGACGCCATGTGTGATGCCATATGTGATGCTTCCCTGCTATTTTAGGATGGAAATTACGGGGAAAGCAGCCTACCGTTTCCTTGCGATTGCGACCGTTGACTCAGCGCGCTCATAAGCTCGAGAAGACAAGCGAATGTGCAATTTCTAACTTCGTCTGTTAGAGCGCTTTGCGGTTCGGTCATCCGGCCTTACAAAGAAGGATTCGCGCTTTGCGCTGCTGCGTTGTTGTTTATATATCGCATGAAAGGTCCCGTTTTGTAGCCGCAACAATTTCATGCTTTGTTGCTCGCCCAGTTTGCAAGCAGAACGCGGGGAATATGCCTTCGTTGGTGTCCTCCGTAACCTTTTTTTTTCCCCTCTACCATATGCTTAATGCGATATCTTTACGAGATGCTTGCCGAAAGTTCAACAGTTGCACAATGTAGCACGTAGCACCTCCAAAGCGATCTGCACGACAGGTAGAGAGGACCATGGGAATATATATAGTGACGCATGCTGCCTTAACGTTGTTACTGGCGCCATCTGGCCGGCGCGCCGTCTCGCCAAACTCCGCCGCCAGGGGAGCGCCGCACTACATGTTACGGAATAGGTGATGGTCTTGGAGAAGCCGGCACCGTTGCTCTTCTGCGAAGTTATGAAGCCGAGAGATGTTTCGCGCATGACGTGCTGCTGTTGACGTAAGGCGACAGTGCGTTGAAGGAGTGTCTATACAATAGTGAATACACTTATAAGCTGAGAATGAGGACCCGCTGCAACTTTCCACCAAGTTGGTTAATTTCCAACAATCTGCTGGCTCCAGGCACACTTAACTGTGCGTACTTTGGAAGAAATAGTACTGCCATCATCCCCCAAGAGCGAAGGAACTTCCGCCACATAACATGGAGTACCTCGCAAAGGCAGTGTGGTTTCCGGAGAAAAACCGACAGCACAATTACTGTTAACAGAGTTCGGTTACCATATATGCATCTTATTTTTTCTTGTTTAGATAAGCATAGGCGTTCTTAGTGAAACACGTATTCGTGATGTAAAATTGTCACCAAATAAAGCACTTTGATAGTAGGCCTAGGTGCTTGTATCGTTTCGAAGTTATGATATGAATAATATGCTTACCAAACAAGGCGTCCCGTCATTATAGCTTGTCATAACTGGTCCGTTACGACTTCTGCAGTTGTATTCGCACGTGGTTGCATAGCCGCCCTGAAGGTAAAATAGGGTGCGTTGACGCAGGCACCAACGTTTTCGCTATATTAGTTCCTTGCACTAATATCCCCATGACACAAGTACCCTAGGGCTTTTGTGAAACTCGTTCACGAAAACTGGGTCAGTAATTGACCGCATTCATAAATTTAGGGGCCAGTCTTGTAAAGCCCTTATTTTGGGAATGCTTTTTCCTACAGTCTCGCTGCCTTTCCTTTTTGATGTGTGCAGCATCGCGATGTTGCTTATATCTGAACCTTAAATTTATTTAAAGTAACACTGCTCGATTATAGTGGATGCCTCTCTGACAGAAAACACCACCGTTGAAGTGGCCCTGAAACGCTGATTTGGTACGTTACTTTCATAACGTCTCGTGGGAATCAATGGTGGAAGTAGCACCACTTAATGCGGTGAAATCAAAATGTACCACGTTTTAACTTGTGGCTGAAGTCGGCTGCCGCCTCGACGGCAACGTCGCACATGAACAATTTGGACGAGCCGATGCGATTTGTCATCCTGCTTGTTGTGAATTTAATAGAACTTGTTTACGGGATAGTCAATTCACGTTACACTGTGGACCATAAAACGTTAGATTGCATGCAAAAAGAAGAGGGAAGGGGGCATGAGGACAGCCTGCTTTCTCATGTTTATTGACTTCCTGCATGCTTACTGTGTCGTGACTTTAATGAAAGCATCTTTCACGCTTGCTAAAGCGAACAAAAATTTAAAAAGCGCGAATTTGTGTATAGCAGTTTGCATGTAGCTGACACAAGGAGCTCCGTCCACACGCCCAGAAAAACCGAACTTTTCACGCAGCAACTGTCGTCTCGTACGCGCAGTACCTCACTTTTTTGTAGAAGTTCGCGTTCGACGTCTGTCGTGTCACATAAGCTCATCAGTGGTAACATCTCGCTTGTCAACCCGGAGTCGCCTGCTTAGTTGCGCAGGCCGCGTGGTAGTCATAACCTACGGCAATGATGCCGCCAAAAGGCGCTGTGACCGCTTGTTCTAGGAAGGCTACAATTAACAGGAAGCTACGTTTGAATTGGAAGCTACGTAACGCCTCGCTGGATGCTTGAAATGCGAAGTTGGGTGCCGGTATCTGTTGCCGGCATTTAATTGGAATTTATAACTTAAATAACTTCTGTTTGTGATTCTTCTGCTTCAAGATTTCTTTTTGATTTATATCCGGTTAATGCAAGGCACCCGTTTCAATGGAAGACATGGCGTCTAAAAATTGGGTTCAACGCCCTTTTGAAGAGCCAATCCGGATAATGCAGCTGAGGCAAAAAAAAAAAAGAGATTGCGCGCCTAAAATAGAAGTAGACGTAAACCATCCAATTTGAATAATATGATACTCAAAATAGGCAGCTACAAGAATGCCTTCGAGAGACCCACGTAATATCAATGCTTATGTGGAAAAGAAAGTGTTCTCGTAAGCAGACTGTTCACTTCTTCAGCAGAACAGCCGTGTTTTAACAAGTGAGCTACTTCGTATGCGTCACCGAATGTCTGAATTTACAATCCACATTGCGCACTTCCCACCGTTTTGTATGTTTAGCTTTGTTGTTGTAGTGCCATCTAGTTCATAACTGCGCCACTTCTTGCAAGTGTTCCTCTAAAATATGTGACTGTTGCACATTTCATGAAGCCAAATCAGAGGTGATTATTCTACATTAACATGTTCAGTTTGTAAGCCAAATACGCCACATTTTCTAGACTTTGTTCATGTCCCTGTCATCTCGTGCGAGCATACGCTACTTGTTTCTTCGGAACGTTTACACGAAACCCCTTGTTCATAATGTGACGCCTTTGAATTGTGCAGAAGACATCTACGCCTTTTGAAAAAAACACTGAAAACAGTCCCAAGGATCAGAGTCTCGCTGTGTTCACGAATTACGGAATCAAACTTTTGTGTTCTCCATTGCCGAAGCAGTAAGCTTAAAGAGCAGAAAAATATTTTGTGCGATGCATTAGGCAGTGGTTTAAGGCCTGTTTTATAGGTGTATACCAAAGGAAGAATATATTCCTGCACGTCATCAATGAATTATGTATCTTATCACTACTTGATAGAAGGATTTTATTCATTTCCGTATTCTTTGGAGCTCTATGTTGGTATGTGTTATAGTATGACTGCAGTTGCAGTTAATATATCTCAGAGAGCGTAAGGTCATTACATTACAAAAAAAAGTAAATCCTAGAGACAAATCATCGCTATTTTACCATACAGTTAGCCATCTCGTTTTGAGAAATGCAGGTCGTGTATACCCGGAAATTACCGTTTACACATGCGACGCCTTTCTAAAGGTTCTCAATATTGATTGCCACGCATCCTAGTCAGGTTATGCTGCTGCACAGAATAAAGAAGTGAGGGAGTACGTTTTAGATTTCTGGAG